>JAZKJV010000887.1:2791763-3179107 GCA_037367405.1 Ottelia alismoides | reverse complement strand
GCACTTATTATCTCTCATGCCAAAAAATCCATTATGTTGGATAATGGTGATTCTTTAAGTGACAATTTTGTTGCAGATAAGATACCCTATACTCCTTTTCAGCATTGCAATTTTAAGCATTTTGTTATGTTAGCTGCTTGTTTGTTGGTTAGCATTGCTTTATCGTTATATATGGTCTAATTGTGCAGTATGAACTATCAACTCTTGCATTGATGATCTATTTGGAATTCAACGTTGCTGTAAGTATTTGATTTTCTTATCTGAATCTGACTATTTTTTCCGATTATTCAGTGTCCGAGTATAGAATGAGCTTGGAGCTAGCCCTAAAGAGTGTGGATCATTGAGTGAAGTAGGAGACTTTTTATCATCTTATGTAATCTTATCGAATGGATAAGGGAATCACGAGATTTTGGCTTTGTGAGCTTGGCATCTGAGGAAGATGTTTTGAGTGCTGCCTCAAGTATTTACTATTTAGATCGCTCTGTACCGACAAATTTTGTGATTATTATTGAGAAGGTAAATTCCTATTGTTAATTTTCTTAATTTCATATATACTCTTTTAAATAACATTGTAGATTGCTGATTTATTGTTAATGTCCACCGAATGACGAAGTTGCTTGTATATTGATACTCAAAATCATCAAAAGCTCCTTCAAGGTATACTTCTAAACCATTTTTATAATCTTAACCTAAGGCTGATAAGCTCCAGTATTTTGTGCATGCACAAATCAACCAATTTCTCTATCCAGACTTTATGATTGGAAGGGATTGTTAAATGGCTGGTGAAGATACTTGAATGTTATTTAGAGGTCTCAGATGTTGATGGAAAAATTCACGTAGTATGAATTTTTATGTCCTCATGGTTGATATAGTGTCGTAAATGGGTCCTTCCATCGGATTGTGAAAGTTATGATGGAAATCTTGAACTCTATGGGTTTAAGTTGTTGAAGACGCTGATGGGTAGTTTTTCTTTCACCTTCATTTCATTATCATTTAAATATGCTGAGTTGCTAGTCCATTTTGATTGGATTTCCGATACGTATCTAAACTTTAATTTGATTTGTCTTATACAGGTTAGAGGAAACAGAATGAATGCCAGAGTATACAAGATTCTTCCAATAATGGCTTAAATATTTAAAGCTGAAAGTTTGTCCATGCGGCATTTTGAAGGGGAGAAAGTATATAGATATCTCAATACTGCAAGGTCGTGTGATTACTTTGGAGAAGGTAAATTCCCTTATTGATTTTCTTAATTGCATTTATAATCTTTTAAATAAAATAGTCCCAACAATAATCGCCAGCTCTTGGTTGTTTTCTCTAGGTCCAAAATCAAGGAGAAAAGAATGATGATCTTGTGATCTGCTCAGATGATTCCAAGTGCAGCATTAGACTTGCATCAAAGAAACTGCCCACACAGAATGTTTATGGAGAGGAAATTTAGTAACAATGTTTTAGATGAAATATCCAGTAGTCATCTCTTGTAACCATATGTATAGCATGTAAAGGATAATATCATTCAACAATTGATTGTTTGTGTATATAGTAATACATTAGTTTTAGCAATTGCTATAGTTGGCTTGAATTCATTGTTTATGAGCTTTATCGTATGTAGCATTGGGCAATAATATCAGAATAATATGCAAGAATATGGTAGGTAATTTCGGTATATTAGGTTGTGGCGACAGAATAATCAGTCGCCACAGAGCCTGTTTTTATAAGAACTTTGGCGTCGGAATACCCGTCACAAAATTATTTTACGATAGAATCGCCGTCACTACAGTCTGTGGCGACGCGAGTTTTGGAGACGGATTAAGGGCGATGAATGAGCTGTCGCCATAGTGTTTTCCGTCGCCACAAACCGCTTTTCTGTCACTACAAGACAGTCGCCCAAATTAGATTTTGTTGTAGTGCCTCCACTTCTTCACCCATCTACCTTGGGGACGAGTAGCCGTCGACGAATCCAACCAAGCTAGAATTAAGAAGGGACTAACCAGTTGCATTTCGATCCCTGACGAAGGGGTGGGCTGGATGGTTGCAATTGGATTTAAAAGGTTCAACTTACTTTTGAATTATTTTTATTTTATAAATAAAACCTAGTGATTAGACCGTTTTCCTCCGATTCTTTGTTTAATCGACTGTTAAGTACGCTTTTAAAACCTTGATCTTCGCGGCACAACGGGGGCAGAGAGAAGTCAATATAAATCCAAAAAATATACATTATTACTATAACACAAATCAACACGAGATCCCACATTTTACAATAAAAAGGAGCACAAAAATTTGAAATTGATAGCAACAAGAAAATAAAAACAGAAAGATGAAAAAAGTGATCAATTACATGACGGAGCAAGCATTGGGGTTCTCGTCACTGAAGAAAGCCCTTGCCCTCTCCCCGAAGTTGTTGGAGCTCTTCCTCCTCAGGTTGTGACCGTACCCCCACGCATCGTCGTACCCATGCTTGCGGTAGTTGTACGACGATGCCGCTCCAGGGCCGCATGCGGGGTGCTGCATGTACATGCTCTCATTCTGCATGAACGGCTGCCCATAGTCACCGGCGCCATAGGGCCACAGTACCGCCCTCCTGCCGGTCTTCCTTGCGGCCTTGAGCACCTTCTTCTGGTCGGCCCAGCCGGTCACTGTCACCTTCTGCGTGACCATGTCGACCTCTACGTGGTCCACGCCTTTCACTCTAAGCAGGGCCTTCTTTATCTTGGCCTCGCAGCCCCCGCAGCACATATGTACGCACAGCTCCACTATCTGCAAATTTCTTTCTGCATAGATCAAAACCACCGAAACAAGTATGCAGGAAATTAGACCGTTAACATGAATGGGACAGCGTGTTCTCACAGTCATGGTTGTGGCTCTTGCCCGTTGACGTTGCTGCTCTCTTCTTGTGCTGCAGACTTGTGTGCTGTGATTCGATCTGTATTGCGACTGTAGGTGAAGGTGTGTGAGCAGGATTATATATACAAAGAGGCGCCATCATGTCTTCGTTGTTACGAAAAGTTCGAGTTCGGTACGGCTTTTTTTAAGGGAGAAAAGGACAACAGAGAACAGGTGTAGGGGGGCGGTGGCCGAACGGAGCGGATCTTGTTCCCCTGTGGCGACTGTCGAGCTTACAGTGCCGACTTGGATTGGTTGTTGGGCACTTTCGGTGCAAGAGGCCAAACGAAGACGATCGTTCCGTGTGTAGCAAACTTTCTTATTTATAATAGAATAGATCTATCGGGTGTCGCATCTCTTTCAGATACAGTTGTCGTAGGCACCATAAAAATAGAGAAATTTATATGCAGGTCCGTATCAAATATTATAAATAATTACATATAAACCGTAGTAGACACGGTCCTCCTTTGATCGGTGTGGCAATTTTCTGATTCATCTATCAAAAGAGAAATCCTTTAGCCAGCTGGACAGGAGAATCACCGTAGACTAGTACGATAAATAAGATTCACAACCAGTAGTCTGACAACCATCAAACATTGTATACAAAAATTATAAGCACATTAAATATATTTGAAGATAAAGATAAACGTAACAAATGCTCAAGGTTCTACGACTAAAAATAACATAAGATCAATGAAAACTAATGTTAACATCAGAAGAGAATGGGATGCAGCCTCAATTGCCATAGGGAAGAAGAATCACCAAGTTAAAATGCTCCACGGTCTAGAAGAGCATCGACGGGTGCATTCCAAAATGCACCATGGTTATCAACACCTGTATGTACTGGCCCACAATGATTGTAGCAACCATTTATCATGTTAAGGTGAGAACCACAAAAGATCTAGTGAAATAGCCAAATAGATACCCACCATTGGATGTAAAAGCCGGGGTCTATTTGGGCCACTAGATCTTAATTAAAGGGCACACAAGTATCACTTAAGTGAACTAAAGTGGGTTGGGGATAAAGAAATCATTTCCAACGGGGGAAATTAAAGGTGTTAGTCGATTCGATTAACTTCAAATCCACTAGAATTTAGATTTTATTGGTTTTAAAAGTTTCAAATGCGAACTCGAGTTGAATTTTAAATGAATTTGCTAGCTTAATTCAGATTCGATTCATTTTGAATTTCAAATATTCAAATTTGATTTATTTTATTTTGAATTTGAACTTTTATTTAATGTTTTTAAAGCTTATATAAATATTTTTACAGGAAGAATATCGTAAATTTGAAGATGTTATTTTACAAGTCTAATTTGAATATAGATTACTAAAATGAGTTGAAAAAATGTATAATTAATGAAAATATTAATCACATAATACATAGTGGATAAAATTAAGGTAAAACTACTTCATTCATCATGAGGATCTTCGATATCTAAAAATTAAAGCCATGAAAAACACAATAACTTTGATATACAAAGGAAAAATTACAATATGGTTAGAAAAACTTGTATATTGCTCTGCATGGTGATAAATATCGACTTAAAATGATAGCCATAATCACAGATTATCATGCAGGAAAAAATCAAAACAACAAAAAAGTTAAGGATTGGCATCTAGATATCCAACAAACCATGACAAATGTTTAGGAGAAACTCGAAGTAGTGTGACCACCATTTTCACGTGCAAGGAGAAGGAGACAAAGTCTACCCTTGATCTGTGGGATCTGTGATCATAGTGAAAAGGGAGGAAAATGTAAGGTAAAGAATATGGGAGCATGAAAATAACTTTGAGGGTATGGAATTGGGATGACAATCTTAAAAATTTATCTTTTCTACTAGATTTTATGAATAATATACTTTATTCTATTTTATATTGTATATTTAATTATTTAACTAATAGATCTATGTATATGATAAATCTCCATTTCATCACATTTATTCTTTCATTTTGTCCTTTAAACCCTAGTGAAATGCAGTAAAATAATATTATTTTACAGAAAATAATATATAATATTTATTGTGTCAATATTTTATAAAATATTATATTCAAAGATAAAATAAAAGAATAAAGAAACTAAAAAAATAAATAAAATACCATAGGCATTGAATGACCCAAATCCCGAGACCTAGGCATCATGATGACCGGGTCGACAAGGAATAAAGTAAAGGGAGATAAGGGTCAAAATACAATAAACCATAATTTGTAAAAGGGATTTTATCACTTGTGCCCCTCCGAGATATCGCAATATCAGTTATACCCCTATCTTTTTGGTAATATCAGTTGTGCCCCTCACTTCTTGCTATTTTATCACTTGTGCCCTTCAGGTTAGTGACCGTCCATCTACAGTGCAAACGGACGTTAAAAAAGGTTATGTGGTCATTTCCTCCTCCTCTTCCCCAACCTCTTCTTCTTCCTCCTCTTCCCCATCTTCTTTCTCCTCCTCCAACCTCCTCCTCCTCCCTCTCCGCCCCGAGCTCCCCGCAGCCCCTCCCCTCCCCGGCGCCGCACCTCCTCCCAGCCCGCCGCCCCCTCCCCGGCGCCGCACCTCCCCGGCGCCGCACCTCCTCCCAGCCCGCCGCCCCCTCCCCTCCCCAGCCCCACACCTCCTCCCCTCGCCGGCGCCGCCCCCTGCTCCCCCTCCCCCTGGGCTGCACCCCCTCCCAACCCCGCACCCCCTGCCCCGCACCGCCACCTCCCCTCCCCGGCGCCGCCCCCTGCTCCCCCTCCTCCCAGCCCCGCACCCCCTACTCCGCATCGCCACCTCCCCTCCCTGGCGTCGCCCCATCCTCCACCTCCATCCTCCTCTCACCCCCTCCACAAAGTTTCGAGGACCATCGTCAAGTCGCCAAGTCTCCAAGTCTCCCTCAACACCTTCCAAGACGTCGCCAAGTCTCCCTCAACGGCATCATCTCCTCATAGCTGCGTGAAGAGGAAGAGGATGACCTTGATGATCCTGACATCTTCACGCAGTCGTAGCAGACATTGACCGTATTCGAGATGCGCCATACCGTAGCAGACATCGTCCACGGCATCATCTCCTTCACGTTTTAGGTATCCAATTTGATGAAAGTGCCATATTGGAGGAGTCATAGGACGTCCGTAGCAGACATTGACCGTTTCAAGGAGTGGGGTGTGCTCTTCAATTTGGCAGCAGGGATCGTCAGCGGGAGGCGGAGGTCACTGTTGGAGAGGTGGTGGGAAAGTCGGAGAGGCGAAGCAATCGGACGCGAGGGCGGAGGCGCCGCTCATGCCGTGATTGGGGCGATGAAGAGGTTTGCCTCCGGGAGGGGCTGGGCGTCGTTGGATGGAGATGAGTTAGAGAGATCCAGACCGTTGGGTGGGGGCAGGAGAGGGATGGACCATAATACCCTTCTTAACCACACCATGGTTTGAATAAACCATGGTTATTTTAATTTTTTGACGGTCAATCTGACGGAAGGGCACAACTGATGACGGAGCAAGAAGTGAGGGGCACAATTGATATTACCAAAAAGATAGGGGCATAACTGATATTGCAACATCTCGGAGGGGCACAAGTGATAAAATCCCTTTGTAAAATCCCTAGTAAGTCCATTTTGGGACCTATTTTATTCTTCATTATTTATAACTCAAATCAATAAACTTTATACATGAAAATTGTAGATAAAAATATATAGAAAAATTTTCACAAAAAAATAATGCATATTGCGCTTTCTACACTCAAAAAATTCAAAAATCCAACTTCCCAGACCTGTGTCTTCTCCATATGAACTCAAATTTATCAAAATCACTTTAGATGTATATGAATTTTTATTAGTATTTAACGAAGGAAGTTAAATATAATTTGGAATTAAGATGCAAAAGTTAGGTTTTGAACCCTATTGTACATTATACCTGAATAAAATATTCATTTTATTTATTTCTTATATTTTACATAATTTTATATTTTTACAATTTTGTAAGTATTAGTTATAGTATGTGTACATACTTAAAATAAAATAAAATCATAAAAATATAATGAAATAAAATAATATACTAAAGCACATATATGAATTATATGTACAAATACATATACAATAAGTACATGTATTTATTTCAGTGTACAAATAACTTCAAAAAAATAAAAAAATATATTTGAGGGTATTTAAATAAGTTACCAATATATAAATTATGTGTATAAAATAATAAAATACATATTACAAAATAAAAATAAAATAAGCAATATATAGGCAAATATACTTAAAAGGGATTTTTACCCGGCAGACCCTGTAATCTTTTGCAATTACCGCTACGACCTCTGAAACATCGTAATTCCTCCCTCACCCCTGTAAACTTGTTAACCTTTATCCTACAACCCCTGTGGTTAACCCCCACCCTCTAACCGTTAAAATCAACCAGATTCGGTTAACTTCTCTTATATTATACTCAGTTTATTTATCAAATTTACTAGAAATGCCATTCTCTCTCATCCTCCACCTCCATCTGTCCCTCCCTCCCACCGTACACCTCCAGTTGAAGACGTCGCCTCCCCTCCCCCGTCCGTCGCCGCCCCTGCTCGAAGCCCCCTCCTCCGTCAGCCGACCTCCCCGCTCGAAGCTGATGAAGCCACATTTCATCATCTTTATTCTATCATTTTGGCATCAAAAACCCTAGCAAATGCCTGTAAATAGCATTAAAACCATCATCTTAGCATCCATGCATGTGCATTCAGATTGTGTATAAATCACTGTAATTAAGGCCAAAATTATAGAATAAATAAAGAAAAGAAAAAGAATAAAATATTGTAAATATTTTATGACCCAAAACCCCCGAGACCTAGGCATCTCGATGAATAGGTCGACAAGGAATAAAGTAGGGGGAGATAAGGTCAGATACCTATATTTGTTATTCATTCTTTATTCATTTTGGGACCTATTTTTGGTTCCACTTTTTGTACATCAAATAAAGAAACTTTGTACACAAAAGTTGTAGATAAATTAATAAAGAAAAATACAAAATTGATTTCACAGAAAAATACTGTACAGATAAAAAGTTATGATCTGAATAAAAATCCAGAATGCCAACTTCCCAGACCCGTATCTCACAAATAAAAACTCCAAATGCAGCGTACTCACCTTTAATTGTATATAGAATAAAATAATCTATCTAATGGTGGTGGTTTCGCATTTGGCGGAGCTACGGTTTGAAAGTTGACTTTTGGACCCTCATTGTACACTTGTACTGAATAAAATATTTAATTTATTAATTATTCATTATTTATTCAATTTTATATTTTTATAATGTTGTAAATAACACTTATAATAATTATGTATATTAAAAGAAGAATAAAAACATAAATAAAATACAAATAAAAATACTTGTATATATTCAATACATAGGTATTATACATACACCTATACCAATATAAAACATACTTGTATTTTATTTAATATACAAAATATATCAGAAAAATAACATAAAAATATATTTGTGTATATAAAAGTACCCTATAATTTTAGAAAATGATAAACACAAATAAAGAAATTAAAAATACAAAATAAAAATAAAAATACTAAAATATATAGATAATATACCTATATAGGGTTAAAAAGGTAACTTGTAAAAATATAAGTCATAAAAATAAATAAAAATCAGAATAAAATACTACATAAAAAATTAAACATTTTTTATTTTATAACCATAATATAATTCAATCGATTTCTATTTTTAAATGAATTAATAAAGCAATTTCCAGGGCTTTTTCCTGGTTGGTCCACGTGGACCAACCAGGTGCGGTCTGGAGTTGACCTCGGTCAACTCCCCCGACCAAAGCCCTGCCATTTCTGACACCGCGATTTTCACCCATTTTCAAGAAATTTTGGCGCTCAATCCGCTTGTCCTCACCCTTCGATTCCTTCTTGGAAATTCATCACCGATCATCACTCTCCCACGCCATCTCTTCGGATCACGCCAGATCTTCATCATTCGCGCGTGAGCCTCGCTTGAAGGAGACGCCTTCGCCACCTACTTAACCAACCCCCCATCTTCCTCCCCAAGTTTGAACACCTTCGGTCCACCCTTCCTCGCTCCGCTCGTGCTCTAAGTCTTCCTGGAGGTGACAGCTTCAGCAGCATTCACTCAGCCAGAGCCGAGGAAGTCGGAGGCGCTTCCACCACCTCCCGCAAGCTCGCCGGTCGAGGTACCCTTCATCCTCTGGCTCAGGCCATCGAGGGCATCATCCCGCTCATTTCTTTCTCGCATCTTATTCCTGTTAGCATAATCTTCGAAAACCCCCAAAAAAATAGAAGTTCCATCGACTATAACACCTTCGGTCCACCCTTCCTCGCTCCGCTCGTGCTCTAAGTCTTCCTGGAGGTGACAGCTTCAGCAGCATTCACTCAGCCAGAGCCGAGGAAGTCGGAGGCGCTTCCACCACCTCCCGCAAGCTCGCCGGTCGAGGTACCCTTCATCCTCTGGCTCAGGCCATCGAGGGCATCATCCCGCTCATTTCTTTCTCGCATCTTATTCCTGTTAGCATAATCTTCGAAAACCCCCAAAAAAATAGAAGTTCCATCGACTATATCACCCGATCCACCATCCTCGCCGGAGCGCAACGCCGGCCGAGATCCCATCCTTCGTTCCGCGCCACTCCTTCGCCACCGCGGGGTCCAGGCAACTTGCCCTGGACCCTCTCACCTTGTTTTGCAGGTCCCCGCACAGTCAACGCATCTGGAGGGCCATTTTGAGTCCTCGCCGGAGATACCTGGAGCTCCGAGCTCCGCCGCCTTCGCGCCAGCACCTCGAAGCCTCTCCGACGAATCCGAGCCGTCCAGTCAGTAGAAGGACCTCCCAGGAAGCTGCAGCTCCATTTTGGGGCCCATCCACCGCCGAAGGAGCAAGATCGGAGTCGGGGAAGTTCGCCCCCGCCGGCCTTCTTCCCCGTTCTTCCTCCTTGCTTCTCCACCGTTCGATCAAGCTGCAGCTCCAGATAGAACGTGGGCCGTCCGATCACCAGCACTCAGCCACCGTCGATCTCGCCCGAGATCTAATCTCAGACGTCCACAGCGAAGCGTCATCGGCCGTCCAGATCGTGCCACGTGTTTAAGTGGCCTCTTCATCGCCGTTGGATCGCGCGCCGAGGGTATTTTGCACCCCAACCCTCGCGCTTTTTGTATTTAATATTTAGTCTATAAACTTTCGTCTGTAGTTTAGAATATTTTGTAATATTTGCAAAACAGCCCCCGTACTTTCCATATTTGCATTTCGGCCCAATCCACGTCACCTCACGTGCCCGTGCGCGTGCGGGGACTGGGTATTTTGCAGGGACCCCCCTGGGGTTTATTTATTTCGTTTTAGTCCTTGAACATTTCTGTTAAGTTGTAAAACTTTGGAAAAATTGCATTGAACCCCCCTGAGCTTTGTAATATTGCAAAAATACCCCTCCCAGGCGCGTGCAAGTCACGCGTCCTGTGGGTAAATTGCACATATACCCTTGCGGGTTTGGATATTTGTGTTTAGTCCTTAAAATGCAAGTTGCTGTGTAAAGTTTTGTGGAAAAATTGCGTACGTGCCCCTGAAGGTTTCACTATTTGCATGTATGCCCTTGCCAGCACTGTTTGATGATTGGAGTCTTGTTCTAATTAATTAAAATATCATTTTAACTCCAAAAATCCCACAAAAATAGGGTTAAGCTTCTGTTGTTCTATATTTTGACGCCCTATTGTTAGTTTCCCATTTTATCACTTTTCATTATTTATAAAAAATCAAAAACATGTCTTTTTCCTACTGTCTACCTTATAAAATACCAAAAAAATATCAAAACACCTCTAAAAATTCAAAAAAAATCACCTAGTGTCTATTTTATCATCTCTTAGTGTCAGTCCAAAAATCATTAAAAATCTCAAAACAAAAACATTAAAAATCTAAAAACACTCAAAAACTTCAAAAAAATATAAAAAATAGTAGAAAAATCAGAAAAATATAAACTCAACTTCTGTTTGTCCTTTAATTTATTCTCTTCATTAGAAAAATAGTGTGAAAGAATTTTACTACCGGTTGGCATTTTTAAATTGCATTTTCGTCACAGCCAGCCTGATTTCTATTGTTTTGCTTTAGTTTAATATTTGAAAATCCCAAAAACATCTTGAAAAATCCCCAAAAATCATAAAAACAGTAAAAAAACTTTAAAAAGACCAAAAACATTTATTTTCTGAATTTTGGAGCATTTTTGTGCATTTTTATACATATCTTAGCTTGCCTTGTATTATATCCCCTTGTTTTCCAATATTTGAAAAAGAAAAAAAAATATATAAAATATAAAACCTAAAAATCAGAAAATCAAAAAGCAAAATACAAAATTAAAAATTAAATAAAACAATAAAAAAATTAAAAATTAAAAACCCACAAAAATTGTAGTAGATTGCTTGCTTAGTGTAGACACTTTACACACACACTCACTTGAGCACAATTTTTGAATTACCCTGTTTGCTCCCTGTGTTCGAACTCTCTACGTACTTGCATCTATACATCTTTTATGTAGAGTTAAAAATAAATCTTAACTCCACACCTGTCTTTCATTGCTTGATTTGCTTGTGGGTTATTTGTTGATTTTAGTCCGGATTTAGTGTGGTCAACACACCGACTGAGTTCACGCTTTGTGTGAATTTAAGATCACCTATTTTCGGTCGAATCAAATGGCGCCGTTGCCGGGGAGCAACAGCGAGTAGTTTATTTCTTTAGTGATTGTGTGTTGATTGTTTACCATAGCATTGGTTTATCTTCTCTTACATTTTGATATATCTTGTTGAGCTATCTGACCATTCTCTTTTCTTGTCTTCTTGCGAGGGACCGCGGAGCGAGGCGGCTTGCCTAGGCAAACCGACGCAACCTTGGGACGCGGAGCCGGCTGTTCTTTAGCCAAGCCGGTAGTAGAGAGCAGGAGGAGTGAGATTGAGTGGTAGTCTAGCTTGCATTTATTTTTGTGAGAGAGAGAGACTAGTAAATTGTAATAATACAGGTACCTTGGACACTTGAACATTCGGGCCTAATTTCCGGGTGTTTGTTCACCCGGGGGCTCACCGCCGTTTTCCTCGTGTTTTCATCGCAGTCATTTTCCGGTTTTGAGTTTCATTTTTCACTTTCTTTTGTGGATTGAGCTCTTAGATTAGGTCCTGCTTGATTCGATTAGCCTAGGTCCAAACACCTTAACAACTCTTGCATGCTCCTATAGATCGTTGCTTGGACTTAGAATAATTAAACAGTTAGCGAGTAGCTTCCATATCCACGCGCCGCGAGCTCACACCCGAACAAGCGCTTTCTCCTACTCCAAATGTGTTGGGCAGAGGAGGGGTGAGCCAAGACCGGACACTCGGATTAGAAGTTATTAGCTAACTTGTGGTTCTTCACGCTAGCAGTTGCCTAATCTAGGACGATTTCCGTGTGCATATCGGCATATAGTATAGATTTAAAAATTCTGCTTTGCATCCCGCATGGAGAGAGCTGGGATTCGCTGTAAGTCTTCTAACTTTGCACGCATCATTTAGGCACAAAGGTGAGATTTCCATCTTTGTGCCGACTTGCACGGCTTTTCCGACTCTTTTCTCCCTCTGTTTTTGGACAAAGTAGGACCAAAAAGAAAAATACAAAAACCGTTAGGCGCTTGTTTGAATTTACTCAAAAGAAGCGATAACACCAAAAAAATTAAAAAAGGGACTGCTAAAGAAAACTTGACCAAAATAAAAACGGTAATTGGATTCATTGCTTGGGGTGAGTAATACCCTCACTTGTATTCAGGTTGCATGGGAAGGTCTCCTTCCAAGTGAGGTGAGCGCTACGTAAGGATTAGAGCCAAAAACCCAGCTTGTGGCTGCCTTGTGTATCGCCTGGATTTCCGAAGTATTGGCGCTTCTATCGTACGTAGACGAGTAGGGCTTGGTCAACATTGGTGACTCTCTATTGTGAGAGCATCGACCTTGTCCGAAGTATCGAGCATAGGCCACGCCTTCACGGGGGTGTCTGTCTCATCGTCTTGCGTCCGAGTAGGTTCTTGCACGCTCACGGGTGATTCCGTTGCGAGCTAGTTCCGAAGTATTGGTTTCGCCTATTGGCTTCCTCTCTTATTCTTTGGCTGAGTAGGGATCCAGGAAGGGTTACAAGGACCTCAACTGCACAAGCTATAGGTTACACAGGAGGAGGACAAGTACGGGATACTTTTCCGGCAGTACTCTCTCTCCTATAGGCGTAGCGTTCTAAGGACTCGTTCAAAGATAAATCTCTGAATCAAGTTAAAATTGAAAAGATAAAAGCCGAACCTTCACGGCTTCATGTGTTGAGTTGGTGAACTTACCCTTGCTTTGCGTTTGATTGCTAGATTTGTTTAGGTCAAGATCAAAAACACAGCACAATTGTGCGCAATCTTGCTACATCTTACTCTTACCCTTCTTCTTCTTCTCTTGCCTTTCCTCTACTCCTCTCAATAATCAAGATGATGGGACGGAGATCTCTTAGGCCGACTTTGTCGGCACCGCTATCCCGCACTCCTCCTTATTCATCTAGGACTACCTCGGAGAGTCCGCTCTCCGAGCCTGAGTACACATCCGCCCTGTTCCCCCTCGACCATTCTTCCCACTCTCCTTCTATCAGTCCAATTGTTTCAGAATTCAGTGCATCACAGAGTTCAGATCATTCTACAGCACCTGAGATGGCCTCTTTTGCTTTTACAGAAGAACCAGTCATGTCGGACAGAGGCGATCACCCAGATGACCATGAGCACCCTCCATTCGTATTTGATCAAGCAGCCATCAACAATTCGTTGCTAGCATCCCTGGAAACCATGCAGAGACAGATCCGAGACCAGGGAACATTTATGGGTGATCTCATGCGAGAGATAGCGCAGATGAGAGAAGACCGTGCTGGCGGAGAAGGAGGAGGAGGAGGACCCGATGCAGGAGGAGACAATCCAGGCGGCGAGAGACCGCCACAGACCATCATGAGGGAATTACATAACCCAGCTTCATCCCTCACTCACCGATGGATTCGACTCCCACCTATCCATGGAGACTTCGAGCTTCGGCACAATACGATTCAGATGCTACCCAAGTTCCATGGGTTGCCGACCGAAGAGCCGCACCTCCACCTCCAAGAATTTGAGATGATATGCAGCACCATCCATGATCGGTTGATGACCGAGGACACAATCCGGATGATCGCCTTCCCATTCTCTTTGGTTGATAGAGCCGCATATTGGCTCAAACACCTTGGGCGATTCGTCGACACTTGGGCAGAACTCCGGACCGCATTCCTGAAGAAGTACTATCCTCTCGGCCGGACCAACGCAGCTCGAGCCATGATAAGCAACTTCGTCATGATCCCGAATGAACAGTTCCATGAAGCCTGGGATCGATTTAGAGAGCTCATCGACCGGTGTCCCCACCATGATATCTCCAAGCCCAATCTCGTTCAGAGTTTCTTTTGTGGGCTGACACCGGAGCTGCAGGGGCTAGTGAACGCCTCTTGCGGTGGGTCTTATTTCTCCAAGGGAGAAGACGACGTCTGGGCCATATATGAAGGTATGGCAGAAAACTCCACAGTGATGACCCAGGCCCGAGTCTACACACAGCAGAAGCCCCCGCAAGGAGCGGGATCATTTCAGAGGATCGCCCGCATCGATGCAGGTCCCAACACAGTGTCAGTAGCCGCAGCTCAAGCCGAATCAGCCGCAGCCGACATGGGCATCATCAGTGAAAAGCTGGACCGCATGGAGATCCTCGAGAAGAAACAGAACCAAGGCATGGCCCAGATGGACCAAATTGCCAAAGTTATGAGTGACCTGAAAACCCAGATGCTATGCATTCAGGAGGCCCAATCTCATACCCAACAGCCTCCCAGGTCACAGGTTGCCTCCCGTAGCAACAACCCGAACCAGGCCTCTGCCTCATACCGTCAGGTAAACCATATTCAGGCGGAGCCGGTTCCCTTGTTGCAGTACCATCCAGAGCAACCGCCATCTTCGGACACGCAGATGGTGGTCTATCAGCCGGAGCAACCACTGGCAGTTCTACCTCCACCCTCCGTTGAGCAGGAGCCATTAATGGAAGTCAATGGGATTTGGTACGACCGGTACCCTCAGCCCGCAATTCGTCGGGATCATCCCGGATTCCGTTGGGGCAACGGTGGATCCTCTTCCCAACAGCAGAACCCTGCCCAAGGATACCAGAACAGCCAGCCACAGCAGCAACACCAGCAGCCCCAGTTTGCCCAACCGCAGCACTATCACAGTGGTCCTCGTCCCAACTATCAGGGACAGCAGTGGAGGCAGCGCGAGCAGCCTCAGCGTTTTCAGAACCAGCCTCCCCAGTACCAGCAGCAGCAGCTTCGTTTCCAGCAGGGAAACTCATCCGGTTCTCATGGCCCTGCTTTTGAGAACCCAGCACTCGATGATCTTGCCCGCTTGCTATCTGAACAGCGAGCATCTTTCAGGCAAGAAATGGATGAGTTCCGGCAGGAGATGCGGGAGATCATGAAAGGCAAAGCCGCCATACCAGCTCAGATCGAACCAAACCCTAATAATTTCAAAAGAAAGCCTGAGCAGGTAGAGTTTTCAGAGGATACCCCTCCTAGTGACTGTGAGAATGATGTGAATAATATCTATTATGATGCTGATTTTGTTACTACTAGGAGCGGTAGGATACCCGCCGGCGGCGTCTCTTCTGAGCGACAACCGGATGCAGAACCAGGAGCGCCAGAGGAGCAGAGAAGCGGTGCTGATGCCGCTAATGATGATGTAGAAGAAGGTGGTGCTGATGCCACCCATGATGAAGTCCAGGACGACGGTGCTGATGCCGTCGTGATACCAGATGAAGACGGTGGTGCTGATGCCACCATTTTTGATGCAGAACATGAAAGCGGTGCTGATGCCGCAGAGACAGGTGCCAGTGGTGGTACTGAGGCCACCACATCTCCTTTTGTTGAAACTCCAGCTGTGGTGTCACCACGTTTTGTATCTTTGGACTGTGATCAAAACAAAAACAACAAAAATATGAATAAAGAAAAGGTTTCTGTTCAAATTACGGATCCATATGTATTGAATGATGAGATTGGTATGGATTCCCCTTCTTCACAGGCACAGGAACCTATTTCTAGTCCTCCATCTGAGGAGGCCCCCACAATCCCCTTTCCAGAGGCACTTCGCCGTGCGAAGGGGGCTAAAAAAGAAAACCCCAAAAAAAACCAGGAGGTAGAGTTCGGCAATCAGATGATTGACAGATTTCACATTCAGCTGACTCTACGAGAGGCATTTGAGCATATCCCTTTCTTCAAAAAGAATCTAAGAGAGACAACCACTGTCAGAAGAAAGCGGAGGCACAGAGATCAGATCCATATGCTCACACATGACACTTGCTGCACCATTCAGAACAAGTTGCCAGCCAAGAGACCAGATGCAGGAGCTCCCTATGTCAGATGCGAGATTCAAGAGCAGCAATTTGATCGTACTCTATTAGACAGCGGCTCTTCAATCAATCTCCTCCCGGCAGCCTTACTCAAGCAATTTGAGTTCGGCACTCTTCATCGAAGCAGAACAGTCCTTCAGTTTGCTGATAGGTCGATAAAGAGGCCGAAGGGGTTGTTGAAAGACGTGGTCGTTACCATTCAGGGCCTGAAATTCCCCGTGGACTTCGTTGTGTTGGACATGGAGATCCCTGAGTCGGTAACCGATGCCCCCATCATACTCGGACGCCCATTCTTGGCCACAGCCAAGGCGGTGACCGACCATGATTGCGGGAAGGTATGTTTTCGCGTAGAGGGCGAGACCATACAAATAGAGACGATCGAGGAGACCAGAGCCAGAGAGTTAGAATGCTCCGAGCAGTCCAGCGAAGCCGCATCAATGACAGAGGAAGAGCTAGACGTCCACCAGGTTCGTGATTTTGAAATGACTGACGATGAATCTAACTGGAAAGACCCTGTAGCACCGACTCTCGCCTTGCCTACCGAATCATTGTACCTCAAGCTCATGGCAATCGAAAGTCGGGAGAGCACATTCCTGGATACGGATACACCTGAGGCTGACAGCATCGCGACGAGTGGTGCCGATGATTTCAATTCCTGTTCTTCTATTTCTGATCCCTCGTATTCAGACATTGATTGGGCCTATTTTGATGATCCGTTGTCTTGTCTGATTCATTCTGAACCAGCAACCATGACAGAGTGCGAGCCCGTACAGTACATTGATAATTCAGTCAGCCGCCTTTCGTCAGAAATCCATGCCGAGCGAGAGTTCTCTCATGCAGACCTTGTGGCATTCACACAGACATATCAGAAGCCAGAGCTGCCACCTCCCAGTTGTCCTGAAAGAAAACCTCTGCCGCAATCAATGAAGTATAGATTCCTTGCAGGTGAGCCAGATATGCACCCAGTCATTATCTCAGCAGACTTGACCGGAGAACAAGAATCTCGTCTGATGGAGGTTCTTGAAAGAAATCGCAAGGCAATCGGATGGAATATAGCTGACCTCAAAGGGCTGAGCCCGAAGCTGTGCTCCCACCACATCTATCTCGAGGATGACGCTAAGCCATCGCGTGAGTTCCAGCGACGGCTGAACCCGAATCTTCGAGAGGTTGTCATGAAAGAAATCTCAAAGTGGTGGAGTGCTGATTTCATCTATCCCATCTCCGACTCAAAATGGGTAAGTCCGTTACATGTGGTACCCAAGAAGACGGGTATCACTACAGTTGTCAACGAGTTCGGAGAAGAGGTCGCTACCAGAGTACCAACTTCTTGGAGGGTCTGTGTGGACTACAGACGATTAAATGAGGCCACCAAGAAGGATCACTTCCCGCTGCCCTTCCTTGATCAGATTATCGAGCGGTTAGCCGGGAAGAGCCATTACTGTTTTCTTGATGGGTACTCTGGATATAATCAAGTGGCCATCGCGCCCGAAGACCAGGAGAAGACGACTTTCACCTGTCCGTTTGGGACTTATGCTTTCAGACGGATGCCCTTTGGTCTATGTAACGCTCCAGCGACATTCCAAAGGTGCATGTTGTCCATTTTCTCGGACATGGTGGGTAACTGTTTAGAGGTCTTCATGGATGACTTCTCGGTCTATGGCGATGGGTTTGATGCTTGTCTTGACTGCCTAGATCGTGTGCTTAAGCGCTGCATAGAGGTCAATCTTGTATTATCCTGGGAGAAGAGTCATTTCATGATGACTCAAGGGACGGTCCTTGGGCACATCGTCTCCAACAGGGGCATGGAGGTCGATCCTGCCAAGGTGGATATCATCAGAAAACTCAATCCGCCATCCAATTTGCGTCAGTTACGGTCTTTTCTGGGGCATGTCGGTTTCTACCGACGGTTCATTCAGGACTTCAGTCGAATTGCCCGACCGTTAACCGACTTGCTGACCAAAGACACCGAGTTTATTGTTAATGATAAGTGTCTTGAATCATTTGAGACTCTCAAAAATATGGTTGTTTCAGCTCCTGTCCTTCAGCCACCCGATTGGTCTCTCCCATTCGAGATCATGACGGATGCTTCAGATTTTGCCGTTGGGGCTGTTCTTGGACAGAGAAGGGATGGTTTACCCTTTGCCATTCACTACGCCAGCCGGACCTTAGATGCCGCGCAAAGGAATTACACTGTGACTGAAAAAGAAATGCTGGCCGTAGTCTTCGCTCTTGATAAGTATCGATCTTACATTCTCGGATCTAGAGTAACTGTTTACACCGATCATACCGCCATCCGGTACTTAATGGCCAAGAAGGATGCCAAAGCACGTCTTACCAGATGGATCCTTCTACTCCAGGAATTTGATATTGAGATTAAGGACAAGCCTGGAGTCAAGAATGTGGTGGCGGATCATCTCTCCAGATTGGAGAATCTTGAGGAATCTGAGCCCAGCGCACCTATATCAGAGACGTTTCCAGATGAGGCGATCTTGGCTGTCACCTCACTCCCATGGTATGCCGACTTTGTAAACTATCTTGTTGCCAAGACAGTCCCTCAGGGTTGGCCCAGGCAGAAACTTGAGACCTTCCTAGCTAAGGCCAAGTTTTACCATTGGGAGGATCCCGTCCTTTATCATGAAGGAGGGGATAGCATCTGGAGAAGGTGCATTCCTCAGGAAGAGCAGCATAGCGTCCTCACATACTGCCACAAGCTTGAGGCAGGAGGACATCATTCAGGAAAAAGGACAGCACAGAAGGTGCTTCAATCCGGCCTATGGTGGCCTACTCTCTTCAAGGATTCTGATGAGTTCGTGAAGGGATGTACTGACTGTCAGAAAATGGGAACCTGCGGACAGAGAGACATGATGCCCATGCAACCTATTCACTTCTGTGAAGTTTTTGATGCATGGGGAATTGATTTCATGGGCCCATTTCCTAAGAGTCAGGGATTCGAGCATATTTTGCTCGTTGTGGATTATGTCAGTCGATGGGTTGAAGCCATCCCCGCCCGAGCCGCAGATGCTAAAACCGTTTGCAAATTCTTGAGGAAAAATATCATTTCACGGTTCGGGGTACCTAGAGTTTTGATTTCTGACGGGGGGTCTCATTTCATCAATGACAAAGTTAGGGCCCTTGCTGACGAGTTCGGTATTGACCATCGGGTTGCCACTCCTTATCACCCTCAGACTAATGGTCTTGCTGAAGTATCGAATCGGGAGATAAAGACGATCTTGCAGAAAGTTGTCCGCCCAGACCGAAAGGATTGGTCACAACTTTTGGACTCGGTCCTATGGGCCTATCGGACTTCTTTCAAAAATCCATTGGGGACATCTCCTTTTCGTCTCGTCTATGGCAAGCCGTGCCATTTGCCAGTGGAAATCAAGCACAAATCTTTTTGGGCAGTTACTGAGTTACTTTTGGATCCCGAGAGTGTAGGAGATCAGAGACGAGCAGAATTGGCAGCCCTGGAGGAACTAAGAGACACAGCCTTTTCCAACAGCCTACAGTACAAAGAAAAAGTGAAGACATGGCACGATTCGCATATCAGCCATAAACAATTTGAGCCATATCAGAAAGTATGGTTGTTTGATTCCAGGCTGAAATTATTCCCAGGGAAGTTGCAGAGCAAGTGGAAAGGTCCGTATGTGGTTAGGAAGGTACATGACAATGGCAGTATTGATATATCCGAACCGTCATCTTCGTCCACCTTCCGCGTCAATGGTCAACGCCTAAAGCTATATCGAGATCATGATCCGCCGACCATGGACGTTGCCCCCATTCTTCTGGTATGAGATGTGTTCTTTGACTCATATAATTCTGCATCTCATACATGGTGATCATTTCTATCTTCCGCTGTACAGATCCATCTGTTCATATCACTCTTTCGTCTGACGATTTATTTTCTTCTTTTCTTCTTTTCTTCTTTTCCTCTTCTATTTTCTTTATCTATCAATAAGGTGCCGCCCTTGTAGACAGTATCCATACTTAGGACGCACTTTGTCCTAAGTATAGGGGGGTGTGCACCCCGAGTTTTCTCTATTCTTTGGTCCTCTCCATTGTCTCCTCTTCTTGTCTATACTTAGGGATATCTTACCCTAAGTATAGGGGGAGACAATCTGAGTACGATCTGTTCATTCCCACCCTTGACCCTCCCTGCGTTGTGTACAGTCTGCTATACTTAGGATTATTTGATCCTAAGTATAGGGGGGACGGTCAACTTCTGATTCCTTAATTCATCTATTTATTCTTTTATTCTTTGGACTTGTCTATACTTAGTACGAGTTATGTCTTCTCTTTTCTCTCCGATCTATGAGGACATAGCTCAAGCTAAGTATAGGGGGGTCGTATATACTGTGTATATACTTTCGCCATAACTCGTACTTTCGTATTCTTCTAACATATATGACTAATAATTCTTTAAAATTTATTAAAAATCCTTAATAAAAAGATGTGGTTATTCCTCAAATTCTTTTTGTATATACTGATTAATAAATCAGGAGAAAATGATTCTGCAAAATGTTTGAAAAATAGTTTGAAAATCTTTGTGAAAAATCTATTGAAAACTATTTG
The DNA here is from genome assembly GCA_037367405.1 of Ottelia alismoides. NCBI lineage: Eukaryota > Viridiplantae > Streptophyta > Magnoliopsida > Alismatales > Hydrocharitaceae > Ottelia > Ottelia alismoides. The sequence continues at coordinate 3,158,245 of JAZKJV010000887.1, read as the reverse complement.
TAAAACATTTTGTTACATGTTTTCAACCTTTGTAAAAATGTGTGATTTGTAAAAATTTCTTTTCTTTGTGTGAAATAAAAGATTTGAAAAATGATTTGCAAAGGGTTTGAAAAATGGTTGCAAAAAGATTTGAAAAACCTATACATACTGTTTGAAAAACCGATTGCAAAATGATTTTCAAATGAGTGTACATGTTTGTAAAAATGTTTGTAAAAATTATTTTGGACTATAGTCTTCAAAAATTGTTTGAAAAACCTTGTGTCAAATAAGTTTGAGGAATATGTACATCACACCAAAATCCACTACCTATATATGTATAAAATTGATCACTTACCCTTGTAAATTCTTAAAATCCACTTCTTGTATATAAGAAGCACTCCCGTGTACATATTTTTAACCTAGTTTTCAGCCAAAACTTTTTGTTTTCAAAAATCCCCAAAAACATTGGCAAAACTAAAATCCAAAAACATTTGAAAAAATCTTTTTGAAAAATACAAAAAAAAAAAAAAAAAAATTTGCATCTGCATGTGCATCATCATCATCTTTTCAAAAATCCATAAAAAGTTCAAAATCTCTGAAAATTGCATCACAAAAATATTTTCTGCATTGCATTGCATAGCATTCGCATTTTTCGGATTGAGTTTGAGAATTGAACGAGTCTAAGTAAAATCCGGAGATTGGAGCTTGATTGGACCTTATAATCTACCTAATAACAGGAACCTTATAGGAACTAGGTTTGAGGTACTTCAGGTCTAGTTGACTTAATTCTTTGAGGATCACGGGACTTGGTTCAATGGATCCTTGACTGCCTAAGTAGAGTATTTCGGAGCACACGCACGATTCTTGTTGATAATGACCTAACTTGGACACCTGCACCTTTCACATAGCTCTCCATGGATGAGGTGGTGAGGAGGCAGTTTCCTTTAGCTTGGGGTAGCATATGAGGGTAGTACTTCTAGGCGGAACCTCTCTTCTTCTTATAGTGAAGGAAGTGCACCTCAACTTGGTTTAGTGGTGATGAAGTCTAAAGACAGAAGCCGTGGGTTGCAATAAAGCTTCAAAAGAGGGATAGTCTACTGGCTCAAGAGGAAAATTTCTTGTATATATGCTGCACCATGTAGATATGTTGTACAGATGCAATTGAAAAAAAAAAAAAAAAAAATTGCAAAAATGCAAAAAGAACTCCAAAAAAGTGGTGGGTCGGATTGAAAATTTAATAACCCCACCGGAGTGTATATAGTTCAATAAAGCAAAAGCTTATGGTTATCCATGTTACATCTCATGAAGCTTGCAGCGGGAGACTTAGCTACACTGGTTGAGCTCCCAAAAGTCTATACTTCTTCCCCCCTCTTCTTGAGCCGGTTGCACTTGAACTTAGAAGGGAATACCCCGCTTCTCGAGGAAAGAGTTGCTAGACCGAGGGATTAGAGTTACCAGGTTGGAGGAGGTTGTTTCTTTGCTACTTCTGAGGTGGGGAGCTACATATCACTTACACTGTACGAGTCAGACTCATAGTCGTAAGAGTTTGCGTATGAGTTGATGTACTTCTGATCTGGCTATTGAGAAGACTTGGACAGAGTTTTGAGATTCTCAAGGACTGTTGGATTTCAAACTTGGTTTTCATTAAGGTTCCGACCGCACTAAAATTCCGAAGGTCCGACTTAAGCTCCAAACTTTGATTTTGTGAAGATAAGTTCGAGAATTAAACTTAATCTAATTTTCTTCTTTTTCTTTCTTTTCTTTCTGTTTCTTTTTGCACTTATTGCATAAGTGTTTGCTAGGGACTAGCAAAGGTAAAGTATAGGGGGATGATGAAGCCACATTTCATCATCTTTATTCTATCATTTTGGCATCAAAAACCCTAGCAAATGCCTGTAAATAGCATTAAAACCATCATCTTAGCATCCATGCATGTGCATTCAGATTGTGTATAAATCACTGTAATTAAGGCCAAAATTATAGAATAAATAAAGAAAAGAAAAAGAATAAAATATTGTAAATATTTTATGACCCAAAACCCCCGAGACCTAGGCATCTCGATGAATAGGTCGACAAGGAATAAAGTAGGGGGAGATAAGGTCAGATACCTATATTTGTTATTCATTCTTTATTCATTTTGGGACCTATTTTTGGTTCCACTTTTTGTACATCAAATAAAGAAACTTTGTACACAAAAGTTGTAGATAAATTAATAAAGAAAAATACAAAATTGATTTCACAGAAAAATACTGTACAGATAAAAAGTTATGATCTGAATAAAAATCCAGAATGCCAACTTCCCAGACCCGTATCTCACAAATAAAAACTCCAAATGCAGCGTACTCACCTTTAATTGTATATAGAATAAAATAATCTATCTAATGGTGGTGGTTTCGCATTTGGCGGAGCTACGGTTTGAAAGTTGACTTTTGGACCCTCATTGTACACTTGTACTGAATAAAATATTTAATTTATTAATTATTCATTATTTATTCAATTTTATATTTTTATAATGTTGTAAATAACACTTATAATAATTATGTATATTAAAAGAAGAATAAAAACATAAATAAAATACAAATAAAAATACTTGTATATATTCAATACATAGGTATTATACATACACCTATACCAATATAAAACATACTTGTATTTTATTTAATATACAAAATATATCAGAAAAATAACATAAAAATATATTTGTGTATATAAAAGTACCCTATAATTTTAGAAAATGATAAACACAAATAAAGAAATTAAAAATACAAAATAAAAATAAAAATACTAAAATATATAGATAATATACCTATATAGGGTTAAAAAGGTAACTTGTAAAAATATAAGTCATAAAAATAAATAAAAATCAGAATAAAATACTACATAAAAAATTAAACATTTTTTATTTTATAACCATAATATAATTCAATCGATTTCTATTTTTAAATGAATTAATAAAGCAATTTCCAGGGCTTTTTCCTGGTTGGTCCACGTGGACCAACCAGGTGCGGTCTGGAGTTGACCTCGGTCAACTCCCCCGACCAAAGCCCTGCCATTTCTGACACCGCGATTTTCACCCATTTTCAAGAAATTTTGGCGCTCAATCCGCTTGTCCTCACCCTTCGATTCCTTCTTGGAAATTCATCACCGATCATCACTCTCCCACGCCATCTCTTCGGATCACGCCAGATCTTCATCATTCGCGCGTGAGCCTCGCTTGAAGGAGACGCCTTCGCCACCTACTTAACCAACCCCCCATCTTCCTCCCCAAGTTTGAACACCTTCGGTCCACCCTTCCTCGCTCCGCTCGTGCTCTAAGTCTTCCTGGAGGTGACAGCTTCAGCAGCATTCACTCAGCCAGAGCCGAGGAAGTCGGAGGCGCTTCCACCACCTCCCGCAAGCTCGCCGGTCGAGGTACCCTTCATCCTCTGGCTCAGGCCATCGAGGGCATCATCCCGCTCATTTCTTTCTCGCATCTTATTCCTGTTAGCATAATCTTCGAAAACCCCCAAAAAAATAGAAGTTCCATCGACTATAACACCTTCGGTCCACCCTTCCTCGCTCCGCTCGTGCTCTAAGTCTTCCTGGAGGTGACAGCTTCAGCAGCATTCACTCAGCCAGAGCCGAGGAAGTCGGAGGCGCTTCCACCACCTCCCGCAAGCTCGCCGGTCGAGGTACCCTTCATCCTCTGGCTCAGGCCATCGAGGGCATCATCCCGCTCATTTCTTTCTCGCATCTTATTCCTGTTAGCATAATCTTCGAAAACCCCCAAAAAAATAGAAGTTCCATCGACTATATCACCCGATCCACCATCCTCGCCGGAGCGCAACGCCGGCCGAGATCCCATCCTTCGTTCCGCGCCACTCCTTCGCCACCGCGGGGTCCAGGCAACTTGCCCTGGACCCTCTCACCTTGTTTTGCAGGTCCCCGCACAGTCAACGCATCTGGAGGGCCATTTTGAGTCCTCGCCGGAGATACCTGGAGCTCCGAGCTCCGCCGCCTTCGCGCCAGCACCTCGAAGCCTCTCCGACGAATCCGAGCCGTCCAGTCAGTAGAAGGACCTCCCAGGAAGCTGCAGCTCCATTTTGGGGCCCATCCACCGCCGAAGGAGCAAGATCGGAGTCGGGGAAGTTCGCCCCCGCCGGCCTTCTTCCCCGTTCTTCCTCCTTGCTTCTCCACCGTTCGATCAAGCTGCAGCTCCAGATAGAACGTGGGCCGTCCGATCACCAGCACTCAGCCACCGTCGATCTCGCCCGAGATCTAATCTCAGACGTCCACAGCGAAGCGTCATCGGCCGTCCAGATCGTGCCACGTGTTTAAGTGGCCTCTTCATCGCCGTTGGATCGCGCGCCGAGGGTATTTTGCACCCCAACCCTCGCGCTTTTTGTATTTAATATTTAGTCTATAAACTTTCGTCTGTAGTTTAGAATATTTTGTAATATTTGCAAAACAACCCCCGTACTTTCCATATTTGCATTTCGGCCCAATCCACGTCACCTCACGTGCCCGTGCGCGTGCGGGGACTGGGTATTTTGCAGGGACCCCCCTGGGGTTTATTTATTTCGTTTTAGTCCTTGAACATTTCTGTTAAGTTGTAAAACTTTGGAAAAATTGCATTGAACCCCCCTGAGCTTTGTAATATTGCAAAAATACCCCTCCCAGGCGCGTGCAAGTCACGCGTCCTGTGGGTAAATTGCACATATACCCTTGCGGGTTTGGATATTTGTGTTTAGTCCTTAAAATGCAAGTTGCTGTGTAAAGTTTTGTGGAAAAATTGCGTACGTGCCCCTGAAGGTTTCACTATTTGCATGTATGCCCTTGCCAGCACTGTTTGATGATTGGAGTCTTGTTCTAATTAATTAAAATATCATTTTAACTCCAAAAATCCCACAAAAATAGGGTTAAGCTTCTGTTGTTCTATATTTTGACGCCCTATTGTTAGTTTCCCATTTTATCACTTTTCATTATTTATAAAAAATCAAAAACATGTCTTTTTCCTACTGTCTACCTTATAAAATACCAAAAAAATATCAAAACACCTCTAAAAATTCAAAAAAAATCACCTAGTGTCTATTTTATCATCTCTTAGTGTCAGTCCAAAAATCATTAAAAATCTCAAAACAAAAACATTAAAAATCTAAAAACACTCAAAAACTTCAAAAAAATATAAAAAATAGTAGAAAAATCAGAAAAATATAAACTCAACTTCTGTTTGTCCTTTAATTTATTCTCTTCATTAGAAAAATAGTGTGAAAGAATTTTACTACCGGTTGGCATTTTTAAATTGCATTTTCGTCACAGCCAGCCTGATTTCTACTGTTTTGCTTTAGTTTAATATTTGAAAATCCCAAAAACATCTTGAAAAATCCCCAAAAATCATAAAAACAGTAAAAAAACTTTAAAAAGACCAAAAACATTTATTTTCTGAATTTTGGAGCATTTTTGTGCATTTTTATACATATCTTAGCTTGCCTTGTATTATATCCCCTTGTTTTCCAATATTTGAAAAAGAAAAAAAAATATATAAAATATAAAACCTAAAAATCAGAAAATCAAAAAGCAAAATACAAAATTAAAAATTAAATAAAACAATAAAAAAATTAAAAATTAAAAACCCACAAAAATTGTAGTAGATTGCTTGCTTAGTGTAGACACTTTACACACACACTCACTTGAGCACAATTTTTGAATTACCCTGTTTGCTCCCTGTGTTCGAACTCTCTACGTACTTGCATCTATACATCTTTTATGTAGAGTTAAAAATAAATCTTAACTCCACACCTGTCTTTCATTGCTTGATTTGCTTGTGGGTTATTTGTTGATTTTAGTCCGGATTTAGTGTGGTCAACACACCGACTGAGTTCACGCTTTGTGTGAATTTAAGATCACCTATTTTCGGTCGAATCAGAAGCCTCTCCCTCGGTGACCAGGCTTCCCGCTCGAACCCCTTCTCCTCTAAGCCGTTGTCTCCCCTGGGTCCATCCCCGATCGGACACCCACCCCTGGTCCCCATCTCGTTGCAAAGCCCCCTCTCTCTGATTCCCCTGACCCCATCCCGCTGGTCGTCCCCGTCCCGCCGCCTGCCCCTGCAAACCCCACGCCCCTGCCTGTCACCTCCCCCTGCAAGCACCCACCGCCTCCGCTGCAAGCCCCCCCCAATCCCGTCGCCTGCCTCTACAAACCCCACGCCCCTGCCCGTCACCTCCCCCTGCAAGCACCCGCCGCCTCCGCTGCAAGCCCCCCCCCCCCCCCCCCGCATCCCGCCGTGTGCGCTTGCAACCCCCGCGTCCCGCCGCTTGCCCCTGCAACTCCCCCCCCCCCCACCCCTTCCGCGTCCCGCCGCTTGCCCTGCAACTGGCCCCCTCGCCCCCTGCACCCCACGTCCCTCCGCCGCCTGCCCTGAGCAACTGCCCCCTCCCCGTACCCGCCGCCTCAGGCTGGTTGGCTCCACAGATCCCGCCAAGCTTCTCCACGCGAGTCCCGATCCTCAACGGTGTAGTGGGAAGGGAGGCTGTCAGAGAGGAGAGAGAGAGTATTTTTTTTACTTTTCTTGGTTAATTCTAGCCGTCCGATCATGGACCGGTTAGATTAACTCATTTCTAACTCAAAGAAGTTAACTCTAGATGTGTCAGTTTAACGGCAGGGTTCGTAGGATAAGACGGAGCAACTTTACAGGGGTGATGGAGGAATTATGATGTTTCAGAGGTCGTAGCGCTAATTGCAAAAGATTACAGGGTCTGCCGGGTAAAAATCCCTACTTAAAAGTATACATGTAAATAGATACTTATAATAAATTACCTTGAAAAAATAAGTAAAATTATAACAAAATACTATGTAAAATAAGAAAGATGTTTTAAATTTTTATTTAAAGTTAATCAAATCATTTACTATTTTAAATTCTATTAATAAGGAGTTTTATTCCATGAATTTCCTGATTAGTTCACGTAGACCAATCAGGGAACTCGCTTAATTGACATGGGTCAACTCTTTGATCCAGGGCGCCTACACCCATAAGGATGAGAAGACACTTATTTTCTCCCTTTTTCCCAGGTGCTTAATCACTCATTTCGATCAGATCTTTCACGTGAACCACACTATGATCGATCCTAATTCCTGCATAAGCCCTTTAATCCCTTGTACAAAACCTCGATTCCTTAGAAATCGTTGGTCAATAAGCCCTTTCATCCATGTTTATAATAACCCCCTCAGTCTCCTTGATCAATTTGATCGTTGTCTATTGAGCTTTAGCGCCTTAAATCATGCCCTAGAGGTCCGCCTTATTGACATCAAGCAGTGGCTACCAATTTGTAGCGAGGAGAGTCCTAATAAGTGGTGCATCCACCATCTCCAACGAGATCTCCATAGTGAGGTCCATCTTCTTGTCCCCAGCCAAGTCAAGCCATTTCTCATCCTTTCTAGGTAATAATATTAGTTTAGATTTTGATTTCACACTAAGTTTTTCATTTAATCCAGTAGGTTAGGTTAAAATCCAGATCTTCGTTGACCTGGAGCTCGAAATCTTGGTTGATTTCATCGTGAATCATCCCTGTTATGACCTCATATCCACGGCCAACACCCTCCTGACCATGTTCTCCCTTGATATACCCATTTCCTCCTTGATTCCTATAATGAATCAAGGTCTCGAGCTCCATCTATTATCCATCCCCGAAGCTGCACCTATCCACCTTTTCCATGAAGCCCCGTGCCTCCCTTTTTAGACCAAGACCCTCGTCTCGAGTCTCTTAAGCCTTTCATGCAAGTTCGAGCACCGAAAGAAGTAGCTGGGGCCCCTTTTGAAGTTCGAGAGGAGCTCCAGGGAGAAGAACCCCCATGTCCCGATCGAGGCAACCTAGAAGCTTGCAGAAGGCACTTGTAGACGTGGAAGATCACCAGCAAACCAAGGAGCCCTTCGAGGAGGATTTTGTCCATTGGAGGGCCAAGATTTCAAGGATTTAAGCGCTCCTAGCAAGCCGTTCTTCGTGTTCATCAGAAGGCATCAAGCGTTGTCGGATCAAGAAGGAGGTGCGTCTCTAATTTGGGTCGTTGGAGATTTAATCGAAGCGACGTGCTCCAGGACCACACGATCATTTTAAGTGGCTGACGTGGCCTTCTCAATACCATCTGCTCCTACCTTATGAGGATATTTTAGCCACGCCCCTCCACCTTTTTGTATTTGTTTAAGTAGTATTGTATATATTTTTTTACATTTAAAACTTGGTGTAAAAATTTCACTAAAACCCCACACCTTTTTGTATTTGCAACAGGACCCCTGCCAACTCAACTCACGTGACCTCCCACGTGAGCTGGCCATTTTATGCTTATACCCTTGCAAGTATTGAATATTGTTATTTAATATATAAAAATCAAGTTGAATTTCATTGTTTTGTGTTAAATTGCATGTGAACCCCTACGGTTTATTTTATTTGCAAAAATATCTTTGTTAGCTTGATTTATTTTTATTTTTTGCATTTCTTTTTATTTAAAATTACTTCTATGCTCTAAAAATTCTCAAAAAATGGTGGATGTGTTGATTAACTGTTGATTCACTCTAGTATTTTTATTTTCCATTTTTCATTCATTTAACATTTACTAAACATCATTTAGATCCACTATATTCCCTATTTGCCTAGAAAAATATAAAAAAAATATAAAATCTTCTCCAAAAATTTCGAAAAATTTACCTACTGTTTATTACTCTATTTTATATCTATTGACCCAAAATTACAAAAAAATATTAAAAATAACTCTACAAATCAAACACTTGCTAACCCTTAAAAAATTAAAAATATTAATTTATATCCCGTATATATTATCTGCCTATTAAAATTGATTTTGAGATTTTTTGAGACTATTTACTATTTTTAAAACTCAAATCAATACAACCATATTAAACAATCCCTTTATTTCAGTTTTAAAGATATATAAATTTTTTTCTAAAATTCCAGAAAAATCCGCAAAAGCAGAAAAATATTTGATAAATATGAGAAGATTTTATTTGGCTTTTAACTATTTTTTCTATAGTTATATATAGTATACCCTATACAATATATATATATTTCTTATCTAAAGCCTAAACCATAAGATCCATCTCGTCATAAGGAAACCAATAGAATTTGTTTCATATGAATCAGAATTCGTTTGAAATTGTTATGATTTTTGGAAGAAAGATAAGTAAGGAGACTTAAGATATCATTAACTGTTAATGACGATCATTATGTCTAATTAAATACGATTAAAGAAACTAATGATGGATTGAGGATCGTTAATGACCATTAGCAAATACTAATCAATAGTTAGCCAAAGTTAAGCGTAAACCACAAAGATTAAATCACGATTAGTAAAAGTTAATCATGATTAGTGCTAATTAAGCATCATTAGCGAATCTAGAATCCTCTAGAAAGTTCCAACTTTAGCCTTAAGTTTTGGATAAGCTTTAGCTAAACCATGAGCCAAAAACATGGGCCTCTAACCGCTGTTAAGGTCTAAACCATGGTTAGTGGTTTTCTAGAGCCTATAAATACCCCCTTACCACAGTTATTCTCTAAGATTTCCACTATCACTACTACCCCAAGGCTTAGGGTCGAGAGGTCAGGATGAGGAGAGGGAGGTAGGGAAGGAGCACTAGTGAAGAGCTGTCGGGAGAATGAGGAGGAGGAAGTTACAATCCTCTCTTAGTTTGCTTCGTAAGTAAGCTATAACTTGAGATAGGTCTTTGATTCATTTTCTTTTTATAGCTTAGTTTTTTATTTATCTTCCTTTTCCGAGTAGTTTTTAATTTATCTTCCTTTTCCGATTCATTTTCTGTTGTAGTTCGAGGACAAATTTGTGTAACACCCTACTTAGGTGCGGGCGGATATGCACGTCAGTAAACCCTGTGATTCGTCACACTTTTACTCATCTACGATGCATGGTGTCTACTGATTCTACATCGCTTATGGTTCTATTCTTTCCATTCTGATTTTATAGTTGTTTTGATGGAGGAATCTCTGTAGTACCCTACTTGGGTGCGGGCAGCTATGCACGTCGGTGAACTCTGTGATTCGTCATACCTTCACTCACCTAACATGAGAGGTGTCTATCGATTCTCCATCTATTTTTGTTTAATTATATTCTTTCAGTTTCGTTGTTGTTTTCCTCTCAGTGATTTTATAGTGGAAACTCTTTTCGTTTTTCTTTTAAAATATGCCCCTATATAAGGGGGAACTCTATCAAAATTTTCATAAAAATATGGTACGATATAAGGGGAAACTCTACTGAAATTTTCATAGAAATATGTCCCAATATAAGGGGAAAGTCTGCTGAAATTTTAAGAGAAAAATATGTTCTTCGTGTTCTTCGTTCGTTCTTCACATTCTTGGCATGTTCTTAGCATTTTTGATATGAAAATGAATTTCAATCGTTTCAGGAACCATAAATTATCCTTTCTGAAAAAGAATACGATAAAGCAATGCATACACGAGATAGAGCTCGATTAGGTAATGAAATCCTTCTTTTTGTTATTGGATTTTTCATATGAGATCGTTGAAATATCTGATTTTATGTTCATCACTATGAAGAACCTTAATTTGGCTATTTTTGAGAAAATATAGAAAGTTGCTTTGTAATTTCCATTAAAATAATGTCTAGCATTAAATAGATGATGTGACTTCAAAAGAAGGGTTTGGGAGTTAAAATATACATAATTATAAGTGTATATATATGTATGAATTAATATATATGTAAATATATACTCATGGTTGATGATTATGAAAATCAAAGACTTAACGAACGAATTACATCATGGGAATTGATGTGTATTGAGTTGGATCCTGAAAGGTTCATGTCTTACCTTAAGAATGACTATGGGTAGAACTACAGGTCTGTCATGCAACATGTAGTTTTGTTGGAAGGAACCCGTGTGACCGTATTGGTGTCTCCCTACTTAGGTGGTATACGGTTTTCCTATTATGATGAGTGCTCACAAAATGAATGATTTGCAATGCGTGGTACTAGGTGCCAATATATTTGGATTGAATGATGGAAGATGAGGTCGTTCCATGTGGAGGCACAGGTGGTTTAATAGCGGATGGGTCACGATAACATGTATATAAAGCCTCCAGTATACATGATAAAAAGGTTAGCCCGATGTTTTAAGCAAGCAAGTCCTTGAGGAAGGTGTGCTTCTTTATTTACCAGATTGAGAGTTTGAAACCCTGGATAATAAAAGAAAAGAAGTTTTTTCAACGTAGTATTGGTTGAGGTGACGTGCGACGGCATAATCTCACTAGATCAATGCAATCTCCAATCTCGAAGCGTCCACAGCTTCTGAGTCCACGAACGGTGGGGTTCTGATGAATCCATGATTCATCATCTTTATTCTTTTATTTTAGCTTTATTTCCTTATTCAAAGACATGTAAATACTTACTAATTCCATGAAATTGCCATTTTGCATGCATTTGTTAAATATGTGACACTTTTTATATTCAAAATAAAAGAATAAAGAAGAGAAAGAAAAGAAAAGAAAAATAAAGGATGTATTTATGAAATAAATGCAGACTGACCCGAACCCCGAGAGAAGGTCAAGACTTGACCTGATCGACCAGCAATAAAGTAGGGAGAGATAGGGTCTTTAATTCAAAAATCCAAAAATAATTTGTAAAATTTTTCCCTGTATATTTGTACAAAACTTATACTATTTTATTTGTAAATAAATTGACCTCAAATTAAATACTTTTCTAAACAAAAGTTGTAAAAAAATTTTGTAAATATTAAAAATAATTATAAACTAAAATAATGTACAAATTACAAATAATCACGCTTCGAAAAAGCCGTAAAGCGATAATTGAAAGACCAATTCTAAATCCATATGAACTCGGATTGAATTAAACTCACTTCCATTGTACTCAATTAAATTATCTTTTAAATGGTTGTATTCTGAGGTGGTTTGTGTAATTTTATGACTTACTTATTGTATATACTTATTCCTATTTATTCACTATTAAAAATTAAAAAAATAATAAAATTAAAAAAATATTTAAAAATAATTTCCTTATTTGTACATGTGTATATTGTACAATATGTATATAATACTTGTATACAACTAGTTTTCTTACATAAAAATCAGCAAAAAAATTAAATATCTAACATTAATTAATTAATATAATTTAATTACAAAATTTGGATTTAATTATTTAGTTTATTCATGTATTGATTTGAAAACATACCTTGTATATAAAGATTTGATTTTATACCTTAAATAACCACCATTAAGGTGGCTAATTAATTTTTATAAACTAATTATTTTATTTATTCTAGTTTAATTCGGAATATCATTTGTAATTAATTAATTTATTTTATTTTATTTTATTTATTTCACCACTAAACACATTCCTTAATTATACATCTTTCCTTTTTGTTTTTTTCTTCTCTTTTTATTGGGCTCCTCCTCCCTCATTTGCTCTGGATCAATCTTTGGTGGAAAGGAGCCTGATCTCCAAGAGCTTCTCATCGTAGAAGGGTGTCCAACCTCTGAACCGATCAGTGACAGCGATTCGGTCCTCGTTGAGGCCATCACGGCGTAGCCAATCCCGAGGTGAGATCCAATTTTATTTTCCGTCATTTTTCCTAGAAAAACATTAGACTTATTTTGTGCTTTGATTTCTTGATTACAATTTAGATCTTAAATTCTTAAAAAATTTCCAACCCGATTTGATCCGCCTCCGAATCCGATTCTCATCTCATCTTCTCGATCCACACGCATTCTCATTCTATCTCACACGATCTCTCAACTCTGGTCGTGCACGCTGGTTGGAGACACGGTTCCGATCTTCCATCACGAATGCCGGATCCATTTTTCCATTCATCTATTCTGTCCAATAAATTTTGACCGAGCCGTCGTGCTTGAGTCCATTCTCGTTCCTGCAATATAATTAATAAATAAATATTTGAGATAATATTTCCTATATTTTTCTCTCTAACACTTTTGCTGTAGGAAAAAATTAAAAAAATATATCTTTTCTAACATTTGTTTTACAGAAAAAAATAATAAATAAATAATAAAATAATAAAATAAAAATATTTTACTTCATTTCTATTTACAATTTTCAGGAAAAATAATTTAAAAAACAACAAAAAACAAAAAATAAATGACAGATGCCCAGCTCGCCACCGCCTCTACGCGGCTCACCGCTTGCACCTTCGGCTCCCTCCTGGAGCCTTTCCTCCCAGCTGACCGCCATCCAGAGTAGCCTCCGCCACGAGCGCAGTGGTGATACCCACCGCACATCCCCCTGTAAGGCGATGTCCTCCATCGCCCCTGCGTCTGAAACACCTCACCTAGTGCCCGCCTCCAACATATCTGCCAACGCCATCGTCTCTACTCCAGCAGAGTCGCACGACCACCTACACCATGAGCACCGTCGTCAGAACGACCCCGCCATCACCTTCAGCCTCAACGGTTGTCGCTCACACGACGACACCGCCGCCCGAATCCAATGCTAGCCCTCCACCCAGTGCCTCAGCGTAGCATGCCACTATCCGCGACGACGGCGACGCACCTTTCTATTGGCATGGAACAAGAAACGAACAAGAAAAGAACGAACCCTAAGGTGATACAAAATTTCTTTGGTAAAATTGTGAAAAGGCCCCTAGAAGTTTTCAAAATTTTAGAATCACCCCGCCTCCAGAATATCACGTACAAAGCACCATCCTCATCGGGTAAATTGCATCTTGTCGCTGCATCTTTATTTTTGTTAATTACATTGTATAAACTTTTGAATAATTGTATTTTAGTTCCTGTTGTCCAGACATATATTTTCATTATTCTTTTCATTGAAATAAACCTTTTTATTGCTCAATAAAGTCTGAAAAAAAATCATATTATGTTCCTGATGAATTCACGGTTATTGTGTAAAATTTTCATTGCATTTTGTTTTTATTTAATATTTTAAAAAATTCAAAAATCGTGTTATTTTCTCTGTCTGAATTTGAAAAATCATAAAATTCGAATGGTGCTTTAAAAGTTCCAAAAAATTAAATTAGGTGTATTTTATTATATTTTAATTCCTATCCAATTTTTACGCATTAACTATTTATGAAACCCAAAAAAATGTAAAAATTTCTAGAATAATAAAAAATTGTGATTTCAGTTCTCGTGTGTAGACATTTGTTTGTACTTTAGCTTAAAAATAATTTCCAAGAGTTTTGGATATTAAATTAATTTTTAAGTTGCAAATTACTCCCGATTGTGCATTTTTTTATATTTTAAACATTGATTGAATTTTAGAAAAAAAAAGCAAAAAATATCAGAAAAATTATAAAAACTTCCAAAAACATTTGAAAACCTTTAAAACTCAAAAATATATTTTCTACAATTTTCTAAGTATTTTTTAATATTTTGAAAATATAAAAAGAGTGTGGTGTATGTATTTTTATTCCCTTGTGCATGTTATACCTCATATGAAAATTAAAAAATTTGAAAAATAAAAAACCACTAAAAATTTTATCTTCGAAATTTGACTGCTAAGTTTTTCAATCGTGCTTATTGTGTTCGACCTTGGTCTCTATACTATGTAAATTAAATAGCGAAGACCGCTTACATTTCATTGATTGATTTTTCTCTCAAGTGGTTTAATACATTTTTCTTGTTGACCGAATCGATTGGTTGAGAACAATGACATTTCATTTTTTATCCATCTTAATCCATCTGGTTTTCAGCTCATTAGAATGGCGCCGTTGCCGGGGAGCATGACTTAGTAGTCATATTTGAGCTTTACTTGTCACTATATATTATAATATTTTCTGACCATCGTTTATTTACTTTTTGTGTGAGGGATTGCTTTGAGGAGGACTTGGAGTCTTTTTAGAGGACCCACACAGGAGGAAGAGTAGGGAAGAGAAAAAGATAGTTATTTTATTTACATAACAATTATTTGTATTGTAATAACTTAGATACTTGAACTCTAGTTGGACTTGGACATTATTCGAGGTCTGTTTTGCCGAGTGTCGGTGCACTTGAGGGACCTCACCGCTGTTTTCGTGTTTTCTTAATTTCACCACCTTACTTTCTATTTGATTCTCATGAATTTGGCCCCCTAGATGTAGTATTTTGATTGATTGCGGCGTAATCAGCTAAGGCCCAACATCTTATTGTTTATATGTACCTATAGATTGTAATTGGAACTAGTTAAAAATAAATTGAAAAAGTTGTCTTAATTGTATTTGAGACCACACGCCGTGAGGAGTCACATACATCGCTAGCAGGACCCGTTTTGGCGGGCACCGAGTGACTTCCAAGATCAGACTCTAGACTCGATTTGATTAACTAGCTATTGTTCTTCACGATCAATAGAAGTTTCTCGTCTAAGGCCGATTTCCATGTGCATCATATAGTTAGTTTTCTTTCAGTATTAAATTTCATGTGTGGATCATATTGCATGTACAGTGCTGGAGCAAGGTACGTATTTTCTATCTCTGCATGCATCATTATATTTCATCGTTCCTTGGCTTTTCCGATTTCCTCCCTTGATTTCACTCACATAATTCAAATAGCAAATTGGAAAACTCGTTAGATAAGTTATTGAAAAAATCAAAAAAAGAGAAAATCAAAAATCAAAAAATTAGGATTGCTAATTGAACTTGACTCTTAAAATTAGACGTAACTGAATCCTCATTATTTTGGGAGAGCAACCCCCTCATTGTTTGTGCTTTTAATTTCTTCGTACACACTAAGGAGTAGTGCCCAAATCCCATTAAACCTCCTAAGTGTTTTGTACAACTTTTGTCTGATCACGAAACTCTAAAATTGAAAAGATAAAGACCGAACTCTCATGGTCAGATTTGTGTTGAGTTGGTGAACTGTTGGTTTTCTTTTGTGTTTGGATATCTTTGGTGTGAGTTGGTTGCGTTCATCTTCTCTGGGTCATTAGCACTTACATTCTATCTCTTTCACTCTCTTTCTTATATCCCTCCCTCCCTCCCTTCATCATCCTTCTTTCTTCTCATCATGATGGGCCACACTCCATTTTAGCTGGATTTTATGGCTTCTTCATTTCATTCCCATCATTCTCGCCCACTCTCTTGGGAGGTCGGAACTCCGACCGACACCCCATCTTCCATCTCCTCATTCCCACCTTCTTATTTGTGACATGATGTGCTTGACGTCCTTGGAGACCAGATTGACCAGATACGAGACCCGGGCGACTTCATTGAGTGGAGAATTATGCTTTTCGATGATTATTCCAATGAGTTTAGGGCTCCATATATAGGAAAACCCTAGAAACCCTAGAGAGTACAAGAAAGGGAAAAATACAGAACTGCCCCTTACTAGGGTTATAATAAGAAACGTCTCATAAATACTAACACTCCCCCTCAAGTTGGAGCGTATTTATCAGTCATGCCCAACTTGGATATAATCCATGACAAGCGTTTCTTTGGTAATGCTTTTGTGAAGGCATCTGCAAGCTGTAGATCAGTACTGTTGTGTGGAGTGGTGATTCTTCCAATCTTGACTGCATCTCGTACGCAGTGGCAATCAATTTCTATGTGTTTGGTTCGTTCGTGAAATACAGGATTTGTGGCAGTGTAGGTTGCAGACTTGTTGTCACAATACAGGGGAATAGGCGTAGTGACATTAATACCCAGCTCTTGAAGAAAGGCTAATAGCCATGTGATCTCACAGGTGGCCTGTGCCATTGCCCTGTACTCTGCTTCTGCACTTGACCTGGATACAACAGTCTGCTTCTTGCTTCTCCAGGTAACAGTGTTTCCTCCAACCATCATAGCATAGCCTGTAGTCGAGCGTCGATCTTATGGAGAGCTTGCATAATCAGCATCTGCATAGGAAACCATGTCTGTGTGTCCATTTGCTTTGTAGAAGAGTCCACGACCTGGAGTTTCCTTTAAGTATCGAAGAATTTGGAGGATATCCTGCCAGTGGCAGTAACATGGTTGTTCCATATGTTGGCTTGCTCTGTTTACTGCATAAGAAATATCTGGTCTGGTTATAGTAAGGTAGAGAAGTATACCAACAAGGCTTCTATATCGGGAGACATCCTCAAAGGCTGAATCAGATAAGGTAGCATGCTTCTTTGGGTCAACAGGGATACCAGAGGGCTTGCATCCAAGAAATCCTGCTTCAGTAAGTATGTCCATGCAGTACTTTCTTTGTGAGAGGTGAAGTCCTTCGGTAGTGCGAAGTACCTCTATGCCTAAGAAGTAGCGTAGAGGTCCAAGGTCCTTGGTAACAAATACCTTTTGAAGAAAGGCCTTGGTTTCTGATATCCCATTGTAGTCGTCACCTGTGACGACCATATCATCAACGTAGACTGCAAGTATAACGGTTCCAGTTGCTCTTTTCCTAACAAATACAGAATAATCAGATGTCGTTCTCTGGAAACCAAGAGTGGTTATTTCTGTAGTAAGCCTGTCAAACCATGCTCTTGGACTTTGCTTGAGACCGTATATGGCCTTGCGAAGTCGACATACATACTCCCCCTCGACTTCATAGCCCGGAGGTTGTTGCATATATACCTCTTCATCAAGATTGCCATAAAGAAATGCATTTTTCACATCAAGCTGAAAGAGAGGCCAAGATTTGTTTGCAGCAATAGATAGAATAGTTCGGATAGACCCCATGCGTGCAACAGGAGAAAATGTCTCAAAATAATCGACACCATAGGTTTGTGTAAAATCTTTAGCTACGAGGCGAGCTTTTAATCTATCAATTTTGCCATCCGGGGATTGTTTAGTCGTAAAGACCCATTTGCATGCTACAGGTCGAATACCTTTCGGACATTGAACAAGATCCCATGTCCCTTCTGAAGTAAGTGCATTCATTTCTTCATTCATTGCATGTTTCCAACCAGCGTCCTGTAGAGCACTAATGTGATCTCGTGGAATGGAGACAGTCATAAGAGCATCAGCGTACCGACGGTCATTGGAAGATAAGCCAGATGTGGATGTGTAGTTGGATATTGGGTAAGTAGCACATCATCTTCTACTCTTTCGTAGAGCAATGGGAAGCTCTAGAGGATCATCCGGGACATTCTTGTAGGGGACAGTCGAAGAAGGCATATTATCCTGTAGCAACGAGACCGGTAAAGGGATGGCTGGTGGTGTAGGAACTTGACGTTGTTTATGGACGATGGGTGGCGAAGGAAGATCAAGTGAAATATCATTTACAGAATCGGAGAAGAAGCTAGTTTGCTCAAAGAATGTTACATCAGCAGAGATGTAATACCGGTGACCTGCAGGATCATAGCATCTATACCCTTTTTGAGTTCGTGAGTATCCTAGAAAGACGCATTTGATTGCCCGTGGTGAGAGTTTGTCGCTAATCTGAAATTTATGGACAAAGGACACACATCCAAAATCCGCAGAGGAAGAGGAAATGGAGAATCATTGGGATAAAGAAGGGTGAATGGAGTGGACCCATGAAGAGTAGGCGAGGGTACTCTGTTTATTAGGTAGACGGCTGTGAGAATAGCATCACCCCAGTAGGTTTTGGGGACCTTCATCTGAGATAAAAGAGAGCGAGCAACATTTAGAAGATGCCTCAATTTCCGTTATGCTATCTCGTTTTGTTGGGACTTGTAGGGACAGGAAGTTTGGTGGATGGTTCCCTCAGAGGCAAAAAAGGAGGTAAGATCATGTTGGGGTGAATTCTAATGCGTTGTCAGAACGAAAAAATTTGTATGTTAGAGGAGAAAACATTTTTAACATAATGAAAGAAGTTCTTTATGATAAGATTAATCTCTGAACGTTCTTTGAGCAGAAAAACCCAAGATAACCTGCTGAAATCATCTATAAAGACTGCAAAATACTTGTGACCACTTAGTGTTCGGACCGGACAAGGTCCTCAAATGTCACAATGAACTAATGAAAAAGGAACAGAATGACGGGGCTCAGTACGAGCAGGAAAAGAGACTCGATGATGCTTCCCAAACTGACATGCCTCGCACTCAAAAGGTTTCAGCGATGAAAGTTCAGGGAACATCATAGAGAGAGCTTTAGCGGATGGATGTCCAAGACGAAGGTGCCATAGTAGAGGATTGGAGGAGATGGAAGCTACAATCATAAAGCCAGAGTCTGTAGGAATGTCAAGATAATATAGTCCATTCTTCTCATGCCCCCCACCAAAAATTTTCTTCGTCCTGATGTCCTGAAAATAACATCAAGATTTATCAAATATCACTTTGCAGTTAAGTTCAATGCATAGCTTATGAACAGATAATAAGCTTAGAGGGAAGGCAGGAGCGCAGTGAACCCCTGTTAGTCGTAGTGTGGGTGAGAACTCCATAGTGCCCACACTAGTGATAGGCGAATAATCGCCATTGGCGACCCGAACTGATTTTACGACCGAAGAAGGTCGGGTAGAGGACAGAAGACTACCTTCTCCTGTGAGATGAGTCGATGCTCCTGAATCAATGATCCAGGCAGGCGCAGATGTTGAAGCAGTGCTGGCAGTAGTACTCGAGATTGTTGCAAGACTGGCAGTAGATGCAGGAGCAGTAGTATCAGTGGGAGTATTCTGCAGCAGTTGTCTCAGTCGTACATATTCTGAGGCAGTAAAAGACGGCTGAGTATCACCAGTATGTTGTTCAGATGCATCATAGTAAGTATCATATATGGCAGATTCATATGCATTGTTGGCATTAGGGGGCATGCCAAATTTGGCCCAACACATGTCTGACAAGTGATTCATGCGACCACAATGAGTGCAAGGTGGGAAACGACCACGTCCTTGACCACGTGATGAGTCTCGTCCACTACCCGAAGTTCGGCCACGTCCCTGGCTAGAATCGTGTCCACGTCCTCTAGAGTAAAAAGATCTTCCTCTTGCAAAATGTGCTGATGTCTCGCCGGACGAAGGAGGAGGTGGAGACTCTAGCTCTTGTAGACGACCAAAAATGGTCTCAAGATTAGGCAACGCTGCAGCTGTTAGAAATTGATCTTTGACAGGTTTATATCGAGGATGTAAACCTGATAAGAATCTATAAACCTGCCATTCTGCCCGTTCTCCTACCTGCTTATCACAACATGCAGGTTGAAAGATAAGAAGTTCTTCAAATAGGCCTGTCAGCAGTCTGTAATACTCGATCAAAGATGTGTCGCCTTGGTTTGTAGACCAAATTTTAGTGTATATATCAGAAAGCCTAGATTTTGTTGTCTGCTGGGAATATGTATTTTCAAGGCTCTCCCACATCGCCTTGGCAGTCTCCTTATAGAAGAGATTGGATGCAATGGAAATATCAACACTGTTTTTCAACCATGTAATGACTTGACAGTTATCAGTATACCAAGTGTCATAATCCTTGTCTGTCGCAGCCAGTGGGACAGTGGTAAGAACATAGCTCTTACGTTGGCCACCAATGAAAACCTTGAAGGACCGAGACCACAAAACGTAGTTCTCGGATCCCTTCAGTTTGATAGTAGTGCCCTGATTCATCATTGAAGGTGTCGTATACATGGGCTAGGAGTCCATAGACGTGGAACTAGATGTCATGGCGGCCGAGTATAATGAGCAGTAGAGAAAAAAAAGAGTAGTGTAGATAGTCTAGACTATCTCAATGATCATGAGAACTTATGAGAACATCAGCAGGCTATTAATAATCAGACCGTCGTGCAAGGAGTACCGTCGAGGAGGCCAACTTTTGAAATATCGCCGCAAAAAAATGGTCTGGAGACGGGCTGGAGTCGGCCTGTGGGTGCGCTGGACGGTCCGAGAGGAGACGGCTAGGAGCTTTGAACGTCGTGGATAGACTCGCGCCTGGAGTGGGGGGGCAGTAGACGTCTGGTGGTCAGTTAGGCGGAGGACCTGGCGCCTGGAGAGAGGGCTGCCCGGAGGGAGAGCGTCCAAATCAGATAGCAGCAGAGGAGAGAAGGCGCGGCCGGAGGAAGGGCCTGGTGGGCGCCTGGATGCCTGGAGGAGGGAGGGTGCCAGGAGGGAGAGATGGCGCGGCCGGAGGAAGGGCCTGGTGGGGTCGATGCACGGCGAGATGGCTGCGCGGATGCGCGGGGAGATGGCCGGGAGGGAGATGGCGTGCGCGCGATGCGGCGGCGGGGGATGCATGAGGGGGCTGCAGTGGGGGGGTGCGGGTGGCGTGCGTGGTGCGGGTGGATCGCTCGTGGAGGGAGGTCGCCTTGATCGCGACTGATGCAGTGGGGAGGAAGATCGATGGCGCCCATTTGGGTTCCGAGGCGCGGTAGGGAGAAAGGTGGAGGTGCGGTGGGGAGGAAGGTGGAGTCGCGGGTGGTTCCCCTAGGGTTGAGGCGCGCGCATGACGAGAGGGGAATGGAGGGGCGGCGAGTGGGGAAAGGGAGGGATTAGGTCAGACCGTGGCTCTGATACCATGTGGAGAATTATGCTTTTCGATGATTATTCCAATGGGTTTAGGGCTCCATATATAGGAAAACCCTAGAAACCCTAGAGAGTACAAGAAAGGGAAAAATACAGAACTGCTCCTTACCAGGGTTATAATAAGAAACGTCTCATAAATACTAACACATTGCAGAGATGAGAGTGCATTCCATAGGTGATCACATGAAGCAGTTGCGAGCTTTAGATGACTTCGATCCTGGGATGATGGATGAGAAGCCATATTAGGAAGCACATTCCGCTTCTACATTGAGTCCCTTCATTCTATATTTATAATTCATTAATCTACTACCGAAGTTTTCAGGGGGAGTGCATGAGGAACCTTATATTGATATATCTGAGTTTGAGGATTTTTGTGGATCACGAGCATACCTATATATCACTTTTGAGGACCTGATGTTGATGACCTTCCCATTTACACTTCATAGAAGAGCCATGAGTTGGCACCGATGGTTGGGAAGGGAGATTGCTATTTGGGGAGACTTGCGCTTAGAGTTTTTGCAGAGACTTTATTCCCAACGTAGAGCAGAGTTGATGCGGTCTTACATTCTAGATTTTTCAGTAGAACCCCAGGAGCCAATAAGAGATTCGTGGATGAGGTTACTTGATCTTTTGAGGTGATTTCCAGATCATGAATTTTCGATGACTGTCCTTGTCCAGATCGCCATGATGGGGATGACCGCCGAACTGATTGCATTAGTCATTACCTTGTGTGGTGGTTCACACCACAGTCCTGACATGGATTTATTTGATACCATCTTGGGGACACTTTCAGAACTTTCATATTCACAAGATAATTTATTCGGGACAACACATGCGGGAGATATGACATCAGTTGAGTGTGGCACTTCACGCCGATTTTGACAGCACACAACAGTCAGAGGATATGGATGCTACAGCATTTCATATGATGGACATGTTGACTACCATTATGACTTCCTAGAGATGGACATTGGTTGAGTTCCTATTTGTTTTTCAGCCAGAGCTTGAGCCAGTCGTGCACTTTCACGTCGAAGATTCTTGGATTCTAGATCTGCTAGTATCCCAAGAAATAGAGGAAGATCCCACATCTCAATCGTCCTTTCAGTCTTTCCAGTGTCCATGTCTAGTAGATTCAGTATCTATTCTTCAGAAGATCCTCTCAGATTCAGATACACATTTGGATCCATCTCAACATAGAGAGCTTGATGACAGACACCATTTTGATTTGACAGACCTAGATAGTCCCATCTTGGAGCTGTGTGTCCTTCCTTTTGATGAGGTCGATACATTTTTGGAGGACCTTATATTTGGCAGCATAGATCCCCAGTTCGATTCTGATTCTGCTTTCTGTACCAACGAGCCTGCATCACTCCCCCAGGGTTATCTGCGGGAGGATGCATTATGTCCTTTGTACTCGGTTTCGCTCCCTGGATGTGATTCTCATCTGTTGGATCACGAGACTGAGCCGTCGGTTACTTCTGATTTCACAGATATTAAACTTTCTCTCCTCGATGGCCCTCACAAGGATGAGTTGATCTTTGAGGTATTCGATGATTTTATTGATTTCTCTACATTACGTAGAACAGATATCAACCTTTCTAGTGAGATTCCTGATCATGACTTTCCGTGCCTTTTTGAGATGATGATTAACGTGGAAGATTCCCTGACAAATCCTTCCTTCTCCACGTTCGATTTCTTCGGCTCCATCCATTCACTCCATGCAGACCTTGAGACGATGATTTCTTTTGTGCTATCGCAGTCCTATTTCATCTTCTCATATATTTACCCGGTAGCAGCCACCTGCCTGATTATTTACTTGGGTGTCATAGTTTACACTGTTGACCTCGTTGTTGTTCTCCCACCGAGACTGCGACGACAGTACCGTATTCGCCTCATAAATACCATCCTGAACCTTGATAGATCGTTATCCTAGCCTTTGCGCCCAGTTAGGGGAATAAACTCTAGCGCTTGTTGAGAGGGACCTCAACATTGTGCACAGTTGTATAGATCCATTTGTCCATATCATACATTCTTTTGTCTAATACCCCATCTCCATCTTATGATTATGCTATACTTAGGGTGTACTTTACCCTAAGTATAGGGGTGCCAGATTTTTTATTATTCTTTTAATTCTTTTTACCTCTTTTTGCTACCTATACTTAGGGATATTTTACCCTAAGTATAAGGGAGGTAAACTCAGTACAATCTAACCCTCGGTTTTCCCCTTATGTACAGTCTTCTATACTTAGGATTACTTGATCCTAAGCATAGGGGAATCACCGACTTCATTTGATTTTAGTTTTTTATTTGTCATTGTAGTATAGCATTCTTTTCACTTTTCTACACTTAGCACGAGTTATGTCTTCCTTTGCAGCTCTTTGATCACTATGAGGACATAGTTTGAGCTAAGTATAGAGGGGTGTCGTATATATTGCATATATACTTTAGTCATAACTCGTACTTTCGTATTTTTAATATGGCTAAAATATTGTATAAAAATTGGTAAACAATATAATAAAAAGATGCAGAAATTTCCCCAAAAATTCTTTTTGTATATACTGATTAATAAGTCAGGTTAAAATATTTTGAAAATATTTTGAAAGTAGTTTGAAAACCTATTTGAAAAAAATTTGAAAACTATTTGAAAAATGTTTGAAAAATATTTTCAACCTTTGTTAAAATAGTTTGGCTTGTAAAAATTTTTTCTTTGTTTATAATAAAACTATTTTGTAAAACTATTTGTAAATGTTTTAGAAACGGTTGAAAAATTATTTTGAAAATCTACATATACTATTTGAAAAATGTTTACAAAATTGTTTTCAAATGTTTGTAAAATTGTTTGAAAAAATATTGTGCAATATAGTTTTCAAAATTATTTGTAAAATTATTTTCAAATAAGTTTGAGGAATATATGCATCACAAAAAAATCTAACTATATATTTCTACTTGTATAAATTAGTTATCTACATGATTCTTGTAAATAATTAACTCAATCCGTCTAATATGTATATCGTGTCTACTAATACTAATCCTTATAAAAAACTCTTTTTGCATGTGCATCATTTAAAAAAAATAAATAAAAAGTTCAAAATTAGAAAAACTGTTTCACAAAAAGATTTTGTTTTCCTTTCTTTGCATTGTACATATTTCTTGCATTTGCATGTGCATTTTTCAGGATAGTATTGACATTTAAACTAAGCCTGGAATAAAATTGAAGAATGGAGCTTAGTTGGATCTTAATCCACTTGATTTCAGAGGAACCTTATAAGAACTAGAGTAAGACTTTTCAGGTCCTAGCGACTTAATTATTTGAGTCCATAAGACTATTTTCACGTGTCATCCTAATAAGTCTAAGTAGAATATCTAACAACACACACATGATTCTACAGACCGTGGCTTACCTTGGACAAGCACTCTACACGTAGCTCTTCATGGAGGAGGTAGTGAGGGGGCAAAATATTTTGTCTTGGGCTAGCATATGAGGGTAGTACATCTAGGCGGAACCTCTCGTCCTCCTCTAGGGAGGGAAGTGTGTCGCAACCTGATTTGGTGATGTTGATGTCTAAAGACAGGATGCTGTGGGGTTGCAATAATGCTTTAAAAGAGGGATAATTTACTAGCTCAAGAGGAAAAACTCCTTATGTATATGCTGCACCTTGTAAATATTTTTAAAAAAATGCAGAATCTCCAAAGGTGGATAGGCCTGATTGAAGAGTAAAATGCCTGCCGGAGTGTATATACAAGTGAAAAAAAAGAGCTTCAAAGTCAAATGTTTGTAAGCTTGCAGCGGATGACTTGGTTACACCGGTCTTGCATCCAAGGATAGGTAGCTACACTGGTTACCGTCCATTCTCTTCTCCATCCCCTCTTCTTGAGTTTTTTGTACTTGAACTTAGAAGGGAATATCCCCTCTCCTCGAGGGAAGAGTTGCTAGACCGGGAGATTAGAGTTACCTTGTTGAGGGAGATTGTTTATTTGCTACTTTTGAGATGAGGAGCTATACTTCACTTAAATCGTACAAATAAAGATTCATAGTCATAAGAATTTGTGTATGTAGACTTGTTCTGACCTGACTGTTGAGGAGACCTAAATTGGAGTCTTGTGGAACTTAGAGGTTGTTTGGTTTTAAATCCATTTCCCATTAAGGTTCTGACACACTAATAATCCAATGGTCTGACAGAGCTCCATACTACAATTTTATGAAGATAAGTTCAAAAGTCAACATTGTTCTAAGCAGCAAACACCCTTGGATCTGCTCAAGTTGGGCGAGATCCTAGGGCTCAGATTTGGCCATGTTTTTCCCGAGCCTAAAATCGAAGCACCGGTTCACCACAAGTGGATCTGAATGCCACGTGTCCCAAACCAGTGCCTGAGGCTCCAGGTGATCACGTGCAACACATGCTTTGATGGGATAATTACAATAAAGCCCTGCTAATTTTCAAAAATTGTAGATAAAGCCCCACCTTTTTGGTATTAGTTACCCCATCGGGATTTTGTATTTGCTTTTGAGTCCACTTTTGAACTTATTTGTTGTAAATTTAATAGTTTTCTTACAGTTACACCCTTGGATTAAATAATGAATAACTTTTGATCCCTTTATCCAAATCAAGCGATTTTGGACTTGCATGAAAGCTCGTTTAATTCTCTATATGTTTGCGTGTTTGTATATTTATTTGACACTTAATTCATGCATTCCCTATCAGAGAATTACGTCGATATTTTTAGCCCCTTAACTGAATTTAAGATTCATATCTTATATATTAGATGATCCATTAAAGCCATGAGTTGATTGATGCATTGATTAGGATCATTAATCTATAAACAAATATCTTTATTTATGATTATTTAATCAGTAGCTAACTATTTGGAGTCATCTTCTCTTAAGAACATGAAAATCATGTTTTGATTAATTTGATGAATTGAGATCTATTCACCTTATTAACTGGATTGTTTATCATTAATTAAATGTTTCATTGATAAATTCAGGAACTTTGTTGTTATGTGCATTATTGTATATTGTCTTTGTATCATTGTTTTCATTTAAACTAAACGCATAATTTTTTAAAAAAACTGCACTACTTTGTATTTTGCATTAACTTACCCTAAATATTCTCTAAGTCACTTAATTAAATATTTGACACTTGAATTAAATCATAGAATTGCTCACGTCCTTATGTTAGACCCTGAACTTCCCAAGTATAAATTAAAGACGAGAAACTCTTTGTAGAAACCGTATTCATAATGGAAATAAAATTGGAATTTATAAGCATGTCTAAATATAATATATGTTTATGGAAAGAGGAATGCATGTGAATACGATTTCCACAACCTATACGATTGCCCCAACCTATCATATTGTTCAAATATGAGGCAATATTATCAAATTATTCAAATCAAACTTCATTTTTACTATTAATGTTACGGTTGTTAGTTTAATTTAATCACAAAGTACTTGAATCTTATCAAAATTTACAGAGGATATGGAAAAAATAATTAATAAATCAGTTCAAGAACAACTTAAAAATTCCAATTGTTGTTGAAATGGGATCAAATATTACTAAGAAACTGTTGAGGAATACTAAAGAATTATTGATGAAATGCAGAGAAATTAGATACAAAGAGTTACTGAAGCAATCTATAGTGTTCACAATTATTGGTAACTTCATATAAGTTACTGAAGCTATGATATAACATATTGAGGCTTTGATACATATTACTGAAGATGTCTATAGATTTCGTATTTACTTGAAATATCGTATACTTTCTATAATATCACATTTACCTATAACTTCATATAAGTTACTAAAGTTGTGATATCACTTACTGAAGATTGAATATTTATTATTGAAGTAATATATAGAGTTTGCATTTACTTGTAACTTCATATAAGTTACTAAAGCTATTATATCACTTACTGAAGCTTGGATATGTATTACAGAATCCATCTATAGAGTTCGTATTTAGTTGAAACATCATATACTTTATTAAAGCTATAATATCTCTTATCGAAGCTTGTATTTTTATTACTGAAGCCATTGTAGGAAGAAGGAGATGATTTTTGCGATTTTAGAAATAACAATGATGATATATGTAATTGCATCCAAACAATGAAATTAAATCTCGAGGAGAATTCAGGGGCAGTACATATGAGCACTAAAGTTGGATTTGTTGAATCACAATATTAGCATCCGATGGCCGATGAAGCGTGCATCTCCCATCTCTAAATGGCACAAGGCACATTGGATAAATCCTATATATAATGTCTAAGCCATACTATAAGTTCAACAAGCATGACATACATTTTATAATAAATGTTTGAACCTGCTATCAAAAAAGATAAAAGTGATGATGGTGGATATGAGCAACTAAAAGAGTTAACATTTTCCCAAAAAAACATGTGTTGTTGCATGTGTGGATGACCACATAAGATCGATAAGATCTTGTATATATTTTGGATTTCATAATAATTTCCTCGTGTTTAATAAGAGAGATAGAGAGAGATGGATTATCTCCATCTACTAATGAACGGGTGAGAGAAATTACTATATCACTTAATATCTGTTTTGCTTACTAGGTAAATTCCATTTGGCTACCTATTTACCTATGGGTAGACGGATTGTCCATGATGCAACCCATGTTTCAGTCTAGTGTTGTAATATTTCTAGCCCTTCAAACAAAAATCAAACAAAATTTTTGTATTATAAATATAATAAATATAGCATATAAATAATTTCACATCACACCACACATCTAGTGGTGCAACCCTAGTATTCACAAAAGAATTAGCACTTTTTACTCAACTAGCCAAGCACTAGTTAGTTGTAGTAGTTATCATATTTGCGAATTATATCCTTCAAATTTTAAATTATTTTTCTTTCTTATCCAAGGCTAAGTGGGCCCCTTTTTCTGGCAAAAACTGTTTGTAGGTCCGGAACCGCAGGGCACACCTTCGTCGTCCTAGCTTCTTCCCAGGTCCGTGGCGGTACGAACAGGAGAAGGGTTTCGGCGAGCAGAGAATCCACAATTCCGGTGAAGTGAGCTGGCTCCTCTTCGTTTTTATCTCCAGGCTTTGATGACTCCTATATTTCCCACTCTTCTTCTTCGTGTATTTTTCCTCCTCGATCAGATGGGACTCTGTTGATCCCAACAAGTGCCTCCTGAAGACAACACTCTATTTTCTTATCGGTTGATATTGCGTATTCTTTCGCTTTCATTTATGCACCTAATCGCATGTTTGTCCGATCATGGTATATGCTGTTGAGAGCTGATCTTTGCATCAAGGTTTGAAAACATTTATAATATTAGTCATTCGTTTTCGCTAAACCTTTGGAGCTTGGCTAAAACAAACTTATAGCTAGATAAGGATCTTATGTCTGAAAAAATGCGACAGTTGGTGGCGTAGTTCCCTTTAATTTTTGCATACGTCGTTCTCTGCTCAGAACTATTTGTTAAGATTTGCCCTGTTACACATGCTCTTGGTGAGTTTTTGGTGGTTTGGCATCGCCCACAGACTTGAAATTCTGAAAGGAAATGAATGCTCAAGATCCTACAGCAACTACCAATCAGGGAGGATGGGCTGCTTCTCCGGGCACCTCAAAAATTGGTCAAGAACATGATCATCTCCTTGTCCTTGTTCATGGCATATTGGCCAGGTATCTTTTCTATTTTAAGTGATGCTTATAACGCCGCAATATATAGAAATTCGTCATCGTTTTTTCTCTTCCCATTTAAGCAGGCCTGCATATATGCTAATTGGTTCTGCTGGTTGTCTGATATTGTTGCAAACTATCGGAATGGGATTAGTTATCTTTGTAATTACCTTGTCGTCGTCGATGCTATTTTCCACAAGAATTTTTTTTTTGCATCTGTATTAATGTAGGCAAACGTCAACCGTGCAACACGAGCATTTCCGTGGAAAATCCTTAAACGTAAATGGAAAAACCACGAGAGAATTGACATATCCATCTCTGGCAGCTAGGTTTTTGTTTATTCTTTTTTTTAATTTTTAAAATGAAAGAGGGAGATATACATATATTACTGAAGGTAAGGCAGATCCTCTCCCAGAATCTGCTTGCCCATTTACAAGACACTCAATACTCTCGTCAAGTTCGGCATAGAGATCAAACATGCCCCACTTGTCAACATTCTTTTCAAACTTGATAATCGACAATCCCTTGGTGAAGACATCCACAACTTGTTCTTCTATTCTTATATTTGGCAATACCAATTCGTTGGAATCAATTTTCTCTCGGATGAAGTGCCGATCAATTTCAACATCTTGGTCCCGTCGTGCAACAAAGGCTTGTTGGAAAGTTTTATGGCAGATTTATTACGGCAAAATAATTTCATAGACATATCAGGATCAACCCTGATGTTTGTCAAGATGATCTTAAGCCATATCATCTCTGTGACAATCATTGCCATCACTCTATACTCAGCTTCAGAACTTGACCTCGCTCATACAGATTGTCATTTACTCCTCAAATTACAAGGTTGCCACCTAAATATACTCAATATCCAGTAGTAGATATCCTCTTATCGACACACCAACCTAATCATAATCAATGTAGCATTTTGCCTCAATCTTACCATTTTTCATAAAGATAAGTCCTTTTCCAGGATTCCTTTTTATATAATAGAGAATGCAGTCCACTCTTTCATGTGCAGATCAACTGATGTATGCATAAATTGACTCACCACATTTACAACATAGGTGATGTTCGGTCTGCTGAGAGTGAGGTAAATGAGGTAAATGAGCTTACTCACATGTCTTGTGTACTAGTTATTTGAATCTTTATTAAGTTGCTTCCCATCCTTAATTCCCAACTTGTGATTTTCCTTAAGAAGTGATCGCAAGTTTACATTCTGTTAGAAATCGAGAATGCGTAAGCGTAATATCAGAGATAAAGAATAAATATGAAGGAATGCCATGATTTTACGTGGAACTGTACTCCATGAGGAGCGGGATGAAACCACGGGAGAACGCCTCAAAGGGTTGATTCTTCTATTGAAGTTTCTCATCTGATACAGTGGTGTAGGGCTTCGTATATAGCCCTGTATCGAGTCTCCAATTCCCACAACTAGTAGATGTGGTACTAAACCACTGGATGTAGTAATTGGACCTTGAAGGGATCCAATTACCCATCTACACATGACACATATACTCCAACACTCCCCCTCAAGCTAGAGCATGCAATGCTCAACTTGGACTCATAGAAAGAAATCTCAAACTCACAATACAAGGCACTACAGACAATATCAACTCAACGCATACTCTACTATCGATTGTTGTTGAGGACGTTACTTCTCATGCCGTGTAGGTGAAGGGGAACAACATGGATAGAGTGTGAGTTGAATTAGGTCTCCTCATCAGAGAACATGTGCTCTGTACTACATATGTTAGAGTCACTGAAACTGAAATAAGTTTCCACCTGGAGAACTCTGGTCCGCAACTGATACATCTTTCTGAAGGGACAATATGAAAAAAGTCATGGAAACATCCTCGTTGGAGTCCATAGTTTCTAGAGAATGTAGTCTGAATGTCACCTCATCGGAGAAATGAGTCTCTCCCATACTGACTCGGAGAATGAGAACTCTACTCTAGAGTCCCTATGAAACCATATGAAAACCCTAGCCTACAATGGCGTAGAGAATGAGATCTCTACTCCAGAGTCCTTATGGATTACATGAAAACCCTGAGTCGGTCAAATCAAATGGAGACCTCTCAATTGATCGCATACATATGCACATCAAACTGAAAGGAACCAATATGAACGTCGAATCTGAATTTGAACTCTAGAGTCTGAAATCTAGCCTGGAGTCTGAATTGGAGAATCTGAATCAGACCTATATAGCTCTACATAATACTCTCAATTTCTCTTGTTGGATTATATGCGTCATATGTAAGATGGATAAATGGATCTTTGAAAGATCCATTTACCGCATCCGAAGGTTAGTCCTAGATTTACCAGTGGTCGGACTTGGAGAGTTTGTGGAGGCTATATAAGGAGTTCCAGACCTCCTGTAACAGATGAGAAAGTCAATAGACACATCAACCCTTTGAGGCATTTTCCCGTGGTGTCATCCCGCTCCTTAGGGAGTAAGGTTCCACATTAAAATCCCAAGTTCTTCATTGTTCTTTATCCTTTATTTTTGATATGCTTTCGCATTCAAGTTTCTAACATGGTATCAGAGCGGATTGATTCTCGAGGAATTTTATGCTCTTTATTTTTGTGTTCGAGATTCGAGATACAATTCTAGTGTTTCTATTAGAACCTTAATTATTTTTTGAAGAATATTCTGAAGATCTATTGCTCTAGTCAAGTTCATATCCGAGATTATTTAAGATTATTCCAGTTTTTTTATTATGCATGGATTCACGTTTTGATTCAAGTCCAAGAATTGTAGGGTTTCGTCGAAACCTTAAAATCCAGGAGGCCCAACATCGAATTATAAGGTTTAGGTCTGAAACCCTAAATCAAAATATCTCCTACATCGCATCACAATCTAGATCCTCACACGTACTTCCAGGTCAGATCTCGCGCGAGTTCCAAGCACATCTAGCTAAGAAATTCCTTATCGAAAAAAATAAAAAAAACCAACGAAGAAGTTGCGGGCGGCGACACCTGCATCTCCCCTCCTTCGATGGCAACAATACGATCTCTCAGGCTTTGGTCGACCTCTAGGCAGTGTTGCTCCTCTCCTACGGCGGTCGAGCTCTCCTGCCGAACCTAGCGGCACTTCCCTCTTGCTCCAGGCACCGCTACCTCCATAAATTACTCGGGTTCTCCACTACGAAGAAGAAGGCGATGATGCCTCCTTCCTATATGATGCAGGCCCCGCGCAGGCAACGCACTTCTCCTCCATCGATCGCGCCCTCTCCAAGTTGAGGTAAGCCATCACGTGCATCTAGGTGGAATGCTCTAGGTGCCACCACCCCTTTACGCATCCAGACAAGGGCACCTCCATCTCCATCTCCAAGCGACAACTCCTTCAGACCTCTCGATCATCTTCCAACTTCTCCAGGCCAGCCAGATCAACGAAGAGCTCGGGTTGCCTCCTCGCACGAGGCTTCCGCCTCCACCAAGCTTCCACGAAGCCCCATCAATCCCCTTTTTCCAGTAACGACAGCTCTCCTCGGCGCTCCAATCTCTCCCGGGGGTGGAGGCGTTTGAAGAATATGGTTCTTGTGGAGAACAATGAGAAAAGCTTAATTATTCAAGAGGCCTAAGAGTTTTTATATAGGACTAACTAAGCCCTAAAGAGTTCCAAAGGATGAAATACATTAATACCCCTGTAGGGTTACACAAATAAAGCTGTAATTTATTGTAATCTCTAACACTCCCCTTCAAGTTGGAGCATATCCATCGATCATGCCCAACTTGGAAGCTATCCAAGAAAGGCACTTATTTGATAGGGCCTTTGTAAATATGTTTGCAAACTGGAGATCTGTCGAGATGTGTGGCGTAGCAATCTTGCCTCCTATAACATCACAAATAAAATGACAGTTAACCTCAATGTGTTTGGTTCTTTTATGGAATACATGATTTATAGCTATACATGTAGCAGATTTGTTGTCACAGACTCACAGTATAAAGGAACATGAGTGGTGACAAAAACATTGAGTTCTTGTAGAAATGTCAATAGCCAGGTAATTTTGCAGGTTGTCTGGGCCATTGCTCTGTATTCAGCCTCAACACTGGATCGAGAGACAACATTATGTTTCTTGCTCCTCCAACTAACAAGGTTTCCTCCTACCATCATAGCGTAGCCCGTAGTAGAGCGACAGTCTTCAGGTGAGCATGCATAATCAACAGCGACATATGCAGTAATGTTAGTGTATCCATTTGCCCCATAGAAGAGGCCACGTCCAGATGATTCCTTCAGATAGCAAAGGATCTGAAGAACATCTTGCTAGTGGCTGTAACAAGGTTTCTCCATTTATTGACTCGCCTTGCTCATAACATACGATATGTCTGGCCTAGTAACAGTAAGATAGAGAAGTTTTCCAACCAGGCTTCTGTAACATAGTGTATTCAAAGATAGGATCAACGGAGGTGGAGTGTTTCCTTGCTTCTGCAGGAATACCAGAGGGTTTGCAGCCAAGTAACCCTGCCTCGGTCAGTATATCTAAGCAATACTTTTTTTGTGACATATGGAGTCCCTTCATAGCGCGTAGTACCTCTATGCCCAGAAAATAGCGGAGTTGTCCCAGATTCTTGGTAACAAAGACCTTTTACAGAAAAGCCTTGGTCTCTAGTACCCCTTTAGCATCATCACCGGTAATAACCATATCATCCACTATACAACAAGTATAACGATACCAGTTGATCGTTTTATAACGAAAATAAAGGAGTCAGATGTAGTTCTTAGGAAACCCAGAGTGCCAATCTCTGTACTTAGTATATCAGACCACTCCCTTGGGCTTTGCTTCATGTTGTAAATTGCTTTGCGAAGTCGACACACATACCTCCCTCGACTTCGTAACATGGAGGTTGCAACATGTAAACCTCCTCCTTGAGATCACCATATAGGAAGGCATTTTTGACATCTAACTGAAAATAGGCCATCCCTTGTTCACTGCTATAGAGAGCATAGTCTGTATGGATCCCATTCGTACATGAGAGAAAGTCTCAAAGTAGTGAACTTTACATATCCGTGTAAAGCCCTTTGCCACAAGTCTTGCCTTCGACCTGTCAATGGAGCCATCTGGAGACTGCTTTGTAGTGAAAACCCACCTCCAGGCAACATGTTTAATTCCCTGCGGACGCTGTATCAAATCCCATGTCCCTCTAGAATTGAGAGCGTCCATCTCTTCATTCATGGCCTTTCGCTAGCCAGATTCCTGCAAAGCAGTAAGTCTTTGGGGACAAAAGTTGCCATAAGAGCATTTGCATATTGTCTGTCAGAACATGATAAACCAACAGTGGACGCGAAATGAGATATAGGATGAGTTGTACATTGCCTCTTAGTTCTGCGTAGAGCGATGGGAAGCTCTTGAGGATCATTCGGAGCATTATCGGAGGGAGCACTTGAGGATGGCATACTTTCTTGCAACAAGGGGACATGTAGAGGAACCAACAGAGGACTAGAAACATGTTTTCTTTTATATACAACATGTGGAGGTGGGAGTTCTAAGGGTATATCGGACACTGCTAGAGTGAATAAGCCGGTCTATTCGAAAAAGGTGACATCGGCCAATATGTAATAGCGATGCCCAGAAGGATCATAGCATATGTGCCCTTTCTGTGTTTGAGAATAACGTAGAAAGACACATTTGATTGCACGAGGAGACAATTTGTCAGCAATATGGAAATTGTAAACAAACACAATACAACCAAAAATCCATAAGGCCATGTTCGGTTGGGGGGTTACCCCCCACTTTGGGTGGGTAAACCCCCAAAACCCTCCCTTTTAACCCACTAGTGGGGCCCACTCCCTTCCCATCAAAAAAAATATATATTATACCATCATATCATCTACAAATCATAAAATACTCAACTTCTATTCACTATTCCAAACTTCAATACAATCACATCACAACAACCACCCACTTTTTCAAATTTCAATACAATCATACCATAATAACTACCAACTTTTTCAAATTCCAATACAATCACATCACACAAACCCTCCCAACCCTTAACCCACCAACCAAACACACTCCCTAAAAAATGGGTTATCTACCCCGGGATAACCCGCCAACCGAACGGCCACTAAAGGTAGAGGGAAAGGTGGTTCATTTGGATGTAGCAAGGAAAATGGAGTGTAGCCGACTAGAGAAGCAGAGGGAATCCTGTTTATAAGATGGACAATAGTGAGTATAGCATCTCCCTAATAGGTTTTGAGAATCTTCATTTGGGTTAGAAGCGAGCGGGCGATATCAAGAAGATGTCTTAATTTTCTCTCGGCTACCCCATTCTGTTGGAAGGTATAGGGACACGAGGTTAGATGTATGGTGCCCTGTGAAGCAAAGAAGGATGTTAAATCATTATGTGTAAATTCCAAGGCATTATCAGAACGAAATATTTGAACAGTTGTGGAAAAGATATTTTTGATATACTGAAAGAAATTCTTGACAATGCTATTAATGTCGGAACATTCTTTTAATAAGTAGATCCAGGACGATCGACTGTAGTTGTCAACAAAAATAACAAAATATTTATGATCATTCAGAATCACAATGGACAAGAGAGAATGGGATATGACGATGAGGTTCGATACGGGCAGGAAAAGATGCTCGATGATGTTTTCTGAACTGACACGCCTTACACTGAAACGGTTTGAGCGTAGAGTGTTCAGGGAACATCATGGAGATGGTCTTGGCAGAAGGATGACCCAGACGAAGGTGTCACAGAAGGGGATCTTCAGATATTGAGACAATGCCAACAAAATTTAAATCAGAAGGAATGTCGAGGTAATGGAGGTGGTTCCTTTCATGCCCCCACCAAAGATCTGCCTTGTCCGGATGTTCTGAAAATAATAGCAAAACTCGTAAAAAATAACACGATAGTTAAGTTCACGAGCACAGTGAACACCGATCAATCGTAGCTTGGAGGAGAAATCGATGGTACCAACTATAGTGATCGGGGAATGATCTCCATTGGCGACCTGAATCTTTATAGAGAAAGACGTCTGGGATGATGTAAGCAAGCTTCCTTCTCTCGTAAGATGGGTAGAGGCTCCAGAATCAATAATCCATGCATGTTTAGAGGCAGAGACATAATTTGCTACTGTACCTGAGATGGTAGCAAGGCTGGCAGTAGAAGTGGATGTTGTATTGTCTCCAATGGAGGTTAAGTCCTGTAGCCGTTGTCTCAAGCGAGCATATTCCAAAGCAGTAAAGGGAGTCTGTACTCCACCTCATGTTTGTTAGAAAGATGTATCTCTAGGTGCATCACAAGGCACCTCTTCATAGTCATTGTTGTCATTGGGTTGCATACCAAATGTCATTGGGTTGCATACCAAATATTGTCCAGTAGCAGTCAGAAGGGTGATTCTATTGTCCACAGTGAACACATGTTGGATACCTAGCAATAGAGGAATCACGAGTACGTCCACGACCAAAGTCACAACTATGTTCGGATTCGCGACCATGTCCAGATTCACGACTGTGTCCATGTCCAGAATTACGACCACGTCGTGCCTGTTAAGTCTGACGTCCTCTGTAACTTGAGGAGGTATAATGGGCAGTCGTTTTTGTAGACGTGAGAGTAGTTGACTGTAGAGCTGGAGTCTTTAGTTCCTGCACACAACCGAAGATGGTCTCAATGGTAGATAGGATGTCAGCCGTCAGAAACTGATCTTTCACAGATTTTGGGTGCAGCCCTGAGAGAAACCTGTAAACCTACCATTCAACATGCTCTCCTACTTGGTTATCATAGTATGCATGCTGAAAAATAAGAAGCTCCTCAAATAGGCTAGTGAGTACCTTGTAATACTCAATGAGGCAGGAATCTCCCTGAGTGGCAGATCATATTCAAGTGCATATGTCCGAAAGATGAGACTTGGTTGTCTTCTGAGAGTATGTGCGTTCAAGAGTCTCCCACATCGCCTTTGCAGGTCTTTGTAAAGAAGATTAGCAGCAATGTTTGGATCGACACTGTTTGCCATCCAAGTGATAACCTGGCAGTTGTCAACGAACCAAGTTTCATAATCTTTTTTGTTTTTCAGCAGGAGGATCCTTCGTAGGAATAGAGCCTTTGCGTTGTCCACCAACGAACACTTTGAATGACTGAGACCATAAAACAAAGTTCTTGGATCCCTTCAACTTGATAGAAATGGCATGTACCATCAAAGAAGAAGTACGATACATGGGCTTGGTTTCAGTAGACATCATGGTGGCGGTGTAGGTCAAGAAAAAGTGACCTAAAGTATATATTTTCTGTGATCAAGCATCAAATGTCCTAATAGATTATCAAGGACAGTTCTGGATAATCGTGTGGAGTCCTAGGAGTAACTCCCGAGCCCTAAGCGGTTCTTGGCAGGGATCGATAGAGGGGCTTGAAGCCCTGGATGACGTGCGTGAGATCATGCTAGACCGCAGGGTCACCAGAGAACTTCTGACAGCGGCGTAACTGTCTGGCGAAGGGGCCTGGAGACCTAAATGGCCGAGGGGCCTATCTCGCGGAGGGACCTGGACCTAGATGATGCGATTTTAGTTGCGCAAGAGGCTGCACAAGTAAGTCTCAGATGGCTGGTGACGACGGAGCTGGGCACCTAGGTGACGTGAGTTGGGTCGCGTGAAACCCTAGAGGTCTTTTGCAGTAGGCGGTGGGGCTGGGGGTCCCTGGGCGACGCACGTTGAATCGTGCGAGAGCCTAGATGGCTCCGTAGAGGAAGGGCTCCCCTGCAGGAGGCCGAAAGGGGCCGTGTCCCCCTTAGGCGACACATGTGGGGTCTCACAAGAGCCCCAATGCCCTCACAAAGAGCCTGGGGGCCCTCGGAGGTGCGCTAGCACCCTCCTCGGATGGTGGAGGTCCTTCGCCCTTTGTTGGCGACGTGTGGGATCTCGGGCTGGTGGTGGCGGCGGGATTAGGTCAAAGCACCGGTCTAGGACCGCTGCTCTGATACCATGTGTAGAACAATGAGAAAAGCTTAATTATTCAAGAGGTCTAGGGGTCCTTATATACGACTAAACCTTAGAGAGTTCCAAAGGACAAAATACATTAATACCCCTGTAGGGATAAAAAAATAAATTTGTAATTTATTGTAATCTCTAACAGCTTCAAAGTGGGAAACCTAGATAAAGTTAGCCCAAGCGGGCCGGTCATTTTTTTAAATGTTGATGCTTATTTGAGGCCCAACGAGCCATATTGCAAACAAAAAAGGTGGGAAGAAAAGAGAAGAAGACAGAGAGAGCAAACCCTATTGGGTTGCTGCATAT
The DNA here is from genome assembly GCA_037367405.1 of Ottelia alismoides. Taxonomy (NCBI): domain Eukaryota; kingdom Viridiplantae; phylum Streptophyta; class Magnoliopsida; order Alismatales; family Hydrocharitaceae; genus Ottelia; species Ottelia alismoides. The sequence continues at coordinate 3,120,046 of JAZKJV010000887.1, read as the reverse complement.
TTTGGTCCCAAAGATGGGCCGTGTATCTTTAAAAAAAGGGAGAAAGGTAAAGAAAAAAAAGAGAATAGCCTCGTCAGCAAAAAAGGAGATATTTTTTTTTGAAAAAAAGTGCATACAAAAAAACTGTACGCGGTAAAAAAAGAGACGACTAAAAAAAGAAAAAGAAGAAAAAAAAGAAATAGTCGCGAAAAAAATAATTTGAGATTATTTTATTCTCCCTGCATTTTCATGTCTTCTCCCAACTTTGTCGATGTCGTTGTTTTCCGACAAGTATAGGAGAAAGGGGGAGTATCATGTACTACATGCCACATTTTCATATTCTTCAGACTACAAACCAACCAGATTTTCCAGACTCTATAAATGTTCAGATTCGACATTCAGATGTTTCTTAGTCTTCAGTTTGATGTGCACATGTTTGCCTTCATTTTGTGTGATCCCTATCTTTTGGTTTGGTCAGAGGTTTCATGTATTCCTTAAGGACTCTAGAGTAGAGATCCCATTCCCTATGTCATGTGAGCTAGGTTTTTCATGGTATCATAAGGATTCCAAAGAGAGATTCCATTCTCTGAGCCAATATGAAGAGATCCAGTTCTCTGATGAGGAGACTTTCAAACTTCATTCTCCATCGATCGTGGACTCCGACGAGGATGTTTCCATGACCTTTTCAGTTCAACCCTTTCAGAGATGGAGCGGTTGTCCACATGATGTGGCGGGCCAGAGTTCTCTAGGTGGAGACTCATTTTCAGTTTCAGTGACTCTAACAGGCGCAATACAGGGAACATGCTCTCTGATAAGGAAATTCAGTTTGACTCACACTTTAGCCCGTTTATTCCTCCTCACCTGCATAACATGAGAAGCAACGTCCTCGACAACATCTGACAGTTGTGCGCGTTGAGTTGATATTATCTGTAGTGTCTTGTATTGTGAGTTTGAGATTTCTTTCTGTTTGTTCAAGCTGAGCATTGCATGCTCCAGCTTGAGGGACTGTGTTGGAGTATATACGTCATATGTAAGATGGGTAAATGGACCCTTCCAAGATCCATTTACCACATCCAGAGTTTAGTCCCACATCTACCAGTGGCGGGACTTGGAGAGTCTGTAGAGGTTATATAAGGAGCCCCAGACCTTCTGTAACAGATGAGAAAATCAATAGATACATTAGCACTTTGAGGCGTTCTTCCGTGATTTCATCCCGTTCCTTAGGGAGTAGGGTTCCACGTTAAAATCCTGCGTTCTTCATTGTTCTTTATCCTTTATCAAAGGAACATTCAGAAATTAATCACATTGTCAAGAATTTCTTTCATTATGTCAAAAATATCTTCTCTACTACTATTCAAAATTTTCATTCTGATAATGCTTTAGAATTTACAAAAAATAATTGGACATCCTTTTTTTGCCTCCCAGGGCACCATCCATCAAACAACTTGCTCATATACCTCCCAATAGAATGTGGTAGAAGAAAGAAAACTAAGACATCTCCTTGATATTGCCCGATCTCTTCTCACTCAAATGAAGGTTCCCAAGACCTATTGTGGAGATGTTATACTCACTGCTATCCACCTTATAAACAGGGTCCCCTCAACATCACTAAATGGCTCCACTCCCTTTGGCTTACTATACCAAAATGACTCACCCTTCCCTTTGCCTCTGCAGATTTTTGGATGCACAACATTTGTTCACAATTTTTATACTCTCGACAAATTACCTCCTCGTGCGATTAAATGTGTTTTCGTGGGTTACTCTCAGACTCAAAAAGGGTACAAATGCTATGATCCTTCTGTCCATCGCTATTACATATATGTTGATGTCACATTATTTGAATAAACTTCATTCTTTACTCAGGCTGTGCCAGATATACCATTAGATCTTCCTCCTCCACCTATTGTGTATAAAAGAAAACTGTTTCTAGTCTTGTTCTTTTGTTGTTGGAGAATATACCATCTTCAAGTGCTCCCACCAATACTGTCATGGATACTCCTCATGAGCTTCCTATTGCTCTGCGCAGAACTAAGAGGTAATGTACACTTCACCCTATATCTCATTTCACGTCCACTGATAGCTTATCATGCTCTGACAAAAGAGGTGAAGATGCTCTTATGACAATTTTGGTTCCTAAAGACCATCATAGTGCACTACATGATCTTGGATGGCGAACGACAATGGATGAAGAAATGGACGCTCTCAATTCTAGAAGGACATGGGATCTTGTACAGAGTCCCCATGAAACAACACTTGTTGCCTGCAGATGTGTCTTTACTACAAAGCAGTCTCCAGATGGCTCCATTGACAGATCGAAAGCAAGACTTGCGGCTAAAGGCTTTATAGAAACATATGGAGTTGACTACTTTGAGACTTTTTCACATGTTGCACGGATGGGATCCATACGTACTATCCTCTCTGTGGCAGTGAAGAAGGGTTGGAATATTTTTCAACTGGATGTTAAGAATGCATTTCTATATAGCGATCTCGAGGAGGAGGTTTACATGATGCAACCTCCAGGGTACGAAGTCGAGGGAGAGTATGTGTACCGACTTCGCAAAGCAAAATATGGTATGAAGCAAAGCCCGAGGGCATGGTTTGATAGACTAAGTATAGAGCTTATCACTCTGGGTTTCTAGAGAACTACATCTAGCTATTCTGTTTTTGTCTGAAAACGATCATCTGGTACTGTTATATTTGCTATATATGTAGATGATATGGTTGTTACAAGTGATATGATAAAGGGTGTTGGAGACTAAGACTTTTCTGCAAAAAGATCTTTGTCAATAAGGATCTGGGACAACTTCGCTATTTTCTGGACGTAGAAGTTTTACGTACCAAGAAGGAACTTCATATGTCACAAAGAAAGGGAGCAGTATATATACTCACCTTGAATTCTATCTTGTTTATCAGAGATCAGTTTGCTTGTACATCATATAGCTCATTATGTGACCACTCCTTAAAAAATAAGTTTATTGGTAATGTTTTCTAGGATATTTGCCAACTTGTATGTATACGGGTGTATTGTTAAGAGTTTATTAACATAATTGGACATGTTTAATGGTAAATATGAACATGAAAGCTATCAAATTTAAGCATTCGTCTTGTACAATTATATAATAAACAACTATACCTTTATAAGCATCAGAAATTGCCAATAGGACAAATAATTTATATAAAAAAATGCTCATAAAATCATTAACACCTCAACCAGCAACTCACCTCCACCTCATGCCTCGACCGTGCGATCAACACAACACAACGATGCGCTCTGATACCATGTAGACAAACATCAACCACACAACACACACATTTATGTGATAAACATGAACATAAAAGCTGTCAAATTTAAGCATTCATCTTCTGTCAAATTTAAGCATTCATCTTCTGTCAAATTTAAGCATTCATCTTGTATAATTATATAATAAACAACTATACCATTATAAACATCAGAAACTGCCAATAGGACAAATGATTTATATAAAAAATACACTCTGTTACCATGTAGACAAACATCAACCACACAACACACATATTTATGTGATAAACCCTTCAACGTGAAGGGAAAACCACGAAGGAACCCTCTATGACGGCTAGGTTTTGTTTTCTTCTCTTCTTATTTTTGTAATGGAGAGGGAGAGGTACATATATATGACTCAAGTAAGGCGGATCCCTTTACAAGATCCTTTTATTTATTAAGATGGTACTCGACAGTTTAGTAAATAAAGATTTTCTCATGTATTACTTTAGTCTGTTATTTAATATCTGCCAAACATGAGAAATGTAAAAATTTGCACTTTTTTACTTTTTCTGTATGGCGACAATATCTTGAAAAGCGTGTGCAGTACATGCTAAATTTTGATAAATTAATACTGGTACTCATATGGCCGTTATCAGGTAAGATGAATAATTCATAAATGATTATGAAATTTTTACATAAATTTTTATTGTCTATTTATCTCTTGTCATGGTTTACTTTATTTTTCCATCAGGGAATAGGCTTATGGTTTTCCCTGTTCCTACTTAGTATCCTAATAAACAAGCAAATAAGACATTATGATTAGGTAGAGTTTCTAATGGAATGGATGGGGTGATAACACGAGGGACATCCTTCCACTTTATGATCATTGAGACTGAAGACAGTTACATGGTGATGCCATCTGTGAACTTTTGAGTCTATACTGCAAAAAAAATTGAGGTGCATATGCTGCTACACAGCTTAGCCAGTGGCAAAGGTTGCAAAGTTTGACAGTTTCATGGGTTTTATTTCTTGTCAGTTTTTCGATGTCCTTTTCAATTTTTGTCCTTGAATTGGTTACATTTTCCTTCAGAAAAATAACTTGGAATCTCACGTCACCTGTACTTCCCTATATATGGCGCATCATTGATATCGTGCTTGTTGCAGTCCTAGTGATTGGATTTATGCGGAGGCGGAGCTAAAAAGTCAGCTTGGGAGCGAGTTCTTAATTTATGGGAAGTTTTTTATTCATTGCCGAAATTTTCCGGAAATTTTAAGTTATCCAGACCCTTATTTACGTTGTGGAAAGCATTAGCCTTCCTTCAGATTCAAAAATTTCAGCTCATTAGTATCACATGCATAAAATTTTATTCGGTTTCTATATTTATCCTTCTACAGCCAGTTCATCAAATACCTTTGTGAAAACCTTCAATGGAATTGATAGAGCTGGGATGCGCTTGGCAGATGAAGTAAGTTGTAATTGATTGTTTCGTGTTATGTTTTATTCTAAAAAAATAGTGAGATGTCCTAGTCATGAACACGTAATGCTCAAAATCACGATCTTGGAAGTAGGTAATGCACGTGGTCAAGAAGAATGTTAACTTGAAGAGGATTTCCTTCTTAGCCCATTCCCTTGGTGGTCTGTTTGCCAGATATGCTGTTGGAAGACTTTACTCACCAAATACCTCTAATGATTGTCCACGAGATAATAGTATCAGCGGAGAAACAAGAGATAATGTGCCCTTTCCAAAATTGGGAAAGATTGCTGGATTGGAGCCAATCAATTTCATAACCTTAGCAACACCTCATTTAGGAGTGAGAGGTAAAAAGCAGGTATGTGTGGATAAACTGTGTCCTAATTCCTAGTATTTGCTGCTTTATTACTAAATAACTTAGTAGACATTCCTTCCACTGTGTTATTCTATGGATGTTTGAGTTGCATTTACCAGGAATTTTAGTTCTCAAGCTTTCAACATCGACTCAACAACAATAACCAAGCCTTTCATTCTAAACATGTATAGCTAGGGTTGTAGGAGAATAGTCAACTTGTTCTATTATGAGATCCTAGTAAGGATGCAAATGGACTGATACAAATATAGATATTACCGTATCCTTATCCATTTTTGAATACGAATACGGATGCGGATATGGATATTGACGAATATTATAACTATCTTACCATATCCTTACAAAATGTATACGAATGTAAAACAGATACTGATCGCATACGAGTAATGTTAGAAATACTATATAGAATTGACTTAGATATATAAGAATTGAATGGAAAACACATGATATAAATTTATTAGATGTGTTTGTATCATAAAAATTATACAAATATGGTAAAAGAAGGTATATAACATTATGTTATGTACGATTAAAAATAAATATGACTATATTTATATATGAAAACGGATATATAGACACGGATACAGATGTTTGCGGATATCAAAATGATATACATATCCGTATCCATTTTAAAATGGAAATGGATACAGATGTTAAAATGTTGTACAAAATGGATATGGTGATGGATCGGATATCGGATATATAAGTAACCGTTTGCTTCCCTAGATCTTAGACTCCTCTTATATCAGACATGGGAATTTGGGTTTAAGGAGAAGATTACAAAAATATCTTGAGGAGGGTGGGGGTTGGGATAAGAAAAGGAGGAGAAAATATATTTATCACTTACACTCCCCCTCAAGTTGGTATATATCCACATACCATGCCCAACTTGGAAATAGAAAATGAACATCTCTACGTGGAAAGTGTATTTATGAAAATGTTAGTGAGTGAATCTCTGATGAGATATGAGGTTGATACGCTCAGATTGTGTCATGTCATGTACAAAAATGCCTATGGTTGTGTGCGACACGATCCAAGCAAGATCAATGATAAAATATAACTACATAACCATGTACAAATGTGTAATGTTTACGTGAGTGTGTATAGTGGAAAGCATGAATCGAGATTACTGGAGGTGTTATGCACAAATGTGTAATGTTTACGTGAGTGTGTATAGTGGCAAGCATGGATCGAGATTATTGGAAGTGTTATGCATAAATGTTCATGTTTCTCTTCTTCCTCTTTTTTGTTTTCTTTCTAAAACATCTTTGAAAATGAATGTGGTAAGACAAAAGTGCAAAATATGTTGTAAATGAACAATAATCAAGATCAATAAAATATAAGTAGGAACATGCACTCTTCTAAACATATATATCAGGGATAGTTTTTTACTATCTTTTTTTGAGAACCACAAAAGATTCCGACTAAAAAAATGAAATGATTTTTCATTTACATCAATTGAAGTGACGTGCCTCCCAATATGAGAGGTTAACATAACTAAATAGTGAATGTAAATTGTTAGAAAACAAAAAATACGGAAGTGAATTGATAAACATAGCATAAACTATAGAATGATAAACTTGGAACAGAGATTTTAACGTGGAACTCTACTCCCTAAGGAGCGGGATGAAACCATGGGAGGACTCAAAGGGCCATATATTTCATTACACTTTCTCATTGGTGTACAGTTGTTTTGGGGCTTCTTATACAACCTCCATAGGCTCTCCAAGTCCCACCACTGGTAGATGTGGGACTAAACTCTGTATGTGGTAAATGGATCTTGGACTGATCCATTTATCCATCTACATGATAAGTGATGCTTACTACAGCACTTCCCCACAAGCTGGAGCATGCAATGCTCAGCTTGGACAAATAGAAAGAAATAATTCAAACTCACAATACAAGACACTACAGACAGTATTAAATCAGTGCGCACATCTGTCGGCTGTTGTTGAGGATGTTGCTTCTTGTGTCGTGCAGGTGAGGAGGAACAAACATGCTAGAGTGTGAGTCAAACTGAATCTCCTTATTGGAGAGCATGCGCTCTATACTATGCTTGTCAGAGCCACTGCAACTGAAAATGAGTCTCCACCTGGAGAACTCTGGTCTGCCACAACATGTGGACATCTGCTCCATCTCTGAAAGGGCCGAACTGAAAAAGCCGTTGGGACATTCTGTTCTGAGTCCATAGGCATTGGAGAATGGAGTCTGAAGAGTCTCCTCATCGGAGAATTGAGTCTCTCCCGTACTGGCTCAGAGAATGGGATCTATACTTTGGAGTCCCTATGAAACCACATGAAAACCTTATCCCACAAGGCATAGGGAATGAGATCTATACTCTTCAGTCCCTATGGAACACATGAAAACTCTAAGACCAAAAGCAAAAAATGGGGACCACGACAATTGATGGCAAACATGTGCACATATGAAAAGGAGTCTATCTCTGGAGAACTCGAAGAAAATGGGTCACTCAAATATGGAGTGCCTCAAACTTGGACTTTGAACCAATCTGCAGAGGTTGAAAATCTGTAGATGGAAAATCTAGCTGGCTTGGAGAATCTGAATCCGACCTGTGACTCTACATAATACCCCCCATTCACCCATACTTGTCGGAAAACACTGACATTGGCAAAGTTGGGAGAAGACAAGAAAATGCGGGGAGAATAAAACAATCTCAAATAATTTTTTCGCGGCTATTTCTCTCTTTTTCTAATAGTCGTTTCTTCTTCCTTTGCTTGTGGTCGTTTCCTTTTTTCCTTCGATTTTTCCCTTTTATTTTTTCTTTCCGTACGGCTTATCTTTTGTATGCGCCTCTTTTTTTCTCAACAAAGAAACTTGTGGTCCAATTGAACCCTTGAAACTTAGCCTAAATAGGGCTTACAAAATTGTGGGCCTTATCTCTCCCTCTTTTAATTTATGTTGTACCCTACTTTTTACATATGACTGGGCTCATTTGGCCCATTTGTATTAAACGGCTGGCCCCTCCCCCTTTTTCTTCATTCATTTTTTTGGGTAACATTGACCTACTTGGGCCCTTAGAGCACTAGCCGACTTGGGCACTATTTAGGGTTCCCACTTGGGAACCCTCTCTTTCAAAGGCTCACCGCCCCGAAGGGGCTTCTTCCCTTGCCGCATGCGCTGATAGGACTTGTGGCGATTGGAGGGGCGGAAGGAAGCGTCGCCTGCATTGGAGGTGTTGAAGAAGCGCTGCCTACGGGATATCGCAAAGGAGGCATCACCACCTTCTTCTTCAAACCGGGATTTTCTACCTGGAGCAGGACAACTGAAGGGAGCATCGCCTGGATCAGATGCGCCGCTGCCTGGAACCGTAAGGGAGGAGGATCTCGCCATCTCCGGCTGGGAACCCATCGTGCTGTCGCCGTAGAAGGCTCAAGGAGATGTACGAGGGAGGCGACGATGGCTGCTGCTCAGCATGGAGTCACGCCGCCTGCGACTAGGCTACATCGCTTCGTGGAAGTCTTAGGGATCGCTGCATGGATCCTTAGGGCTCACCACCATTGAAGTATGTCTTGCTTGGAACGAATTCTCTGTCGCCTGGAGATGCGATATGATACCACCCGCCATCTTTAATCATGAGAAGGCATCGTTGGAGATATTCGCTTGAGCGAAATTGCATTGAACGAGGGTGCTGATCTGGAGCGACAGGGGCTTTGCTCTGGCTTCACAAAATTAGGGTTTTGGATGAAAACCCTAGAACTTGATTTTGAACATGAATTTGAATAAGAAATCTTCAAAATAATCTTAAAGAACATAATTAGGGTTTCTATAGAACCCTAGAATTGAATCTCGAAACTCGAACAAAAATATAAAATACATCCTCAAAAATCGAACCCGCTCTGATACCATATTAGAAAATAAAGAATGCGGAAGCGAATTGATAAACATAGCATAAACTACGGAATGATAAACTCGGAACAAAGATTTTAACGTGGAACCCTTCTTCCTAAGGAGCAGGGTGAAACCATGAGAGAATGCCTCAAAGGACCATATGTTTCATTGAACTGTCTCATTCGATACATGAGGTCTGGAGCTTCATATATAGCCTCCACAGACTCTCCATGTCCCACCATTGGTAGGTGTGGGACTAAACTCTGGATGTGGTAAATGGATCTTGGAGTGATCCATTTACCCATCTACATGATTAAGACACATACTCTAACATAAACAATATACAGGTATGGGAAATACAAATTCAAGAGGCCTATAACAATATAAAGGTAGACAAATGAGATGACTTGTACTCGTGAACACGGATGAGCTTTGCTCCACCAAAAAAAGTCGACCAATGAGCAAATTCTTAGATATAAAAAGTTATGTAGGGGACGAGCTTGAAGGTGACATCTGTTGGTGTAAAAATATATCATTATTAGATCTATCCATTATTTTTGGATCTAAGTTCGAGATTGATCCAAGATAGATCTGAATGGAGGCAAAGAATCCATGTAGCCGACCCTACTTAATGTGGGAAAAGGCTTTGTTGTTGTATTAGATATATCTATTTCTTTCTTGATATCAATGCGTAATAGGAAAGACAACGAGACTGAATGATGTTTGATCAACAAAGTAGGGCCTCCCCCACTTCTTAATTGGCGTGATCTCCACAATAGCTCTCATATCACCCCAATTGTACTTCTTGGTTAGATAACGACATGAGTAGGAACATGTCCTATGATAAGTGAAGGTCAATCAGTATAGGAGGCTAGTCGATAAGCAATATTAGAAGGTAATAAATAGTTGCTTCATCGAATCCGTTATGGGACCGAGAACAAAACTAGTATTTTTTCATCATCTCTTGATAATATAAAATCACTTTGAATCTACAGAGATGGGTTTATGAAGCACGAAGACCTTAGACCATTTGAATGACAACTAGATACTACCATACACTTAATCGTATTAATACTTGACCAACTAGACTATGGATTATCCTGATCTAATTCCAACATCTTTGACTATCTCCTACTTCTTCCTTGACATTCTTTGTAATGTTACGTGCCTAAAGCTCTAGCCATTATCAAGGATAACTACCCTCACAACTTGTTGGGCTCGGGCCCAACTGAGCCTGCGGACCACAACCTAAAATGCTGAAGCCTAAGTTTTTTAATAGCAATCCCCACTACTACTATCATACTTACTAGATGCGTGACTATGTTGTAGAGATACAATCTCCCCTATTTATATGCAATGTCATCGTTGCCATATGACCATAGTTTTAAAAAGCACTGCCTCGAGGCGCTGAGGTGTATGCCTCGAGGTGAGGCGAGCCTAAAGCGCCTCGAGGCGTGTGCCTTGAGACCTATGCCTGGTGCGTACGCCTCACCTCTTCGTGAGGCGCTCGAGGCGTGAGGTGTTCGAGGCAAGGCGGAGGCGTAACCTCGAGCATGAGGCTTTTTTTAGCTTTTTGGTTATGTGTTTTGCACATGACCCTATTTTTTCCCTAAGCATTATTTTTTTAATGTTTGTGTTTTTCTTTCCATGTTAAACCTTACATATTTCTATATGTAGTTCCATACACAGAAAAGAGATAGCTTGAAACAAACAAAATTCTGTGATCTTGTATATATCATGTTCAATTTATCATGCATATGCACATACTAGTTATATTGCACACATATTTGAGTTTGAATTATAATAAGTATTTTATATTAGTTGCAAGTTTGAATGTTTCTGGCTCCATGATCAGCATCTTTCTCACCAAATCTTTAGCATATACCATATTGAGAACCATGGCTTACTTTCTAGATATATGGGTCCATATCCATCTAGTAAAGCTTGGAAAATTTTCTTATAAATATCTGTGACATACATTACATTGGTAAGAAAGACTATTTTTGCATTAATATAAAGTTGTGAATCTTAGAATAGTTATTATAAGATCGTTAGTTGTGAATCTTAGAATAATCGCTTATGTATTGTATCTCTTACTAGTGTAAAATTATTTTTGAATGTGATTTTGGTAAAATTTAATATTATTATATTTTTTCTAATGTATTTTGCTATAATTTTTTTTTTCAAAAAAATGAGGCTTACGCCTCGCCTCAATTTTATAGAAAACGCCTCGGACCGCCTCGCGCTTTTTTAAACCTTGCATATGACTCATCACTTAATTACAGTAATAATGGTGGCTGCACATTCAGGGTAGCCCAACCTTCCATCTCTTTGGTGGAGGTGGCTCTACCTCTTGGGTGGCCTTTTCGAGTATTAAAGGGAAACCCACTATGATATCTATTTGTCGTGAACCCAATTTGGAGTAATCAGATCTGTGAGTTGTTGAGGATCACAATACTACTAAATGGGGGTGAATAATAGTATTGACACCAAAATAAAACTTTCCTCGGAAATTAACTGAGTAAAGAACATACCAACCAACCAAGCAATTATATTTTACATTATATTAACATTGAAACCCATACAAGTAAAAATCATGACCCAGGTTCTCTGAACTTAGGATTTTCAGTTAGTCGAGCAAATTTACAAAGATGCTCGCTTTACAACTCTAGATCAAAACATCAATGTCACCATCACGGATCTGACACCGAGACAGTCAAGGATGAACTCTGACTATCATTTGGCCTCCTTGGATTGATCTTATTCAAGTATTCAAGATCAACATGCAAATTTTCGGATCTAAACAAAAAGTTCCTGCAGAAAAGTGTAATGGAAAGTTATATAATAGTAACATCTTAACAATATCAATAACATAGATATTTGCAGAAGATATCGGAATATAACCACAAGTACTAAATTAATAATATCTCTGTAGGCTTAGGTGTAAAAACAAAAATCACAATGGATAATATCGATAAATCTTGTGACCTACCAAAATAGTTTTGGCTGCTTGTAAAAGAACTAGAAAATCAGAAGGAGATCAAATACTTCTTACTGATAACTTTCTCATAGGAAGTTATTTGCTTGACTTTCTCTCAGAAGAATATAAGAACTTCAAAGAACTAAGGAGAGAGAAAGAGAGAAAAAGCTCTTATAATATTTTTCTTTATTATAGAGAGCATATGGGAGTTGGTGTGTCCTCTAAGGTCAGACGTGGTGTCCCTTATATAGGGGTCTAGGAGAATATGACTACTGAAAACATATTTAGCAAGAAATCATCAAGATTTGGTTTCTTTATTTGATCATGCACTTTAAGTTGTTCAATAAGGTTGTTTTCAGTTAATCGATCAGAAATAGTTGTTGGAGTTGTCATTAGATCTTTGAATTTGAAAGTTGATCAATAATAAATTTGTCGGTGGTCGATATAAACTGGTTAATCAATAAGAGAGAAAATGTGGTCGATCATCTTAGTTGGTCGAACAGTAAACTAGCATAGTCAATCATGGTTGATTGATCGTGCTAACAAGGATGTTCAATCGGTTCGTCTTCCTAAGGTGTTCTTGATTTGCCAAGTATTCAACATTCATTAGAATAGTATTATATAAAAATACATTACAATAATAGCTCACTTTGATACAACAAGGAATACATAAACCTTTGAGTATGAGTCCTTGAAGATATGCAATTTATGTAGTTGGATTAACTTGTAAGTTAAACAAACAGACAAACGAGTGACTTATGATATTGTATGTTATCTTTAAAATCAACAAGAGGAATAGGAGAGCAAAAACAAATAAAATAACTAATAAGATCTCCCTTTTTGACGATGACAAAACACTTTAAAGATTGTAAAGATTTAAAGCTTAAAGAACTTAGAGTTGTTGAATGAAGTTAAAGTTAAAGCTCCACTTAAATAATACATTCTAAAGAACTTAATTTCTTAAAACTTTTCTCATTTAATCCTCATTACTCCTTAAACTTTAGTAAAAAGACCTTACTTCCTTTTCACTTTCTTTTCACTTCTCCCCTTTTTGGAATCAATAAAAATCAAGTGCACAAGAGAAAAACAAGACGCAATTCATTAATAAGGAACTTAATACGAAATTATTTATAGACACAAACTATATTTCCCATGCATAAGCAAAAGAGAAGAAACAAAGGAAACTGGGGGGAAACTAAACTAGCAAGGGACAGGCTAATAGCCAGGAGAATAGTCACTATCATCCGTGTCACATTGTGAATGACGAGAGTGCTTGTTCCCTTCAGAAATGATTCATCGAGTCTCAGAGATGTAGCTATACTTGAGAGGGTTAGAGTTAGAGAACTCATCATCATCATCATCATCATCATCATCATCATCATCTTCTTCTTCTTCTTCAGTAGTAGGCATGACAATCCTTTTTCCATGGGAGGAAGGAGCTATTGAAGGAGAAGGGAAGTGAGGAGGAGGAGGTGTTGCACTAGGTGGAGGAGGATAGCTAGGAGTCTGCCTAGTATGGGTCTTATAAGATGAGGAGAGGGCAACCAAAGTAAAAAAAAGCTCGTAAAGAAGCTCGATTTGCAGTGAATTTTGGATGGAGGATTCACGGAGGAGGAGAGAGCGACTACCTTGTATGATTAGAGGAGGGGAAGAAGCCTGGAGGAGGGTTACCAAAAATAGAGAGGTGAAAGAGAGGAGAGCCACCAAACAAGAAGTGGAAAGGAAAGCAGGGGACTGGACATTTGTCTCACATAACAAGCACGACCAGCATTGCTTTAGGTGTATGAGTTATGACCACAGGGTGAGTGTTCGTCTCCGTCTCGATGCTTTTTATGTGATGTAGTGGGTCATAGAAGATCTTCACGTACGATGGCCGTGAAGTTGCAACAGGGTTTCGTTTTGGCAAACGTCGAAGAGCAAAATACACATGCGGGGCAAAAACATGGGTTGCATTCTTCGATTTCGTATGCATTGGTAGTCAAGGCATCCCCCTCTATGTTTTCGAAGGATGGAATGGCCATCTGGTGTTGTATAGAGGTTCTGGAGAATGTCCGTACGATGTTTATGCAAGTTCATGTTTTCCTGCGACCTTTTGATGGAGATGTTATGCTTTTAGATGAGAGGGTCTGCTATGTGAGAGGACTCTTTTCTGTGGAGGTCGCTCGACTTTTAAAGCTCCGAGTCAGTTGGTAGTGTCGTTTGGCAATAACCTAGATTCACAAATGTCAAAGGTACCGCCCTCTCCTTTCCTGTTGGGTGGTTCGAATCTTCAACGTATCATTCTTATCACGCACTTTGGAGGCGTTGAAACCAACACTAAGAGAGATAGGAGTGGTGTCAATGATTCTTGCGAATGGAAGAACTCCATGTTCTGATCCTTTGATCACTATAGTAGCTTTAGAGTATTCAAAGGTAGTTCCTACAGAAATTTCGTGTTCTCTGGTGGTTGGTCGTGCACGTTTTCGTCTATTGGTGCAAGTAGTATCCTTTACTGCCTCCAACGCCTCTGTCTTCTAATTCATGCACATCAGAGCAGGCATCTTGTTCGGAGGAAGGGGAGCTCCGACGACATTGTTAGATGAGGGAGCTCCGGCGGAAAAAATCACAGAACCTTTCTCGTAAGCGAATTTGATTTCATCGATGGAGAAATCTTCAGATTTCAAATTAAAAATTCAAAAAAGGCCCATATATGGAAATTACTGATAGATCGACGAGTATTTCTCAGAGACCTTCAGAGTTGTCACCTACTTTCCTTGTGGGGTTTAGGGTTTTGGTTGAGGCATTGCTTGATAATTTATCTGCTTTGTGGCAGTGCTATTGTAATTAAAGTGATGAAGATCAGATTGCTGGACCTTTCTCGGTCCCTTATGCGATGGGTGCATCGTCCTGGCTTGTGATTTAGGGTGGCGGGTAACCATCCGGACCCGGTGATGCTTTGCTTCCTATTGTACCCCGCCCGATTAAAGACCAAAATGTCCAGAACTCAATTATTGGTGAACTTGTTAATGAGAACCCGATTGAAGTGAGCCCGATGTTTGAGAACACAGATACCCTTGACCCGACTGACCTCATGTGAAGACATGTTTATGATAAATGTGTTACCTACCTAATTTCTGTTCGGGTACTACTCGAGGTAGCACTTCTACAATGTCACCTTTATCGCATGCTCGAAGGTCACTGATCTCACACTGGTTCAATTTACGGAGACAGAGGCTATGAGCTTTAGGGTTTTCGCCCCTAACCTTAAGGAGTAAGAGGAGTTAGCGACTTTGGTTGGTGAACCCATGGTGGTGTCTGCGATGGGGGAAATTGCAGAGCAACCGATGTTTCCTCATTGGGTTACTCCTCCCCAGCAAGTTGTCTCGAGGTTTGAGAACTTGGTTGTTAATGTCCTCATTGAGTCATCTTCCTCTTTCTCTGTTCTAGAAAGGGGTTAATGGGGAAAAATTGAGGAGATATCATAATCAAAAGCCCCCAAGAAAGTCTCATATTGCCAATATTATTTATTCCAAGGAAAAAAAATCATAATACGATTGCAGCGAGCACGCTGTCAACTTCGGGTTAAGACCTGTTGATTTATTGAAGGTTCTAACATGGAATGTGAGAGGTCTGGGTGACCTCGAGAAGAGAGGTTCAGTTGGTGCTTTTCTATGAGATTGGTGTTGTGATGTTATGTTGTTGCAGGAGACAAAACCCTCTTCCTATCCTTCCAGTGTTTGGAAGTCGTTGGGTGCCGCTCATTGTGTAAGTTTAGGACAATTGATGCTACCGGTAGTGCTGGAGGGTTGATTGTTGCCTAAAAAGAGTCGCTTTTCTCTTTTATGTTGGAGCTGAAGGGGAGATATGTTTTGACGGTTCTCCTGGAAAACTCAAGACTGTGTGCAAATATGGCCATCTCACATGTTTATGGCCCTTGTTTGCCTTCGCTAAGAGCTGATTTGTGGGCTGATCTTCGGCAAGCAAGAAGTTATCCTCGTATGGCTTGGCTGGTTGGGGGAGACTTCGACATCACCCTACTCTCGTTTGATCGCCCTAGGTTGCATGGTGGACATGATCCTGGTTTCGTCGATTTTGCGGGGTTGTTTGATGAATTGGAGCTCGAGGTGATTGATGCTTCTGATACTGAGTATACTTGGAGGAACTCTGTTTCCAATTCTCATCTCAATCATTTTCTGAGGTCACCAGAGCTGCTAGTGAGGAGTTCCCTCTTTCTACACCTTCGTCCAAGACTCGTACCAGGTCCGATCATACTCCCTTGGTATGAGACTCTGATGGAGAAGCGACTTTCAGGGGTTTTCAGGTTCGAGCGTACGTGGCTTCAAGAGGAGAATTTCAAAAACCTGGTATCCTCTCTCTGGTCCTCCACGATGTGTTCGGGTTCTACAGTTGCTCGTATGGCACAAAAGCTAAATTCCCTTCATGGCAGGCTTTGTATGTTCAATAAAGAGGTTAGAGAGGCAATAAGAGCATGTCATGCCGAGGCTGAAACGAAGATTTGCAGACTTGATGGGCTAGAAGATGATAGAGATCTTATAATGGAGGAGCTTGGAGAAAGAAAGGAAGTGCTAAATATAGTTGCAACTGAAGATAAGAAGAGGGTAACTGAATGTAAACTATGATTGCGATAATCTTGGCTTAATGAGGGGGATGCTAATACAACATACTCCCATAAAGTGGCTAGTGGAAGGCGTCGTCACCATTTAGTTAGATCTATTGTAGTGAATGACACATGAGTGGAGGGAGATCATGAAATGGTTGAGGCTATCACAAACCATTTCCTTGAGTTCTCTAGGCGTCCGACTATGACACCATGGAGATGGACACACTTGGGGTCTAGACAACTTTCCAAGCAACATGCATTCAACCTGGTCCTGAGCTTCACGGAGGAAGATGTGAAAGCAGCTGTGTGGGGTTTGAATGCAGATGGTGCACTCGAACTCGATGGATTCCATGTTTTATTCTTTAGGGAATTTTGGCATGTGGTAGGGAAAGAGGTCATTGATGTTGTAGTGGAATTTGCTAGTGGTAATGCGGTATTGTAGAGGATCAACAAGACTCTCATCTTCTTACTTCCCAAGAAGGATGTATCCGTGCAGATAGGGGATTTATGCTCGATAGCTTTATCCAATGCTCTTTATTTGATCGTAATAGAGGTGTTGGCAAATAGATTGAACAGAGTTATGGACTACATTATTTCTCGTTTGCAGTCAACATTTATTTTTGCTAGACAAATTGGTGACAACCTAGGAATGGCCATGGAGATCACCGCATATTGGAAGAGGCACTGAATCAACGGTTTAATGTAGAACATGGACTTCGCCAAGGCATATGACACGCTTGAATGGCGTTTCCTTTGGACGACATTGACAAAATGGGAAATCTGGATATCTGGATCTCTTGGATGAAGCATTGCATCACCACTGCCTCTTACTCAATGCTCATCAATGGTCAGTCTACAACGCTCGAGATATTCGGGGAACTTTGTAGGCTTGTTCTCAACCATAGTAAATGTACAACTATTCAGTTTGGCATAGCAAATCTGGATGCTTATGCTTGTAGTGCTGAACTTGGGATGGAGAGAGGGTCCATGCCCATACATTACCTTGGGTTGTCATTATTGAGTGGCAGACTTAAGATGACTGATTGGCTTCCATTGATTGCGAAGACGGAAAGAAAGTTGTCAGGTTGGATGGCGACGATTTTGTCTCGTGGGGGATGTCTGGTGCTTAGAAAGGTTGTTCTATATGTTATTCATGTGTTTTTTTGTTCGTGAAACTCCTTCCGGTGGGGTATTTATCGACAACAGGAGTTGATCATGAAGAGATTCCTTTGGGTATGCCACGATTTCCAAATCTTTTCAGTATAGTTCTTAGTAACGACGGCTCTTTTGCATTTTGGACTGGTAATGGACATGTACTTGCTCTTTTGCAGCACACTTCCCCTGTCTTTTTGATTTGGTGGCTGACCATGAGGCACAGGTGGTGGACAACTTGATTGATGGGAGCTGGGTGCCTTCTTTTCTGACGGTTTTACGTACTGGCGCTTGGAGGATTTTCTAGCATGTTAGACTCCCTTAGTTATATTGAGGGCTCGATTGACGATTGTGATCGCTTGATCTGGAAAGATAATGTGTTCTCAATGAATAGAGCTTACAGAGCAATGGATTGGTCGTTGCCTACTGTTGAGGGAAATCTGATCTGAGATTACAACTTTTTTTAGGGGTTGAAGCTTCCTAGTAGAAGTAACATTTTTATATGGCTTTTCAGAAGAAAGTGCATCATGACAAGAGACCGCTGTGCAAGATTTTTTGAGGGGGTATCCAGTTTGTGCCTCCTTTGTGGTTTGTAGATAGAGATGTTGGAGCATCTTTTTTCTGTTGTGAAGGGGCTTCACCAACTTGGCTCGAGCTTGGTATTGGCTAGGTGAAGCTTGCTAGTTTTGAAACTTTTAGGGCTCTCTACATGATGCACAACACAAGCCAAGGGAAGAAATTATACGTGTTGCAGTTATTTGGGTGTTGTGGGTAGCTAGAAATGGTGCACTCTTTTCCTCTCAATGCTTTTATGTTGATAATGTAATTTCTCATGCCAAAACTTTTATAGAGTCTCGGCTACCGTAAGTATCTCTGATTCTCCTCCATTAATAGATTTAGGGCGAACACCATAACATGTTCCCCCTTTTGTGATTAAAAAAAAGAATTTTGGCATGAGAATATCTAGGCAATACTTCTGCTGAGATAGGTGTAATTTCTCTACAGTACGTATCACCTCAATGCTAAGTATCTGAATTAATCAAGGTCCTTGGTGATAAACACCTTTTAGAGGAAGGCCTTGATCTCCAGAATGCCTACTTCATCATCACCAGTAACTACCATATCATCAACGTAGACAACCAAAATCACAGTACCAGTGGACCATCTTCTAATGAACACAGAATGATCAAATATTGTCTGGTGAAGCCAAGAGAGTTGATCTCAGTGGTAACCTTGTCAAACTAAGCTCACAGACTCTGCTTTAGGCCATATATGGTCTTACATAGTCGACAAACACGTCCTCTCCCTCGACTGAGTGACCCGGTGATTGCATCATGTAAACGTCCTCCTCGATTTCACCGTATAAGAAGGCATTTTTTACATCGAGCTGAAATATGGGCCAATTCTTTTTAGCTGCAATAGAGAGAATGGTGGGGACTGAGTCTATCACAACCACAAGAGAAAAAGTCTCATAGTTGTCCACTCCATAAGTCTGAGTGAAGCCTTTTACCACAAGTCTGGCCTTAAGCTTATCAATATAACCATCATGGGATTGTTTGATTGTAGAGGCCCATCAATAGGCAACATGCTTGACACCTATAGGACAAGACACAACATCCCATGTGTCTGTGAATGTAAGTGCGTCCATCTTCTCATCCATGACCTCTTTCCAACTGTAGTTTAGATGTTATGAACAAAAGCTGTGCATCAAAATTCTCAATGGCAACGGAAAAGGTGTTTCATTGGGATATAAGAGAGAGAAAGGAGTTTCACCCTTTAGAAGAGATGATGAAACCCTATTTATGAGATAAGTGGCATTGAGAATGGCATCCCCCCAATAGTTCTTGGGAACCTTTATGTGAGTAAATAATTTGTGTGCAATATCTAGGAGGTGGTGGATGTTTCCTTTCTGCCACCTCATTTTGCTGAGAGGTATACAGACATAAAGTTTGATGAAGGGCTCCCTGAGAAGGAAAGAAAGAGAACAAGTCATGTTGGGTAAACTCAAGAGCATTGTCAGTCTGTATAGTTTGAAAACAAGCAGAGAAATATGTCTTAATACACTGGAAGGACTTGACAATTTTATTAATATCCGATCATTCCTTTATTAGATAGTCCTGTAGTCATATATAAAGACCACAAAATATCTATGACCATCCACAGTGTAGATCGAACAAGGTCCCTAGGCATCACAATGAACTAAAGCAAAAGGTAAAGTTCGATGTGGCTCAACCTTAAAAGGAAAGGAAGCCCGGTGACGTTTTCCAATTCGACACACCTTACACTCATACATCTTCAGTGAAATAACAATAGAGCTCGCAAAAAATCACATAACAATTTAGCTCAACACAAAGCTTATAAACATATAATAAGCTCAAAAGAAAGGCAGGAGCATAGTGAACTACATTGAACTAGTGCCTGGATGAAAAATCCATGGTCCCCACATTGGTAATAAGGGAATGAACACATTGACAACCCACACTGAATTCACAATTAGAAAAGGGCTAGCGGGAGGTCAGCATGCTACCTTCTCCCCATCATATGAGTAGAAGCACCAGAGTTACTAATCCAAGCAAATGTTGTGACGATAACTGAGTTGGCTATGGTACCTGTAGTAGTAGCCAAGTGTGCAGTAGGAGTAGTCTCACTACTAGTGATATTAAATGTCTATAGTAGCTGCATCAGATGTGAGTAAGTTGTGGCGGAGAGTTGGACTATTTGTCTATTAGAATCCGATCAGGTGCCTCTATCACCGTTGCATCATAGTCAGATGCAATGTTGGCCATTGTGGGGCATACAAAATTCACCCAACACCTCTCAGATGGGTGATTGGTTTTCTAACAGTAAATACACGACATGCGACCACGACCATGCCCAGAGTCATGGACATGATCTCTCCGGTAGCTAAAGGGGCCTCCTCGTCCGGAAGAAGCTAGAGATGCAGTGTTCTCCACTGGTTGCGGGGATTGAGCATGGACAATAGAAGTCTCTATATGTTGCAGACGGTTAAAGATGACCTTGTTGAATGTAAGGGTATCATATATAAGTAATTATTCCTTCATATTCTAATATCGAGGATGTATGCCGGCTAGAAATCTGTAGACTTGCCATTTTGATCTCTTTGTCATCTATTTCGTACAATTGGTTGGGTTAAATATGGCAAGCTCCTCGTAAAGGCTCGTGAGGTGGAGATAGTACTTCACAAAAATGGAGACTCCCTGAGATGATCCACATATAGATGCCGGTAAGACGAGACTTGGTAGTCTAATATGAGTATGTCTGTGCTAGTTTTCCCACATCTCCTTTGAGGTTTCCTTGAATAGGAAGTTCGCCGCAATGTAAGACTCAACATTATTGGTTATCCTTGTCATGACCTGATATCCCCAAGGAAGGACTCATAGCCCTTGTCTGCCTCATTTAGAGGCTCCTTTATCAAAATTGAGATCTTCCTCTAACTGTTGATTAACAACTTGAAAGCCTGAGACCAAAGCGTGTAATTCTTTACGCCCTTGAGTTTGATAGAGATGCCCTGCATCATCACGGAGGATGTCGTAAACAATGGTTTCGTCTCGGTGGGAGTCGTTGTCATCGTGATCAGGGATATAAGAATCAATTGAGTTATGATAATCTCTTAATCACATATCAAAATTGCATGGTCATCGGTTTCTAATGCTGGATGATGACAACGACCCTAGATGATACTGGTAGTCCTAGAAGGGCTGGTGATGTTGTTGCTGGGCCATGGAAGGGTGGATGATGGACTGCAGATTGTAGCAATCCTAGACAGTGTTCAGGAAATCGGCCGAGTATACCGCATACTCGGTCGTATACTCGTATTCGGTAGCCTTGGCGCACCGAGTATGGTCAAATCGTCATCTAGGCGGGTCAGGCCGCATACTCGGCCGAGTATACCGTATATGCGGCCGTTTATGCGGCCGATTTTCGAATAAACTTTTTTTAAAACCTTAACCTCAATTCGAACATCCGACTTAACGCTCTTTCAATTGATGTTTTTGCTCACTTGACTCTATTATCCCAATAGTTTTGTTCCTTGTACCTTCAATTCTTTATTATTACAATCAAGAATATAATATTTAGAGGATATTAACATGATATTAAAAATTTATTTATATTTTTAATAATAAAAAATACCAAACCGCATAAAACCGCATACTCCCCGCATACTCTCCCGCATACCGCATACTCTCTATGCAGTGACCCCTCCGACTGAATACCGCATACCGCCTTCCTGAACATTGATCCTAGATGGACTATAGTAGCTACCCTATATGGATTCGCGATAGGTGACAAGCCTGCAACGACAACTGGGGTGATAAGTGATGGTTAGGTGCCTTGTTACGACACCTTAGATCCTCTCGGAGGGGACTTAGGGCCTGGAGGTGATGCTTGGGTGCAAGATTGCAGAAGTCGGTAGTCGATACTAGGTTTCAACTAGGTCACTGACTGAGGATTACTCGACAGTCGGGCGACTAATCAGATTTAGTTGGGTATTAGCCGGTTCCGAAATTTTTTTATTAATTTAAATATGCAAATCAAATTATATACATATATTCTTATATATTTGCATATATTTAAATATTTTCAATACTATAATACATCCATAAAAACATAACAATAGTACTGTACATGTTAAAAAATTAACATTCATAAAAAATGAATATTGCAGTGTGTAGTGTTGATGGTAGTGTAGTGTGCCTACCACCCAAAAGACCAGGGTTCAAATCCCCCCTTGTGGAGATTACGTTAGGTAGCCGACAACCAACGTAAAAAATAGTCAGATCTTTCATCACGGATTTGAGCAAGAATCCATGTAGCCGACCCTACTTAAAGTTGGAGAAGGCTATGCCATTTTTTCTGTAAAAATGAATAACATAATATACTAATCAATAACATTAGCATGAATGAATATCATATAAAAATAAATCATCCCTATATGGATGTTTATAGTAACCAATGACATTAACATTAACAATAATACAAAATTGAATAGCATGAACTATTGATATGCCTTGAATCTTAACCATCTAGCTACTAGCCGAACTCAGTTGAAGAACGGTCTGATGTCCCTCCGTCTCACCATTTTTTTGATTTTGGTATGTGGTTTCATTTTATAATTTAAACTAATCATACAAATGAACTAAAATACACAACATAAATATGAGATACAAATGAATAACATAAAAATAATAGGCAACATGACATACTAAATTACTAACTACTAATCAATGAATACTAAGTTACAATAATATAAAATAAGAATAGAGAAATGAACAAAGTATCATTTAAAAATTGGCCAATTAGCCCAACTAGTCAGATTGACCTACTATTGGCTGACTAGGCCTAGTCGAATCGGCTACCCCCTTAACTCGATGAAGTCCCCATTGTCGACACCCTAGGCAATGTGGAATAGGGGTGGAAGCCCCAGACGATGAAGCCCAACACCCCTAGATGATGAAGCCTAGGCCCCTTGGACTATGAAGTCGATACTGAGATCTTCTTGCAAAGATGCCTAGGCGACGGGGAAGCATGCGACAAGTCCTTTGCTACTGTCGAGAGATGAGAAAGGCTTAGTGAAGGTCAACTTTAGGGTATGGACCTCGATCTAACACCATTAGTCTAATACCATGCAGAGATGAAATTGAGAAAGAATGAGATAATTTTATTTAAGAGGTCATGGGGTTCTTAGTGACCCTAGAGAGCTAAAAAAAGACATTTACATAAAGATCCCAAAGGGGTTACAAGACTTATTGATAAATAAAAAACTAAATAACTCTCTAACAATAGTAAAATGGGTTGGGGCGAACTGGAGTAGGTACATAACTCGAGAAATAAGGAGCAAGTGTGGGTAGGGCTGGGATGGTATGATAGAGATGGAGGATTGTCATTCGAGTCTTGACCGAAATGCATTGCTTCAAGCCCAAAAGGATTGACCATGGTAGTGCGATGAGGGTCCAACTGGACTGATACAAAGAAGTAGTTCAGAATTTGTAGGACAAATATCACAAAAGACAGGTGGTGTACGAGGTTTATCACAAGGATGGACAAAAGAAAATGACACTAGTTAAGGATGGCCATTCATGAAAGTGTAAATCATAACGAACATATCAATAGTGACATATGAGAGATTGGTGGTCTTATTCCTGAAATTCTAGGAGAAAACACGTTGAGAAAATGTGGTAGGAGTTTGAAATAAGGAGTGGCAAGGTTGTCTTGAAATTCGTCATGTCAACTTGAGCAAGTAGGTCAGTTGTGTTCTGCCCAGAGTCAGGACAACAAAAAATTTGTCTCATCATTGAACTATCCACCGTGCAAGTACGTGAATGGATAATAATACGAAGATGATAGCTGGAGGTAGATGTTCGCAATGTTAAAAATGTTTGCATGTTACATGTCTGTGGAGATATACTTCATACAAATTTCCCATTTCAGAACATTTTTACGTAGAAAATGATGCTTAGCATCAATGTGCTTTGTTCTAGAATGGCTTACATGATTTTTAAATAAATTTGTTTTTTATCCAAAAAGTAGGAGATAATATGGTGTTCACCCCATATATATTAAATTAGAAAGTGGAGAAAAACTTACATGCACCGTGACTCAATGAGAGACCTGACATGAAAAATTACACGAACATAGAAACATTGAGAGGAAAATAAAGCTCCATTTCTAGCAAACCGAATTTCCCAAATAATCGCTACCGGGGAAGAGGTTCATCTTTGGGATGGTGTTTCACCTCTTATAAAGAATCTACTGGTGTATCAAGACTTTGAAGAATCAACCAGTCTATGCCAAACTCCTGCTAGATCAAAGAGGTTTTTTAATAGTGAAAGAAAAAATGCTCCATCGTCTCTATCTGCATGTCGCAAAGGGTTACAAATGGAGGCACCTACAAAGAGCTTTACACAATGGCCCCTCGTCAAAATTCACTTCATCTCAACAACGACGAAAAAAATGTCAATCCTTCTTAGCAACTTCATATCCTCGATAATCTTGAAATCACGAATCAAATTATCCGCACTCGTAGGAGGTGGTTTGTCCATTGCTCTGTAGGAATGCTTCACCGAAAATGCCATCTTTCTACACCCAGTGGTTTCTTCCACTATTCGGGCCATCCAACTGGCTCACGGAATCCAAAAGATGGAGAAATACCTCCGTAGAGATATATTTATGCTACGTTATTTATTTCTTGTTCCATGTATTGTTTCTTAATTTCCTTTACTTATGAACATGGCCTCAGATTTTAGCAAAATTCAGCCGAATTTCTATCGAATATCGATATCCAGTCGAAATTGAAATTCGAAATGACCGAAATATGGGGGTCCTAGTACAAAAAATGACCGAAATGATCGAAATTCCACCGAAATTTTGTTTTGGTCGATACCGAAATGGTGACCGAAACCAACATTTAGGGCCTTGCTTATGAAAGACTTATGTAATTTACCCATAGGCTACTCTTTCATCTAAAGGAGCCTAGGGTTCATGGAATAAACAACTCTCCATGTTTTTCCCAACATGGTATTAGAGCGACGGTCCTAAACCGAAGCTCCGAAACCTTAACCCTAGTCCCACCCTAACCCTCTCCCACACACGCCGCCGACCCTCTCTTGTGCCGCCGGTTCTCCCTCGTCGCCGGTCTCCTCTCGTGCCATCGCCCTTCCGCATGCCCCCCCACCTGGTGTCGTAGCCCGAACCCGCGACTCCTTCCTCACGCCTCTGCCCTTCCACGCAGAACTCCTTTGTGTGTCGTAGCCCCTGCCTAGTGTCGGTAACAGGGTTCACATCCCCCTTTACGTGGACCCCTCCACACGGGCTCGCAGTCCTGATCCACGCCAGCTCGCAGTCCTTCCACGTGCGACAGTTCTTCCACGCGCGATGAGCGGTAGGGGTGTGACCGTGACCCTCCTGTAACTCCAAAAAGGGGTGCCATAACCCTCCTTTGGAAGCACCGTCGTCCAATCCTCTTCCCTGATGAGATTGCTTGCATGAGTCTACACTTGCAATCAAATCTCTCTATGTCAGTGTAGACAAGATCTTGTCTAATCTTCAGCTCTAGTCTTCTCAAACCACCATGTTAGAGAACAAGGTCGATATTCCCTCCACATTCGCCTTCAGAGGTCCTGCACCCATAGTAAAGATGGATGGTTCAAACTATGGACTATGGGTGATGCAATTCATGAGCATGATGAAGTCTACTGGTAAGAAACACATTCTTATCAAGGAAGAACCGACTGAGAAGACTGGGGTTCACGTCTCACGGGAGGCGGATGATGCATATGCCAAGGTTTGGCTTTCAGGTACGTTGGCAATAGAGATTGCCAATGATATTGTCCATCAGCCTACAACGAAGGCGATGTGGGATATTCTTACTGCTACTTATTCACAGGCGAAGAACGAGACGAAGATTCTGCAACTTCAACATGATATCTTTACTATCAAGCAGAATGAACAACTTCTCTACTCACTATATACATCCCTGCATGGGATTGTGACGCCCTTGGATCCGGGCACCCGTTTACGTCACATTCACACTATTACATTCACAAACGATTTCACAAAATATTAAAAATCAGGGGAATTTTTTCGCATTGCTATTGCATATAACATTCAATCCACATTTCATAACCACAAGACCAATAAAGACAAGTGTCACCAATCATCGTATTTCATTAATTTCCATAATTTATACAACATGTACAAAAGAATGACAGTACGTATAGTATCCTAAACATGTGCTGAAGAGAAAGGGGACATTTACATTAACTAAACAAAAGTTGAGAAAAAAGTGACAAAAGAACCGTACCGTCTAGTATAAATCCGATCACCAGAAGTCATTAATCTGCTACTGTGCTGCAGGCTCCTTACCAGCCAAAACATGTAAGGAAGAAGATGATATCACAAATGTAAATACAACCCGCAATTTAGAATAACAAGTAATTTATTATGTGCAAAAGAAAGCAAGTAGATAGGCATGTATGAATAAAAATCTACCACTACCTGCATAGAAAAAGATTTTCAAATTTATTCTACAAGCCTTACCCCTTATTACACATTATCCTAATATTTCCTATTTATAGCATTTTCCTATATTAATTGAGGTTAGTAAGTATATGTTGTTTGCTTATGATTGAGATTAGGTTATGGGTCTTAATAAGTGAGGTGATACTTTATTTTATTCTTAATCTATTTATGATGAAAAGGATAATATACTAATTGGGTCTTCAATTTTATCTATCTTTTCAAGTCCAGTAGATAGTCTGTGGTCTTGGTCTATGTATAACCTTACACTATGACTCTAAGGGGTGAATAATGCCTTAGGGTTGGGGTGCCTCCGTAGGCATGCGGTGTTGCGTATGCATCCTAACTAAGTTCCCAACATGTCCACTAGCTTATACGAATTTTGGATTCAATTTAATTATAGTCACTTCCAACAAACTTAACTTATCATTGATTTCATATCTTAACCCATATTCATTATAACCCAATCAACTTGATTGAAACTCCACCAAACCTCAACTGCAACTGTCTCAGATGTAACCCTAGATGACTTAGATGTAGACATGGATGATTCGGATGTAGCATCGCCAAGTCTGCTGGCGAAAAGTAACCAAAAACTCAAGCGGTGAGGTAGCCTCCAAAAAAGCTCTTTCGTCTCGCCCTCTAATTGGAAGTGCGGTTTAATAGAGGGAAAGGTCTACTCCAAAACTATGCCCCGGAGACGGATGAGAGAGACTCTCCGGAAAAGTCACTCTAGATGGGCCCGACCGGTAACGGGTAATCGAGCTCGTACGAAAAACTAAAAACCGAGGATCCCCCGCATAGGTACCCTAAAACAGAGGGTCAACGGAGCTGGTCAAAAGTAGAGATCCCAATGAGGAGTAAAAACAATGCGAGCTTGCGTAAAAATCGCAGAAGGACTGGGATCCTAGACACGAGCACTTAGCGGCCACTGAATGAACTGGACTTCCTATTTTCTGCCGAGTTGAGGGTCACCATACCCTCGCACGATCATGTGTAAGGATTACCATGGTCGGCATCAATATTAGTCATCACTTATTCACGAACATCTTTATTTTATAGACTACTTAATTTCTTCTTCTTCTTCTTCTTATTATTATTATTTTGTGGTTATTGTACATATCTAGGTCTTTGTCACAACTTATCCTTAATGATGTATAGAAATTGTATTCAAGGTCACTGACTTACAACCATATGAAAGAGGTAATCGACGAATGAATCCAAGGTTGGAGAGAATGATAGAGGACTTGGGTATAATTTTTTTTCAACTTTATTATTCAAAGGAATTAATCTCAAAAGTGACTAGAGGCTAATGGGTCTTTCCCATCGAACTTCTCAATGTAACACTGTTCCTATAGATAAAGAACCTAGTTAATCCTAGATATCTTTACTCTCGTGTATGTTATCATTAGCTTTATTATTTGGCCATCTTTATCGAACAAATCTCTAGAAAAAAATGCATTTCAACTGCACTATGGAAACTTTGTCTGATGTTCCCAAAGCTGTAAAACCCAATTACCACCATTTGTGTAACATAGCCAACTGTAGAGGTTTACGTTATGTCATGATGTACTGTTACGTATTTCTTATTTATACATCTATGTAATTTACCCAAGGGTTTTCTCTCTATATAAGAGACCCGAGGGCTCTATGGAATAACATAGAAGAGCATTATTGACTCTGACATGGTATCAGAGCCAAAACCCTAATCTAGGGTTTCTCTCCACCCCCCCTCTCTTCGGCCGCCGCCACCACCCTTCCGCCCCCAGCCCGCCGCCCCTACCCTTCTGCCACCAGCCCGCCGCCCCCAGCCTCTCGCAGAGGCCCCGCCGCCCCAAGCCTCCCGCCGAGGCCCCACCGTCCCCAGCCTTCCACCGAGGTCCCCTCCTCCCGCCGCGGCTCTAGCCTCTCGTCGCCTTTCTCTACAACCGCAGAGGCTCCCGGCCTTCTCGCGGCGCTCCTCCGGTCGCCGTCGATTCAACGATGGGTTCAAGTGCATAAAGTCTACATATGCACTTGAATCCAAAGGGGTCTTTGTAGACGCCAGTTCTTTTGTCCATCATCCCTAAGTTGTCTTCTCCGGCGATATGTCAGAACAGAAGATTGATATGCCCGCCATAGGTGCCTTTAAAGGTTCATCACCAATAGTCAAAATGGACGGGACGAACTACGAACTCTGGGCTATGCAGTTCTTGAGTCTTATGAAGTCATGTGGTAAGAAGCATATTCTTACCGAAGATGAGCCGCCAGAGAAGACGGGGATATATGCCTCATGGGAGGCTGATGATGCCTATGCCAAGGTCTGGCTGTCAGGGACGCTCACGATGGAGATTGCCAATGACGTACTCCATCAACCCACCGCCAAGGCGATGTGGGATATTCTGGCTACGACATATTCTCAAGTGAGGAATGAGACAAAGATGCTGCAGTTGCAGCATGATATTTTTACCACGAAGCAAAATGGTCGGCCTCTTCATTCTCTGTACACGTCTCTACGTGGGATGTTCGAGAAATTATACAGCACCATTCCGCTCACAGCCACCCCCGAGCAGCAGAAGACATTTCGCAATGCCACTATGGTAGGGGTTCTACTTGCCGCCATTGATCCAAAGTACGAGGCAGCCCGCTCTCAGATCCTCGCTGATGCTACTATTCCTCCAATGGAGGAAGTCTATAGGAGGCTTAGTCGGATCTTTGTTCCTTCTAGTGCAGCGACTCCATCTCCGTCGGCAATGGCGGTCTCTAGAGGACGAGGTAGTTCGTCTTCCTTTCGTGGCCGAGGAGGTAGAGGACGTGGCCGAGGAGGTCGTGTGAGTTCAACATGCTCATTTTGTCGTCGCACTGGTCATTCCGAAGATACATGCTATTCCAAGCATGGTTTTCCTCCTTCTGCACATGTAGCTGATCATGTTCAGGCTCTGCCAGCCTCTACTCCAGATCACAGATTCGAGGAGCTAGTGGCACGACTTCGAGACATTATGCCACAGACATCATCAAAGGGTGATGATACATCCGACGTTGCGGCTTCTGCATCAGCTAGTACATCTGCTATTGCCAGTAGCTCAGGTAGTACTTCTGCCTCCTATCATAACCATGATCTCTCATGTTGGATTGTTGACTCTGGAGCCACCCATCATCTCTGCCGTGATTGAGATAACCTGCAGTCCTACAGAGCTATTCAGTCTGGTCGCTCCGTACTCATAGCTGATGGCACTCATTCCCCTATTGTCGGTCAGGGGGAGACTATTTTGTTGCCCTCCATGCACTTACAGAATGTTCTACATGCACCAGAGTCCTCCATGAATTTATTATCAATTAGTCAGATTACAAAAGATTTGTACTGTCGTGCTATATTTGACCAATCTTCTATCATTTTTCAGGACATACTAATGGGCAGGGTGATTGGCTGTGGTTCTGAGCACAATGGCCTCTATCGTCTAGTACGGAACTCCTACGCTGGCGTATCACTACACTCTCAGGGATCCGTTTCTCCATATACATGGCATCTTCGCTTTGGTCACCTGTCGCTCCAGAAAATGCGTCACCTCCTGCCTCAGATCTCTCCGAATTCGTCATTTCGTTGTGAAGTGTGTAAGTTAGGGAAGCACCATCGTTCTAACTTCCCTAGTCGTCAGGGTCGGAGCAGTCGCTCCCCATTTGAGTTATTTCATATAGATATTTGGGGTCCGAGTCGTGTCCCAGATCATCAGGGGCACAGGTTTTATCTTGTTGTGGTTGATGATTTCTCTCGAGTGTCTTGGACCTTTTTTCTTAAAAATAAATCTGAAGCAGGAAGTGTTATCCAAAATCTTATCAATGAAGTGCAAAATGTTTTTTCGTCTACTGTTAAGTATGTGCGTACTGATAATGCATTGGAGTTCTGCACTCGTTCTCTTGCTCGATTTCTTTCCTCTAAGGGCATTATCCACCAAACCACATGTGCGTACACATCTCAACAAAATGGTGTCGCGGAACGGAAACATCGACACTTTCTTGATATTGCTCGCACATTACTTATTCAGAGTTGTGCACCATTAGCCTTTTGGGGGGATGCTATACTTACAGCATGCTATCTGGTCAATCGCATGCCTTCTACCGTTCTTGGGGAAAAGGCCCCTATCTCTGTTCTCTTTCCTGACAAAGACTTATTTTCACTTACCCCTCGTGTCTTTGGGACTGTCACTTTTGTTCACCGCTTGTCTCCAGGACTTGACAAGCTCTCTCATAGAGCTGTTAAGTGTGTGTTTGTGGGCTACTCGAGGACACAGAAAGGATATCGTTGCTATGACCCCATCCATGACAAGTACTATGTGAGTGTTGATGTTACATTCTTTGAACCAGTTATGTACTGTAGAGATAGTTTCTAGTAGTATTATCACTTTATGTATCGTGTTGTTATTTCTTTATCTTTTATAGATCTCTCTGTAATTTACCCTTAAGGTCTCTCCCTATATAAGAGAGCCTAGGGTTTTCCTGAATTATTATCGAAGACTCTTTTCCAACATGGTATCAGAGCCGCCCTAGGGCTCTCCACCTGCCGCCCCCTTCCCCACCCGCCGCCCTCTCCTCGGCGCCTCTCACGCCGCCGCCTCTCTCCGGCTCTGATCTCCGGTAGCCGCCTCTCTCCCTAGGGCTTCCGCGCCTCGCCCTAGGCCTAGGTCTCGCCCTCGGCCTCCACGCGGATCCCAGCCCATTGCCAGCGGCCTCCGCGCGGATCCCAGCCCGCCGCCAGAGGTCCCAGCCTGCCACCTTAGGCCCCCAGGAGGTCCCAGCCAGCCGCCCAAGCCTCTCGGCGGCCCCCAGGCGGCACCCAGCCAATCGCTTCAAGAGCTGTAAGCCTTCTCTGAGGCGTGCCCTAGTCCTCTCTTCGTCCGATATATGGATTTGAGTGTGTAACGTCTACATACGCACTCAAATCCGATGCAGTTGGTGTAGACATTCATCACTGTGTCTATATACCCTAGTTCTTCTCCAAGCGGCAGTATGTCAGAATCGAAAGTCGATTTGCCCTCCACCGGCGCATTCAAAGGTCCTGCGCCAATAGTGAAGATGGACGGGTCTAACTATGAGCTCTGGGCTATGCAGTTCATGAGCCTAATGAAGTCTAATGGTAAGAAGCACATTCTTACCGAGGATGAGCCTGCAGAGAAGGCAGGGATCTATGCCTCATGGGAGGCTGATGACGCCTACGCAAAGGTCTGGTTGTCTGGTACATTGATGATGGAGATTGCTAATGATGTCCTCCATCGGCCTAATGCTAAGGCAATGTGGGACATTCTTGTCGCTACATATTCGCAGGTGCGAAATGAGACAACGATGTTGCAGCTTTAGCATGACATTTTCACAATGAAGCAGAGCGACAGACCTCTCCATTCACTATACACATCCCTAAGAGGGATGTTTGAGAAGTTATACAGTACCATTCCTCTCACTGCTACTCCTGAACAACAGAAGACGTTTCTGAACGCCACCATGGTGGGTGTTCTACTTGCGGCTCTTGATCCTGAGTATGATGCCGCCCGGTCCCAGATCCTAGCTGATGCAGTTATTCCTCTAGTGGAGGATGTTTACAGAAGGCTCAGTCGCATTCCAGTTTCCTCCAGCTCTTCTACTCCACCCCCATTAGCGATGGCAGTCTCGCATGGGAGAGGTGGACCGCCTTCTGGTCGTGGTCGTGGACGTGGCCGTGGACCCCAGGGAAGGGGTGGTCGCTTCAGTCAGACATGCTCCTATTGTCACCGCACAGGACACTCGGAGGAGACATGCTATTCTAAGCATGGGTTCCCAGCATCGGCACGTGTTGCAGAGCACTCTCAGTCTCCATTACCGTCTACTGCAGATAATCGATTTGACGAACTTGTAGCCCGTCTCCGAGATATTATGCCACATTCATCTGGTGATTCGTCTGGTGGTTCTTCAGATATTGCTGCCATTGCCTCTGCCAGTTCATCAGCCGCTGCTAGTACCTCAGGTAGATCTACTGCATTCACACCATCTCATGATATATCTGTCTGGGTTATAGATTCCGGAGCCACACATCATCTCTGCCGAGATAGAGGTAGATTACAGGCCTACAGGGACATTCCTCCCGGCCTTCAGTGCAGATAGCAGATGGTACCCATTCGCCCCTTGTTGGACTGGGGGAGGTCCTCCTATCCTCCACTATGCAGCTACAGAACGTCCTACATGCTCCTGAGTTCTCAATGAATTTGCTATCTATTAGTCAGATTACGAAGGATTTGAATTGTCGTGCTATATTTGACCCGTCTTCTCTCATTTTTCAGGACATACTCACGAGTAAGGTGATTGGTTGTGGCTCTGAGTAGAATGGTTTATATCGGCTGGTTCGGGATTCCTATGCTGGCGTCTGCTCTCATTCTGCTGGACCAGTTTCTCCGTACATCTGGCATCTCCGGTTTGGTCACCTTCCGCTCCAGAAACGCGCCATCTTCTGCCCCAGATATCTCCTAGTTCATTTTTTCGCTGTGAAGCATGTCAGTCGGGAAAGCATCATAGGTCGAGCTTTCCAAGTCGTCAGAGTCGGAGCAGTAGCTCCCCATTTGAGTTGTTACATATAGATATATGGGGTCCGAGTCGTGTTCCCGATCATCAGGGGTACATGTTTTATCTTGTGGTAGTGGATGATTTTTCTCGTGTGTCATGGGTCTTTCTTTTGAAGAATAAATCTGAAGCAGGAGATGTGATCAAGAATTTGATTAATGAAGTGCACAATGTTTTCTCTTCCTCAATCAAATATGTTCGGACGGATAATGCCCTAGAATTTTGTACACGCTCACTTTCTCAATTTCTTTCATCAAAGGGTATTATTTACCAAACCACTTGTGCATATACATCACAACAAAATGGTGTGGCGGAAAGAAAGCATCGCCATCTCTTGGATATTACTCGAACACTGTTGATTCAGAGTTGTGCTCCAATTTCATTCTGGGGCGACGTTGTTCTTACTGCATGTTATTTGGTCAATCGAATGCCATCCTCAGTTCTTGGTGAGAAGATACCTATCTCTCTTATTTTTCCAGACAAAGAGTTATTCTCGCTGACTCCACGTGTCTTTGGTACTGTGGCTTTCGTTCATCGTCTATCTCCCGGACTTGACAAACTCTCTCCTAGAGCAGTCAAGTGCGTCTTTGTTGGTTATTCCAAGACTCAGAAGGGCTACCGGTGTTATGACCCTACGACTAAGAGGTACTAAGGATCGAAAATCAACCTCAGGGTTCGCAGTGTTTGTTGGAGGCTCTCTGGTTTCTCGGAAAAGCAAGAAACAAACTGTTGTGGCAAGGTCCAGTGCCGAATCTGAATATAGGGCCATGGCTCAATTCAGCACGGAAATGATGTGGTTTCGCTCCGTACTAGAAGATCTACATGTAGCTATGCCCCTACCTATGAAGCTTCAGTGTGACAATCATGCAGTATTGTTCATTGCCAACAATCCCGCTTTCCATGAAAGGACCAAGCATATTGAAGTTGACTGCCATTACACTAGGGACTTGATCCAGAGAGGATTGATATCTACTGCACATGTGAGCTCAGGAGATCAGACTGCAGATGTATTCACCAAGCCACTGCTCAGAGGACCTTTTCAGAGATGTTCATCCAAGCTGAGCATGATAGACATCTATGCTCCACCTTGAGGGGGAGTGTAGAGATAGTTTCTAGTAGTATTATCACTTTATGTATATTGTCATTATTTCTTTATTTTTTATAGACCTCTCTGTAATTTACCCTTAAGGTCTCTCCCTATATAAGAGAGCCTAGGGTTTTTCCTGAATTATTATCGAAGACTCTTTTCCAACATGTACTTCTCCCCTGCAGGTGACAGATTGGTTTCCTCCACGTCCACGGATACTAATGTCTATGTGCCCCTACCTCCAAGTCTGGGTCAATCTGAGTCCACTACACCACCACCACCACCTCCCATTCTACCATTCCCTAAGTTCTACACAAGGCGGTCAGGGCCTGCTCAAGCTACACGTCAACCATCCAGCACGCCTCAGGTATGTTCTGATGTTATCACTAATGATGGGTTAGATAATGTACCGGTGCAGGAACCTTTGCTACAGGAGGTGGATCCGCCAGTCAGCACAGTGATAGATGATGTTGATCGTCCTATTGCTCATAGGAAGCAGAAAAGACAATGTGCATCATATCCTCTTACGTCTGAAGTGTCATTTCATCGTCTCACTAGTGATTTCCAGAGATTTGCAGCAGCTGTCTCGTCGGTTGAGATCCCACGGACTTATCAAGAAGCCATGAAGATTGATTGCTGGCGTCTAGTTATGGAGGAGGAGATGCGTGCCTTACAGTCTCGAGGGACTTGGTCTCTCATTCCCATTCCTCCAGGTGCCTCTGTGGTGAGTAGCAAGTGGCTGTTTACGGTTAAATATCACGCAGATGGGCATCTCGACAGTTACAAGGCCAGACTTGTCGCACGTGGATTTACCCAAACCTATGGGGTAGATTATTTGGATACATTTTCACCAGTGGCTCGACACTCCACTCTTCGCATTCTCCTATCTGTTGCTGTGGTACGTGATTGGACCATTTTTCAACTTGATGTCAAGAATGCGTTCTTGTATGGTGATCTACAGGAGGAAGTCTACATGCAGCAGCCACCGGGGATTGCTGCTGAGGGGGAGACTCAGATGGTGTGCAAACTTCATAAGGCTATCTATGGCCTTAAACAAAGTCCACGAGCATGGTTTCAGAAGCTTTCCCAGCTGATTGAACGACAGGGGCTCAAGAGATCAAATGCGGACCATTCATTGTTTATCCAGAAGACTCCTAGAGGTACGATTGTCGTCATGGTATATGTTGATGATATTCTGGTTACAGGAGATGATGCTCAGGGAATTGAGATGACCAAATCTCTGTTGGGAAGTCAGTTTATTACGAAGGATCTAGGCACGATACGATATTTTCTGGGGATAGAGTTTGCAAGAAATGCACAAGGAATGGTAATAACTCAAAGAAAATATGTCACAGACTTGCTAGTTGAAACAGGAATGGTTGGATGCAGACCGTCGAGCACTCCTATGAACCCAAGCATGAAGCTGTACGACAATGATACCGAAGAGGTGGACAAAAGAAGATACAGAGAAATGGTGGGTAAGCTTCTATACATCACCATAACTCGACGGATATTGCCTTTGCAGTAAACCGGGTGAGTCAATTTATGGAGAGGCAAGTTCATATGGAAGCCTTGTATATGATATTGAGATATCTGAAGTCTTCCCCAGGCACAGGTTTGTTATTTAGAAAATATACAGATCTGTCTATTTCAGCTTGTGCAGATGCAGACTATGCAGGATGTCCAAAGGATCGTAAATCTACTTCAGGATTTGCTATCTTCATAGGAAGCTCTTTGGTTTCTTGGAGAATCAAGAAACAGACTATTGTGGCGAGATCCAATGCTGAATCCGAATACAGAGCCATGGCACAAGCAAGCACAGAAATGATATAGGTTCGAGCAGTCTTAGAAGATTTGAATGTAAATGTCTCCTTACCCGTGAATCTTCAATGTGACAACCAGGCAGCGTTGTTCATTGCCAATAATCCAGCTTTTCATGAAAGAACAAAGCACATCGAGATAGATTGTCACTATACTAGAGACATGTTCCAGAAGGGCTTGATTTCCACTTCACACGTCAGTTGAGAGGACCAGACTGCTGATATATTTACCAAGTCATTGCTCAGAGGACCTTTCCAGAGATGTTCTTCCAAGCTGAGCATGATTGATATCTATGCTCCATCTTGAGGGAGAGCGTAGAGGTTTACGTTATGTCATGATGTACTGTTACGTATTTCTTATTTATCTCATGTACGTCTATGTAATTTACCCAAGGGTTTTCTCTCTATATAAGAGACCCGAGGACTCTATGGAATAACATAGAAGAGCATTATTGACTCTGACACCAACAATTTGAATTTCTGCATATAAATATCATACTCAAAAATACGTACAGGTAGTTTCTACTATCCAATGATAACACGTGAGTAAATTGCATGGCAATTTCACATCATATATCCTTGCAGGACTTGAATTGATAAGGAACTCAAGGGATTAAATGTCTGAGATTGAAATAGATATATGATTGATAGAAAAACCCTTGAAATTTTGAAAACAGACAATATCTTTCAACCATATTATTCTACTGATTTTTTAAAATAGCCCAACTCCATCCTATATTGTTCTTCCTTATTTAAAAGGGTCATGCTTTGATTAGCTTCTTCGGAACGAGCTCGCATTTTCCTAAATCTGTCCTTCCAGGCTATTTTTATTGCATTGATTCAATAGTTTATTTCTTAGATACGTATTGATTCTCTCCGAGTTTACCAGCTAATAATAGGTAAGTACTGCCATATCAATCCCATACTAAGTTGGACCTTCCTCATCCAAATTAAACCCATTTGGCTTTATCTAGGAATTTCAATACATACATACATACATACATACATACATATACATATATATACACACACACACACACACACGCATCAATAACTCCTATCTTACCATGAAATGAGAAACCATAACCCTAGCAGGAGAGAGGTTGTATTCTGAGATAAAATGTGTGAGTAATCCATGAAAGGCAGCAATGATGGGGAAAATGATTATACATGATGGCATCAAGAGAAGAAGGTATGGGATTGTACCTTAAACTTGGAATTGCAGCTACTATTGTTGCCCAATTCCCAGCAGATGTTGCACTTGACTGGGCTTCAACTGCTTCAATTGGAGCTTGAAGCAATTCCCTGGAGCATCCACGATGACTGGAGAAAGAGCAGTAGCTCTGCTTCTGCTGAAGGTTTGCAACCAAAGAAGAGTGTTGGAAAATTTCTCCTTCGTTGGAGAATGATAGAAGAAAAGGAATTTACTAGAAAAGAAGAGAAAAAGGGAAATGGGGGGAAGGGGAATCACGGCTGGAATGGGAATGAGATTTGGGTGATATATGTTAAGATAAATATCTTTCTATGCCCCTTTTCCTTTTATGTAATCGCATTTTCTGTGGGTACTTGTAATTAACCCAAGGGCTATTCTCCTATATAAGAGAGCCCTTGGTCTATTCTAATGCATGATTCATTTTTCTCCCAACATGGTATCGGAGCAACGGTCCTAGACCGAGGTTCTTGTATCCCACCCAAGGTTTAAAAAAACGAAAGGCAGAACGAGGCGTTTTCCCTGGAGATGAGACGAGGCGTAGCCTCGAGGCGGTCGAAGTGTAAGCCTCAGTTTGTATAGGAAAATACTTATAAAAACTATAATAAATATATTTATTGATGAAATTATCTTAATTAACATACATATAATATATAACATTGCAATATATGATGTAATTATGAAGATACGAACGTGAAAGAAAGGATATGTAAATTCTATAAACCTATCTACTAAATCTTTACCCAATCAAAAATAAAATCATTAGCTATAATTATCATTAAAATATCAAAAACAGTATATTTTTTGTTAAAAATATTGAGATGCATAAAAAATATGATTAAATATACTTGTTATATGACTTATATATAAATTATGACAATATTAACATGCATTGAATCTAATCTTGCTTTCTTCTAGTTGGTATATTACGTTGCTCATTATGTCACCTCTCTTAACACTAGCTTTTCTTTAAGCTTTATGGATTGTATTTTTAAAAGTGCAATGTTAAGAATTTCCAGAAAAAATTAGACAAGTTTATTGCTTAATATGAATATGGACAAACTTAAAATTCCAAGCATTTATCTTGTAAATATATATCCTAGACTACTATACTTCTATAAACATCTAAAACTACCAATGAGACAATATAAATCCTTCAAAAATGCTTTAAATTCCAGAAAATCTCTCACAGACCGCCTCGCCTCAACCGCCTCATCGCCTCGGACCGCCTCGACCTTCTGAGGCGTACACCTCATCAATTCCATCTGAGGCGTACGCCTCGAGGCTAAAAGGCTCCGCCTCGTTCTGCCTCGACCGCCTTGAGGCTAGCCTTTTAATACCATGATCCCACCGCAAAACCCTAACCCTACACCCCCTCTTCCTTCCCGGCGCCGCCCATCAACCCCCAGCCCCTCCGGCGCTGCAGCGCCCCCCTTCGGCCCCTCTTCCAGCAGCAGCGGCACCCTCCAGGGGATCCCAGTCCCGCCCCTAGCGCAGCCGCGGCACCCCCCTGTCGCCAGGGACTGCGCAGCCTATCGGGGGTTCTCCCGACGCCGCTGCAAGCACCGCCAGGTGCAGCCCAGAGTTTCCAGCAGCGTGTACAGACTGTTGTAGCGCACGCTAGGGCATTTTTCCTTGGACCAGCGACCTCGCGTGTGAAGTAGGGATGGTTGTATGAGTCTACACATACAACCTACACTTTCCTATGATTCTGTAGACAACCGTATGTGATTTATCCCTAGTAGATCCGTAATTTTTTAGCTCTTTGCTACCATGTCAGAGAATAAGGGTGACATATTCTCCTCATTTGGTGTCTTCAAAGGCCCGACACCTATAATGAAGATGGATGGGACCAACTATGAGCTTTGGTCAATGCAGTTTCGTACCCTTATGCAATGCCACAATAAGGAGCACATTCTGACTGATTTCGAGCCGGCAGACAAGACTGAGACGAATGCATCGTGGAAACAAGATGATGCTTATGCGCGTATATGACTCTCCGAGATACCGACAATGGAGATTGCTAATGATATTGTGAATCAACCAACAACAAAGGCTATGTG
Source organism: Ottelia alismoides (assembly GCA_037367405.1). NCBI lineage: Eukaryota > Viridiplantae > Streptophyta > Magnoliopsida > Alismatales > Hydrocharitaceae > Ottelia > Ottelia alismoides. Next base: position 3,080,623 of record JAZKJV010000887.1, on the reverse strand, counting down.
GGACATACTGACAGACACATATGGGCAGTCGAAAAATGACAAGATTCTTCAGTTGCAGTTCGACATTTTCTCGACCAAACAGAATGGTCGATCGCTCCATGCTCATTTCTCTCACCTACGAGGCATGTTTGAGCATTTATACAGTTCATGCCAATTACCACCATCACCTCATCAGTCTTGGGTGAGAAAATCCCTTTCTCTCTTGCCTTTCCTTATAAGGAATTGTTTTTACTTACTCCTCATGTGTTCGTCTCAGTCTCCTTCGTCCACCGGTTGTCTCTAGGTATTGACAAGTTCTCTCCTAGAACTGTCAAGTGTGTCTTTGTCGGGTACTCCAAGACACAAAAAGGGTACAAGTGTTATGATCCGATGCGCAGGAAATATTATGTTAATGCTGATGTCACCTTTTTCGAGTCTATGATGTACTTCTCTCCTTCAGGTGATTGGTTGACGTCTTCAGATACTGATGAAGACATATATATGCCACCACCACCACCATCACTTCCACCACTCCACCACCACAATCTCCTTTACCACCACCACCACTACCTACGCCACCTCCACTTCTTACTACAGTCCATGTTCCACCATTGCCTCGCCACTATACCCATCGACCTACTTCTGTTCGTGGTCACCGCTTATCATCTAGCACGCATGAGGTATGTTCTGAGAACACGAATTCTAATGATGGGTCTATGGTCTACCTGAGCAGGAATCTTTATAGGGTGTAGATATGGATGCTGCTGGTTTAGACCTTCCTATCATGCTTCGGAAGCAGAAGCATAGCTGTGCGTCATATCCTATAGCATCCACGGTCTCCTTTGATCACTTCACTGGCGATTTTCAGAATTTTGCAATTGCATTATCAGTCGTGGCTATTCCACGAAATTATCAAGAGGCTCTGAAGTATAGTCACTAGCGTTTGGTTATGGAAGAAGAGATGACTTCTCTTCAATCGAGAGGCATGTGGAGTCTTGTCCCAGCTCCTACTGGAGTGTCTACAATAAGCTGTAAATGGGTGTTTACAGTTAAGTAAAATGCAGATGGTAGCATCGATAGATACAAGGCATGGCTGGTTGCACGAGGGTTTACTTAGACATACAGGGTGGATTATCTTGACACATTCTCACTAGTTGCTCGCCATTCCACCTTATGGATTCTTCTCTCTGTTGCTGTGATACGAGATTGGCCGTTATTTCAGTTAGATGTCAAGAATGCATTTCTGTATGGTGATCTTTAAGAGGAAGTCTACATGCAACAACCACCTGGATTTGTTATTGAGGGGGAGTATTCACAGGTGTGTAGACTTCATAAGGCGATCTATGGCCTTAAGTAAAGCCCTAGATCTTGGTTCCAGAAGCTTTCGGACTTGTTTGAGAAACATGGGTACAAACATTCGAATGCAGATCATTCCCTTTTTGTACAGAAAACATCCAGAGGTATGATTGCTATTATGGTGTACGTTAATGATATACTTATTACTGGAGATGACATACAAGGAATCATAAGGGCAAAAGAACTTTTAGGTCGTGAATTTGTCACCAAGGATCTTGGATCCCTTAGATACTTTCTAGGACTAGAGTTTGCTAGAAATCAACAAGGGCTTGTGATGATCAAGAGAAATACGACACTGATTTGCTAAGTGACATGGGAATGCTTGGATGTCGACCTGCCACCACACCCATGTATCCAAGTATGAAACTATATGATAATGATACTGATGAGGTTGATAGGAGGAGATACATAGAGCTAGTAGGAAATCTCCTTTATGTTACAATTACTCGTCCCGATATTTCTTTTGTTGTTAGTCGAGTAAGCCTGTTCATGAAGCAACTACGTCAGGTTCATATGGATGCTATACAAATGATACTCATGTATCTGCCATCTCCAGGTGCATGTCTACTATTTAGAAAAGGCGAGGAGGTCACCATCTTAGCACGTGTAGATGCATATTATGCAGGGTGTCCAAAGGATAGTAAGTCCACCACTGGATTTGCTATATATGTTGGAGATTCTCTTGTCTCATGGAGGATCAAGAAGCAAACTGTTGTAGCCAGATCTAGTGTCGAGTCTGAATATAGGGCTATGGTCCAGGTTGGTATAGAAATGATGTGGGTTCGAGCAAATCTATATATAGAGATTCCCCTTCCTAGGATACTGGAATGTGGCAATCAGTATATTTATTGCAAATAATCCAGCATTTCATGAATGCACCAAACACATCGAGGTTGATTGCCATTTTATACGAGATATGATTCTGAAGGGTTTTATTTCCACATCTCATGTCAGCTCAGGGGACTAGACTGCAAATATCTTCACCAAGGCCTTACTTAGAGGACCTTTTTAGAAGTGCTCGTCCAAGCTGAGCATGATCGACATCTATGCTCCATCTCGAGGGGGAGTGTAGAGATATATTTATGCTATGTTACTTATTTCATATTTCCTGTATTGTTTCTTAATTCCCTTACTTATGAATGACTTATGTAATTTACTCATAGGCTACTCTCCTATATAAGAGAGACTAGGGTTCATGGAATAAACAACTCTTTACGTTTTCCTCAACAACCTCAAAGCGTTGATACGAGAAATCCGCTAGGAACGAGGCGTCCAAATGCCCTCAATCCAACAATCCACCACCTATGCTTCTCGATCTGTAATCAAAGCAAAGAGGCACAAATAACGGGTTGAAAGAGGGCTATTGTCTGTCCAATTGTCTATCTGAAAAGCAAACGAGCATCCATCACCAAGAATTGGATGAAAAAGTTCCGGGAATCGCAACGTCACACGACGGATGCCTTTCTAGGAGATCGGGGAAAAAATATCGGGAAGTGTGATAAGATGTCTTGAACCTGGATGTCATAATCATGCAAATGAGTCTACAACATAAGTTCTCACTTCTTCCTCAAATCTTGCAAACCCACTTGCGAAGTAGTGCCTCATACCTGGTCTCTAAATAGGAAACCGTGAGACCACCTATTGGTTTTAGAACGTAACAATCTCCCAATCTGCTAAATGAACTCCCGACCCATCATGGTCGATTTGCTCCACAGAAATCCCGCATGATCATCTCAACTTGACGATGAATACCTATAGGATGGAGGTATGCTGAAATGAAGAAAACATGAAGTGTTGTGTGGCCTTTACAAGCACCATACAACCTCCTTATGTCAAGATGGTCGCCCTCAATCCAGAAAATTTCTCTCCGTCTTTTCAATGATAGGCAACCAATCAACCATTCCATGTCTGTCAATAGTCAAAGGTAGTGGATCGGTAGGGGAACCTCACTCCGTACTGCAACTCCTCACCATAAGCATGTGCATCTGCTTCTGATAAACCAAATGAGATAGCATTTGTTGCTTTGATTGAGAACAAACTCTGAAAGTTCTGTAAAAATCTCGAGGGTCACAACCATCCCTCTGGCCTCCTCCCTACCACCTTCAGTGAAGAAGATGGTGTCATCTGCATAGTAGGATATGACATGCATATCTTCAAGAAAATAGCTTGCAATGACTCCATGTTGGCATCACCTAATCAACATACAAGACAAGACATCAACGATGATAACAAAAGTATAGGATCAAGGGGCCAGCCCTGTCTCACATGCCACTATGGTTGACAAGCACCGAATAGGATGCTGTGGTGACTCATCTTTTCATCCTTGACTTTTAAACCTTCGAGAAGCCTTGCCTCGCCAAAGTCGTCCAAAGAAACCACTCGTCTATGGTATTATAGGCCTTGGAGAAGTCCACATTCCACGAAATACCCCTCACACGCGTCTCTTCCAATCCGCTATGATCTCAGTGACCACAATTAAGTTATCACCATTCTTCTTTCCAAGTATAAATGCCGAGTGGAGCGGTGAAATAATGTAGTCCATGACCCTACTCAATTTGTTTGTCAAGACCTTTGCTATCACTAAGTAAATGACATTAGAAAGGGCAATTGGATAGAATTCCTCCACCCTCTCATACGTCTCCTTCTTTAGGAGAAAAATGAGAACCATATTGATCTTATCAAAACAAGCATTACCTTTAGTGTCGTATGCGCGATAGCGGAGCTCGAACACTCCATAGAGGTCCAATGATATGAGACTAAGTCTTTGAAATTCTCCTCGTGGAGCCATGCATGCTCAAACCTGAAGAAACCCTGAGGCATTGAATTGTGCCATAGTCCCAGACCAAAGGATTGTGGTCCGACATGGTTCGTGGTCTAAAGAATGAGGCGAACAGAGGGAACAAGTCAAGAAGCTCTGTAGAGGCCAAGAATCAATTCATCTGAGAGTAGGAACCAACATTCTTCCAAGTAAATCCAGTATCTATTACATCAGTCACCTCAAGCCGCAGATCATCCTATCGGCTCAACAAACTCGATCGAACCCGGATCCTGACCACCACGTAGATAAGAGTTGCCTGATGAAAGAAGGGAAACATTACAAATTTAAAATCTCCTCTAGCGAGCGAAGCCTCACTAGAATAAAGTATTTTGACATTACGAAGATCCATCTATAGATCCAATCTTTGCGTCAGTAAATAAGGACCATAAACACTGGAGACAACCAAGTATGTGCTGGATTTTAGATTTTCGAAAAGAATAATCTGAACATGTTTGCCCTTAGGCTCTAAGATAAAACATTGGAGCCTTTCCATGCAATGGTCATCCCTCATTGCTAATAGCATCGATCATTTTAAAAATCTGTAGAGATGTTTACATATTTCTATATTCTATATGCATTCTTTTCTTTATATCTATTTCTCTATTTCCACTTTATGTAAATTTACCCATAGGCCTCTCCTTTAAATAAGAGAGCCCTAGGGTTGTCAGAAATAACAATGCACTCATTTCTTCCAACATGGTATCAGAGCGGCGGTTCTAGATCGGAGCTCGTATACCTTAACCCTAACCCTAGTCATTACCCGCCAGCCCCCTCCTCCTTTCTCGGCGTCGCCGTATGCAGGCCATCCCCCCTCCCGCCTCTTATTCGACGTTGCCGTCCCATCTTGCCGGGCCCGCCGCCTCCCAGTCCCGTCGCCGTCGCCTCCCAGGCCCGCCGCCAGCCAGCCCGTTGCTCACGGGTACCTCCAAGCCCACCACCGGCAGCCGTCTATGCCGGCAGCCTCCGGTGTCGTCGGCCTCCGGCACAGTCGGCCCCCGCCTTCGCCCCTCTTCTTCTTCGTACATCTCGGTTGATGGATTTGATTGCATAGATCTACATATGCAATCAAATCCCCACTTGTCATTGGAGACATCTCTCTATTGGTCTACATACCATGTGATCTTCATCCGACATCATGTCAGAAAACAAATACGACGTACCTGCCACATGTGCCTTCAGAGGTCCGACACCGATTGTCAAGATAAACGGGACAAACTATGAGCTATGGGTGATGCAGTTTATGAGCCTCATGAAGTCTAACGGTAACAAACATATCCTTGCCGACGATGAACCGACGGAGAAAACATGGATTCACGCCTCGTGGGAGGCAGACAACGCGTATACCAAAGTTTGGTTGTCTGGGACATTGACGATAAAGATCGCCAATGACGTGCTACATCAGCCCACTGCGAAGGCGATGTGGGATATTCTTACGGCGACATATTCGCAGGCACAAAATGAGACCAAGATTCTTCAACTGCAACATGATATTTTTACAATCAAGCAGAATGGACGGCCTCTCCACTCACAGTACACATCTTTACGAGGGATGTTTGAGAAGCTCCACAGCTTCATGCCTTTAACGGCCACTCCTGAACTACAGAAGACATACAGGAATGCTGCCATGGTTGGTGTATTCCTTGTCGCACTTGATCTAGAGTATGATGCTGCGTGCTCTCAGATCCTTGCAGATGCCACTATTCCTCCTATGGAGAAAGCTTTCCGCCGACTTAGTCGGATCACTGTCCCGAGCTCTACTACCAGCCAGACGTCTTCGGCAATGGCCGCCTCCAGGGGAAGAGGTGGCTCATCTACTTTTCGTGGATGTGGTCCCCGTGGTCGAGGGGGTCGGATCCGTCAGCCCTGCACTTACTGTTATCGTCTTGGCCACTCCGAGGATACATGCTATTCTAAGCACAGTTTCCCAGCACCGGCTCGAGTAGCAGAACAAGTTGGAGTCTCCTCCAACTACTTTGGACCAAAGATTCGATGACCTCGTGCCAGACTGAGGAACATCATGCCTCCTGACACAGCTTCAGGAGGCCATTCAGATGTAGCAGCCTCTGCTTCTGCCAGTACATCCGCTATGAATAGTACCTCAGGTAGTCCTTGTGCTCGTACATCTTCTGATGGATCTACGATTACAGAATGGATTATGGACTCAAGAGCAACACATCACCTATGTGGAGACAAAGAGTGGCTTACTGCATATAGACAGGTTCCTCCAGGGCGAATTGTGGTGATAGCCAATGGGACTCACTCCCCGATCACAGGACAAGGGAGATTAGTTTGTCGCCTTCCATACGATTGCAGAATGTGTTATATGCTCCTGATTTCTCTATAAAATCTACTATCCATTAGTTAGATTACGAAGGATTTGAATTGTCGAGTTATTCATGGATCCTAGCATGAAGTTATATGATGATGACACTGATGAAGTTGATAAGAGGAGATACAGAGAGATGGTGGGAAAGCTCCTTTAGGTTACAATTACCAGACCAGATATTTCTTTTGCTGTGAGTCGAGTGAGTCAATTCATGGAGCAACCTCGACAAGTACCTATGGATGCTATATACATGATGTTAGAGTAAAAGGATACTCTTATGTGTTATTTCATAGAGCCCTCGGGTCTCTTATATAGAGAGAAAACCCTTGGGTAAATTACATAGACGTACATTATATAAATGGGAAATACGGAACAGTACATCATAACATAATATAAACCTCTACACTCCCCCTCAAGATGGAGCATAGATATCAATCATGCTCAGCTTGGAAGAACATCTCTGGAAAGGTCCTTTGAGCAATGGCTTGGTAAATATATCAGCAGTCTGGTCTTCTGAACTGACATGAGAAGTGGAAATGAAGCCCTTCTGGATCATGTCTCTAGTATAATGACAATCCACCTCGATGTGCTTTGTTCTCTCATGAAACGCTGGATTATTGGCAATAAAAAATGTTGCCTGATTGTCACATTGAAGATTCATAGGCAAGGAGACATCTACATTCAAATCTTCTAAGACTGCTCTAACCCACATCATCTCTGCGCTTGCTTGTGCCATGGCTTTGTACTCAGATTCAGCACTGGATCTCGCCACAACAGTCTGTTTCTTGCTTTTCCAAGAAACCAAAGAGTTTCCTATGAAGATAGCAAATCCAGAGGTAGATTTACGATCCTTTGGACATCCTGCATAGTCTGCATCTGCACAAGCGGAAATAGACAGATCTGTATCTTTTCTAAATAGCAACCCTGTGCCTAGGGAAGACTTCAGATATCTCAATATCATATACAAGGCATCCATATGAACTTGCCTAGGCTGCTCCATAAATTGACTCACCTGGTTTACTGCAAAGGCAATATCCGGTCGAGTTATAGTAATGTATAAGAGCTTACCCACCATCTCTCTGTATCTTCTTTTGTCAACCTCTTCGGTATCATTGTCGTACAGCTTCATGCTTGGGTCCATAGGCATGCTCGGCGGTCTGCATCCAGTCATTCCTGTATCAACTAGCAAGTCTGTGACATATTTTCTTTGAGTCATTACCATTCCTTGTGCATTTCTTGTAAACTCTATCCCCAGAAAATATCGTATCGTGCCTAGATCCTTCGTAATAAACTGACTTCCCAACAGGGATTTGGTTATCGCAATTCCCTGAGCATCATCTCCTGTAACCAAAATGTCATCAACATATATCATGACAACAACTGTACCTCTAGGGGTCTTCTGGATGAACAGGGAATGGTCCGCATTTGATCGCTTGAACCCCTGACGTTCAATCAGCTGGGAAAGCTTTTGGAACCATGCCCGGGGACTCTGTTTGAGGCCATAGATAGCCGTATGAAGTCTGCACACCATCTGAGTCTCCCCCTCAGCAGCAAACCCTGGTGGCTGCTCCATGTAGACTTCCTCCTGTAGATCACCATACAAGAAAGCATTCTTGACATCAAGCTGAAAAATGGTCCAGTCACGTACCACAGCAACAGATAGGAGGATGCGAAGGGTGGAATGTCGAGCCACTGGTGAAAAAGTATCCAAATAATCTACCCCATAAGTTTGGGTAAATCCACGTGCAACAAGTCTGGCCTTGTATCTGTCGAGACGCCCATCTGCATGATATTTCACCGTAAACACCCACTTGCAGCTCACCACGGAGGCACCTGGAGGAATAGGGACTAGAGACCAAGTCCCTAGAGACTGTAAGGCACGCATCTCCTCTTCCATAGCTAGACGCCATCAGTCAATCTTCATTGCTTCTTGATAGGTCCGTGGAATCTCAACCGACGAAACAACAACTGCAAATCTCTGGAAATCACCATTGAGACGATGAAATGATACTTGAGACGCAAGAGGATATGATGCACATTGTCTTCTATGCTTCCTTTGAGCAATAGGCCGATCAAGATCATCTATCACTGTGGTGACTGGCGGATCCTCCTCCTGTAGTAAAGGCTCCTGCACTGGTGCATTATCTAACCCATCATTAGTGATAACATCAGAACATACCTGAGGCGTGCTGGATGGTTGGCATGTAGCTTGAGCAGGGCCTGACCGCCTTGTATAGAACTTAGGAAATGGGACAATCAAAGGTGGTGGTGATGGTGGAGGTGGTGGTGGTGATATAGTGGAGTCAGATTGACCCAGGCTTGGAGGCGGAGGAACATATACATTAGTATCCGTGGGTGTAGAGGAGACCAATCTGTCACCTGCAGGGGAGAAGTACATGACTGGTTCGAAGAATGTAACATCAGCACTCACATAATACTTGTCATGAATGGGGTCATAGCAACGATATCCTTTCTGTGTCCTCGAGTAGCCCACAAAAACACACTTGATAGCCCTAGGAGAGAGCTTGTCAAGTCTTGGAGATAACCGGTGAACAAACGCAACTGTGCCAAAGACCCGAGGTGTAAGTGAAAACAAATCCTTGTCAGGAAAGAGAACAGAGATAGGAGATTTTTCCCCAAGAACAGTAGCAGGCATGCGGTTGACCAGATAGCATGCTGTAAGTATAGCATCCCCCCAAAAGGCTAAGGGGGCACAACTCTGAGTAAGTAATGTGCGAGCAATATCAAGAAAGTGTCGATGCTTCCGTTCTGCAACACCATTTTGTTGAGATGTGTATGCACATGTGGTTTGGTGGATAATGCCTTTAGAAGAGAGAAAGCGAGCAAGGGAACGAGTGCAGAATTCCAATGCATTGTCAGTACGCACAAACTTAACAGTAGATGAGAAAATATTTTAAACTTCATTGATAAGATTTTGAATAACACTTCCTGCTTCGGATTTATTTTTAAGAAGAAAAGTCCAGGACACTCGAGAGAAATCATCAACTACAACTAGATAGAACCTGTGCCCCTGATGATCTGGGACACGACTTGGACCCCAAATATCTATATGAAATAACTCAAATGGAGAGCGACTGCTCCGACCCTGACGACTGGGGAAGCTGGACCGATGGTGCTTCCCTAACTGACATGCTTCACAACGAAATGACGAATTCGGAGAGATCTGAGGCAGGAGGTGACGCATTTTCTGTAGCGGTAGGTGATCAAATCGAAGATGCCAGGTATATGGAGATACAAAGCCCTGAGAATGTAGTGAGACGCCAGCATAGGAGTTCCGTACGAGACGATAGAGGCCATTGTGCTCAGAACCACAACCAATCACCCTGCCCGTTAGTATGTCCTGAAAAATGACAGAAGATGGATCAAATATAGCACGACAGTGCAAATCTCTTGTAATCTGACTAATTGATAATAAATTCATAGAGAACTCTGGTGCATGTAGAACATCCTGTAAATGCATAGAGGGCAGCAAAGCCATCTCCCCCTGACCGACAATCGGGGAATGAGTGCCATCAGCTATGAGTACGGAGCGTCCAGGCTGAACAACTCTATAGGACTGCAGGATGTCTCTATCACGACAGAGATGATGGGTGGCTCCAGAATCAACAATCCAACCTGTGAGATCATGGTTATGACAAGAGACTGAAGTACTACCTGAGGTACTGCCTACTGGCAGTAGCAGATGTAGTAGCTGACGCCGAAGCCGCAACGTCGGAAGTGTCAGCACCCTCTGAAGATGACTGTGGCATAATATCACGAAGCCGTGCCACTAGCTCCTCGAACCTGTGATCTGGAGTAGATGCTGGTGGACCCTGAGAATGATCAGCGACATGTGCAGAAGGAGGGAAGCCATGCTTGGAATAGCATGTATCCTCCGAATGACCAGTACGACGACAGAATGAGCATGTAGAACGGACACGACCTCCTCGGCCACGTCCACCACTTCCTCTGCCACGAAATGAGGACGAACTACCACGTCCTCTGGAGACTGCCATTGCCGAGGGTGGTGGAGTCGCTGTATTTGATGGAACTGGTACACGACTGAGCCTCCTGTAGACTTCTTCCATCGGTGGAATCGTGGCATCGACAAGGATCTGAGAGCGTGCAGCCTCGTACTCTGGGTCTAGGGCAGCAAGTAATACGCCTACCATAGTGGCGTTGCGGAACGTCTTCTGCTGTTCTGGTGTTGCTGTGAGCGGGATGGTGCTATATAACTTCTCGAACATTCCACGAAGAGACGTGTACAGAGAATGAAGAGGCCTCCCATTTTGCTTCGTGGTAAAAATATCATGCTGCAACTGCTGCATCTTCGTCTCGTTCCGCACTTGAGAGTATGTAGTGGCCAGAATATCCCACATCGCCTTAGCGGTGGGTTGATGAAGGACGTCATTGGCAATCTCCATCGTGAGTGTCCCTGACAACCAAACTTTGGCATACGCATCGTCCGCCTCCCATGAGGCATAAATCCCCGTCTTCTCTGTCGGCTCCTCTTCGGTAAGAATATGTTTCTTACCACACGACTTCATAAGACTCAGGAACTGCATAGCCCAGAATCATGTACATCGGAGTCAGTTTCCTCAGTTCAAACGAGAGAAGATTTGTTCTCAGTTCTGGTGTAGATCCTCCCACAACGGTTGAAGCAGCCACGTGTTCGAACCAACTGGCAAAGAAACAACAATCATTTTTCATATTTGTCGAAGATCTGCTAGCGTATTCAAAGACTCCAATTTTGGAAACTTACAAAATCAAAGATCTTTTGGATTCTAACAATCATCGAAGGATTCCCCAACCATTTTTGGATAGTGTGGTGACTCCCATGCACAATCTTCAATCTTTTGCAATGCTATTGATGCCGCCTTCCACTTTAGGGCACACCACTTTTTTCAGCTTTTTTAAGCCAAATGCTCCAATTATCTCGGGTTTGAACCCGAGACACTTACTGTCGGAGCATCCAATTTCTGCCAACAAAGGTGCTGAACCTATTGGATGGGTTAACCCGACTAGTGTAGTGGATCCACCGAACTTTGAGAAACCACCTGGCTCGATTCTTGGAAAGGAGCTGTTACGCGACCTCTCAGTTGCTTCTCTCTTCGAAGCGAGCTCCTAGTTGGAGATCTCAGAGGACTTACTATCATCGCCGAGACCCATCGGGACTCGGGAGCTTATCTTCGATTGCGATTGATCATTTGTTGAAAATGCCTTTTGAGGGTGACCATCTCACCCATGCGCCAACTCCTTTCGAACCGATCGAGGTCTCCGTTACTACAACAATTGTAGCCGTTGGGGGGACTCACCCCCTAGTTGATGCTTCTCTCATGCTAATGCAGAAGCTCCGGTGGGATAGGAAACACTGATGGTGTTGAACCGTGTTGTGCAACAAGCTCCTCCCACCTCCGCTCCTCTGATGTCTGCTGCGAGCATGGCAAATGCTCATTCTTCGTCATTCGGATCCTCTGCAATGGGAGTGACTACTGGTAGAGGAAAGCAGTATAGGACTCAGAAACGTTCGAAGGCATGGCACATGGGACATTGTACTTTCTGAGCAGAAAAAAAAGATTGTGACGACATCATGTGTGGTTCGAACTGTAGGTCCAACCACTGTTCCTTAATGAACATTGTAACGTGGAATGTGAGGGGTTTAAGTGACCTGGAAAAACAGAGCTCCATGGGGTATCTGTTAATTGGATGAGGTTGTGATGTGGTGCTGCTACAGGAAACTAAGCTTTCCTATGTTACAAATATACTCTGGAGGTCTTTAGGTACTGGTTCGCCGAATGAGTAACGGAGGGTGTTGTCTTCTCGAGAGGTTTAATTGTTGCTTGGAAGGACTTGGTTTTAAACTTCGTATCCGAGTTAAGGGGAACTCATACCCTTACAATTATGTTGGAACACTCTCTGTCATGCAACCAGTTTGCCTTTTTCTGTATCTACGACCCATGCACACATCCTCTTTGCCCAATTTTATGTTTGGATCTTAGGATTATCGGGGGTACAGAGGAAGTGAAGGTTGCAGTATGGAACCTGAATGTTGATGGTGCACCTGGTCCAGATGGGTTCTCGGACCAGAAAGGGTACTCTCCGACCCAGGAAGTGATGTTGCGATATGAAACTTGAATGTTGAAGAGCTGTCAAGTGTATACTCTCCGACCCAGAAAGGGTACGCTGCTTTGATCCGATTTGATGGAAGCAATATGTTAGTGTTAATGCCACTTTCTTTGAATCGATCATGTACTTTACTCATACAGGTGACAGGATGACCGCCTCTGAGTCCATTGAGGAGGTGTACTCCCACCTCTTCCTACTCTGTCTCCACATCTTCTTGTGGTACCTCCTACGCCACCACCTCCACCAGCTTCGCTAGCTTCACCGCCTCTACCCCCTACTTTGGTTGCTCCTCCTCCCGCACCACCCAGTACATTGGCTCAGTTTTCATCATATTTTTAAATCTGTATGCCTCCCCCTGTTCTCCATGCTCACAAGCCTTCCCCATCATCCAGCACACACCAAGTATGTTCTCTGCACTTTGTTTTTACTGATGGCACTGGTGATTTGTCTATGCAACAAACTACTTTATCGGACGCGTAGGTGCCTTCACAGGATGCTACTTCAAGTCGTAGAGGTTGCAAATGACCTTGATGTGCCCATTGATCTACAGAAGCAGAGGTGTACATGTGCCACATATCCTCTCGCTTCTCATGTCTCTTTAGGGCGTCTTTCAGAGTATTTCAGGAGATTTGTCATCGGACTATCATCTATAGAGATCTCACGAACATACCAGGAGGCTATGCGAGATAGTTAAGGGTGTCTTGTTATGGAGGAGGAGATGGTTGCACTACAGTTACGTGGCATTTGGAGCCTTATTACTGCACGTAAATGGCCTCTATGGTTGGATGCAAGTGGATGTTTATAGTTAAGCACCGTGCATATGGCAGTGTTGATCTCTATAATGCAAGGCTTATGCCTCTCAGGATACCTTCCCTTCCGTGACTAATCATTTACACTTCGGATGCTTCTCTCAGTTGTAGTGGTACAGGAATGGTCCTTGTCTCAGCTTGATGTGAAAATTGCATTTCTTTGTGGTAACTTACAGGAGGAAGTCTACATGCATCAACCACCTAGGTTCAATGTTGAGGGGGAGTGTCAGAAGGTTTGCAGACTTCATAAGGCCATATGTGTAACATCCATATTCTAACAAACCCGAACTCGTCCGATTTTGGGTCTAATGAACCCAAAAACGTTGTCGGTCAATACTAAACAACCTAAAATGACCAATTGATCATGAATCAAAAGTCGTTCGGGCGAAATCGACCGAAAAACGGTCGCATCGTAGCGCGCGCCGTGAAAAAGCCGCGACGCAAATTCAGAAACCGCAAAATGAATGTTGTAACGCGAAATGTGTGTAAACGGGTACCCGGATCCTCGTGGGTTCACAAGTTTGATGAAGTAAAATATATAAAATCCAATTTAATCATCTATACCTGGCAATTTACCAGTTCAATCATTCTGATCAGACTAAAAAGCAACCAATAATACACTACTTCTGCAAATTTTATTAATTTTATATATCATATATTCATTCTGATACAGATCATTACCACATTTTTTTTACAGTAGCCATCCAAAATGGTGAACATCCACTAGAAGCTATATATATATATATGTATATATTTACCAAGGTCCCATTATTAGAAACCCATCCAATTTAAAGAATAAACTTTAAGATTGATTCTAAATCTGGTTAATTCAATTGTATGAAACAGACGGAATGTGTATTCTCAATCTGTTTTATATCGGGCATTCTTGTACAGGGCATTCTTGTCAAGCCATTCTAGGAAGATTTTAAGCCATTTATTTCCTTCGCATTTTATGACTTTTAGATGGAAGTCTGAGTCTTAGTCATTAAACTGACTGGAACCAACTGGAGGAAAAAAATACTACTGGATAATCTTATGAAGACTTGAAGATGAAAATTTCTAAGAGTATAAAACTTGAAGATGAATCTCGGGTGAACCCCAATCTGTCTATACGTAATTAATTAGCTACCAATGAGCTTTTTCCCACCTTAATTTAGATGAAAGGAATATGTGAATCTAGTAACGGTTATATTAGCATATATAAATCACTCTATCCCTACATATCATGATGCATGAATGAAAGGTTAAGAAGAATTGCTGGTGCAAATAAATCCAGTGGCTAAATGGAGCCTTGATTATACATTTGGATCTTGAGATTAAGTGAAAATCACATGCATGGCAGCAAAAGATGGGAAGGAGGTACCTTAGATATCCAGAAATGAAGGAAAATGGTTTGGATCAAGGCATGCAGAGAGAAAGTTATAGTCAAGGTTTGGAGGAAATCACAATTAAAATTGAGATGATTAGAAGTGACTATAATCAGTTTTGAAATCCCTATAAAGATCACAGTTAAGTTAAGTAAATGGAAGAGACTATAATCTAAATTCGAAATCTTAATAAGCTAGTGGACGTGTTGGGAACTTAGTTAGGATGCATTATACAACACCGCATGCCTACGGAGGCACCCCAACCCTAAGACTTTTCCCAAGTCTTAGAGTCATAGTGTGAGGTTTCACACGAACCAAGACCACAGACTATCCACTAGACTTAAGAATTTAATAATTCATTGTATCTTCTTATCTCATCTTTCCCATCATCAAACCCCACAAAGATGATCTCTGAGTATTATGAGAATAAAATATACATATTTATGATCAATGAGTTACCGTAGACATATGCTTATGTGGGAAATGTGGGGATAAGGGCTGATCATGAGATGTTCTTACTAAAAATTTGGAAACCTTTTACATTGCAAGTAGAATTAAATTTTAAATTTGAGTTGCTCATGCCTCTCTACTTGCTTTCTTTTGTAAATAATAAATGCCTGCTATTTTTATATGAACTTATGGGAAGTACCAGCACCCGCTGACGCCTTTTCTTCCTTGCACGCATGGCAGGCAAGGAGCCTTTAGCACAGTAGCGGGATAATGATTTCAGGAGATAAATTTTATACCCAATGGTATGGTTTATTTTGTGCCAATTTCTGTTCAATTTATATTGTATTATGTTTCTTTCTCTTCAGTCAGATTTTTGGGATATACTGTATGTACTGTCAGACTTTGTACATGTGAAATATATGGAAGTTAATGAAATAAGATTTTGGTGACAATTGTTCTAATAACTTGTGGTTATGATTGTGAATGTCATTATCCGCGCGAAAAATTTCCCTGTTTTTCTGTCACTTAATGCGATCTAATGCGAATGAATTATTGCGAGATGCGCGTAAACGGGTACCCGGATCCTGAGGGGTTCACAATATGTGACCTTAACCAGAGTCCCAGAGCATGGTTTCTGTTAAAATCTAGAACCGTGGAAGTGAATCGATAAACAAGAAATATAAAAACAATGAATACTTGAAATTTTATGTAGAACCATACTTCCTAAGGAGCGGAATGAAATCACATTAGAAGACCTCAAAGGGACAGATCTTTTATTATACTTTCTCAACGAGAACAGGGGGTCTAGGGCTACTTATATAACCCCACAGACAGACCTGAGTCCCGTCACTCATCTATGTGGGACTAAACATGAGTAGGGGTAATTGGATCTTGGAGAGATCCAATTAACCATATATTACATACTTCAACACTCCCCCTCAAGCTAGAGCTGAGAAAGTTGGCACTTGCAACAAAAAGAAAATGTACACAACTCATCTTCACACGATACATCTCAACGAAAATATATGTCCGCTGCTTGTAGAAGATTTCTCGATGATGGGTCTACAATGCTCTAGTCACCAAGAAGTACCTCTGTCGTGTCTGTAGTAGTTACTACAATACCATGTCGTGCATGGAGAAAGATGCTACAAAAGAATAAAGTCCAGTGTGGGGTAGTATTCGGGGATGGAGACACCCCTACGAAGTAGTAGATGGTCGGTGAAGACGATTGATAGCAGTAGTAATTTGGAGTGTTAGTCTGTCAGTCATGGACGAGAAGTAGAAGCTTTGTAGATACATCAAAAAATACATACCTGCTCTCCCCCTTTCTCCCATACTATATAGAATAGGAACATGGAGCATCAAGTTGGGAGCAACCAAAACATGCATTTTTTGTACTTTTTTTGCAAAAATCATCCTCTTTTTTGTATTCGTCTCTCTTTTTGCGACTATTCTCTCTCTCTCTCTCTCTCTCTTTTTCGTACGACATCTTTTTGTACAATCGCCTTTTTTTTAAACTCCCCATCCTTTTTTTCTAGCTGTCCACTTCCTTTTTTCTCGGCTTTCCATTTTTTGTTCTTCAAAATTTCCTTCTCCTTTTTTGGTATGCCCAATTGGGCTCAAAAGTGTCGACTCCTTTTTTTTCCGGTTGGCAGCTACAACCTTAGTTTGCGCAACCTTCTTTTTTTCTTATTTTTTTGCAGGGCATACTGGGCTTAAAGACTGAATAGGGAGTACAAGAGGGGGTTTAGGAAGAAAGATGGTGTCCTGTCCCCTTGGAAGTCACGATTAGGGTTAAGAACCCAGCGTCGTCTCCTACAGCAAACAATGATCAGGGAGGCTCTGGAGTCACTCAGAGGCCTTCTCGTGGAAGGAGGTGTGGAAGTGTCTGTGCGACCTGGAGTGATTGCCGCACCTTCGATGCCTGGAGATGGTGGCACTATTCTTATACATGAGGGTTCGACGAAGGAAACCCCTCATTGCCTATCTTTGTCTGTACATGACCAGGGGTAGGCTGCAACGATACCTCCATGTAAGAGTTCTTGACTTCTTTGAAGTGTTTGGAGATACATGTGTGGGGCTTGAGATGCACTTGGAGATGTTTACGTGTGGTGACCCAAAGCCCATGCTGCTTGTTGCTAGGGGTTCTTAAACATCTCAAATTTCAAGCCTTGGTTTCAAAACCTGCATGCGAAATTGGACTTTTTTGCGGGAGTGGTCTTGCATCTTGCTCAAGAATATGGACTGAGTCGACAAGATGGAGATGGCATCACATGTCTTGCAAAATTAGGGTTCCAAGAGGAACCTTAGATTTTCTTAAACCTGGCTATGACGTGAACTTCAGAAATCATGCATATGCACAGAGAGGTATCGTTGTTATATTGCTATATGTTGATGATATCATTGTTATAGAAGATTATGTATTAGGTATTCGTGCGGTTAAGGAATTCTTTGGACAACAGTTTGTTACCAAGGGCCTTCTCGATTTACATTACTTCCTAGGACTTGAGTTTGCCAGGAGCAACAAGGCCTTGTTATGACCTAGAGGAAGTATGTTACTGATCTTCTCTTTGAGACATATATAGTAGATTGCGGGCTTGGACCTACTCCTATGGACCTCAACTTAAAGCTATATGATGATGATACATAAAAGGTAGACATGAGGTGGTATAGGGAGCTTGTTGGGATTTATACGACCATCACCAAGGCAAACATTTCCTTTGCAGTGACACATGGATGCGGTTCACATGGATGCGGTTCACATGGATACGACCATCACCAAGACATGCACACATGGATGCGGTTCACATGATTCTGAGGCACTTAAAGTCCTCTCCTTGTACTGGATTGTTCTTTAGCAAAGGGACATCCCCTGCCATTACATCATGTGCAAATGTAGATTATGCTGTATGTTGCACGGACAAGAAATCTACCTTAGGTTTTGCAGTGTTCATAGGGAGCTCCTTAGTATCATAGAAGAGAAGGAAGCAGACTGTAGTGTTGGATCTAGTGCAGGGTAAGAGTATAGAGCCATGGCACAGGGGAGTACCGAGATGATGTGGGTCAGATCCGTTTTGGTTGACCTAACTATTGACGCCTCTTCCCATGCAATTAATGTGCGAGGCTGCTTTTTTCATTGGCAACGACCCTACCTTCCATGAGAGGACCAAGCACATTTAGGTTGATTGTCACTACACTTACGACATGATTTAAACAGGTTTTATCTCTACTTCCAACATCAACCCAGAGGAACAAACAATAGATGTTTCACCAAGGCTCTCGCTAGAGGGTCATTTCAGAACCGTTGTTCCAAGCTGGTCATGATTGACATCTATGCTCCATTTTGAGGGGAGGTGTTGAGAGAGTTTATCTTTTGTTATTTAACGTATTTCTATTTCCTTTCGTCTTTATTATGTAATTTGATGAGCACGAGTTTTCTTTGTATAAGAGAACTTTATGTCCTCTTGATAATGTAATTTCTATTCTCTCTTCTCCACGGGATCCACTAAGCAATCCTGACAATCGTCTCGATGACGTGGGAGAAGATGGCACCGCGTCACTTTCGAAACTAGGATTTCTGCGGGGAAGATGAATTTATTATTTTCCCCATAATTGATTACTAACTTGTAACTACTTGGATAAGGTATAACACCAATTTAGAATCACTGCTCTGGTACTACATGTGGAATATGCAGTTGTTTTCTTATGAGATCCCTTTTATATAAGGGATGGAGAATTTAGGATGTAACAAGAATATTAGCGATATACGGGTCCACTCCCGGGGGGGGGGGCAGCGAGCGAGGTATACAGTTTCAGTTTCTCTCACATGGTCATGGTCATATCTGGTTTTGGGTGCAAAAAATGTCCTTAAAAGTTTCCTTGCACAATTGTTCATTTTTCAATGATCTTTATTAGTTATTTTATGCTTCTTGGCTTAGTTTAATTCTTCAACATGGTCGAATTTAAAAGTCATATCTTCATTGTTTGCTAATACGACTGATATTCTATGATTCTTCCAGCTTCCTTTTCTTCTTGGAGTATCTGTTTTGGAAAAACTTGCTCCATCCATAGCTCGTTTCTTAATTGGACGAACGGGTCATCAGTTGTTTCTCACAGATGGAAAACCCACAAAACCACCCCTTTTACTGAGAATGGCATCTGATGAAGACCACAAATTCATGTAGAAAACACTCTTATTGTGCATTTTGCAATAGAGCATTTCCATAACTATTTGCGGGGTACTTAATATATATTGTTTCAGGTCTGCCCTTGCTGCATTTAAATGCCGTACTATTTATGCAAATGTGTCATATGATCGTATCCTTCACTACCATGCTTTATATTTTCTGTCATATTTTCTATGTGTTTGAAATTATGTTAAATTTTTTCTAAAAATTAAATAGATATGGTTGGCTGGCGCACATCTTCAATCAGGAGAGAAACAGAGCTTGTTAAGGTATATGATACTTATTTTAAGGATGTGATTTAATATATCTGACTTAATTGGCATGCAAAAATATACATGCAAGTCAACTTATTAATCATACATAATTTCCTTCTTAATCTTATTTTTAATATGGGGATTTAATTCGATGATTGCGCAAAGGAAAAGTGAGCTTGTGAAGGGAGGGGGAGGGGATCACGAAGGAGGAGCTCCCTGCTTGGTGAAGAATTGCTCCTCATAGAATTGAGACCCTTAATTGACTTTTCTCTAGTCCTTTTCCTTCAACCATAGATCAGAAGATAGAGTGGCCTTATTTCCTACTTTCTTCTAGAATGGATCTATCCCATTCTTTCTTTCTTGAGATGCTGAAAGTCTTTTTTCCTGAGCTGGTATGGTTTCTGTCCATATCTAACAGCAGATCCAGGAATTGATTGAGCAGTGCAAACAGTCAGTCAAAAGGTGTAAGAAGTAGCTGCTTGAAAGGGAATATTCTCCGTGTACAACTTGCCTAGATGCGAGGGAATTTTTTCTTGTAAGACTAGCAACGAAGGGAGGGAAGAGAGCTAGGTCGAAAAGCACGGATTTTCTGCCAAATCAAGCTCTATGTGAGGGATCAAACCAGCATATGGTGGCATAGATCGCATTAAACATTGATCCATTTCGTTGAATAGATTTTATTAATAATTTAACTACGCATTCTATTTCCATAGAAGACCCAATGTTTTTCCTAGAACTGGAAAAGCAGTGGTTGATGGGAAGTCCTCTTCCTAACTGTTGAAACTTGAAACAAAAGAATAACAAAACTCTCAGTTGGCTTGTATCCTCTCCTCACATCAGAACACACACAGGAACACACACACACACACACACACACACACACACACTCTCTCTCTCTCTCTCTCTCTCTCTCTCTAATTTCTCTCCCTTCTTTTAGTTGTAGTTGGACCAAATTGGAAAAAAAAGAAGAGACTGCCTTTCATTTAGGCCTTTAATTAATGCATTAAAGAGTTTCCAATCGACTCTTAATAGGAATGCCAATAATAAAACACGTCTAACCACATTTTGATAGAATCCAGATAATCAACAATTTTACAACCAAACTTTCTCAAGAGGTATTCCTGCCTCCTTAGACAATCATTTATCACTCTGATACCATCCAAAAAGCAATTAGATTATTCATTAGCAAATCCTTAAACTTATCCCTGTATACGAAACTATGTTCGTACTGAAAGAGCAAGCATCCTGCAATCACTAATGTTTTCTTGCTTTTCCTAGTCTTGGTGAAAGCATTTGTTGTATGCTCCCTTGAACTGATGTGGGAAGTAGGGATAATATGTTGGTCCTCCCATGGAAGGTGAGATTGTTGACAATGGATAGAGTAGTCTGGTTATTGCATAGCAACTGCATGGGATGATGCGCGTCAATAGCTACGTCTGTTAAAATGGATATGACTCACATCATCTAAGTGCTCCCCTGCATCATAGCTCTATGTTTTGACTCTGCACTAGATCTAGCACCCATAGTCTGCTTCTTGCTTTTGATGAGACCCAAGAATTCCATGTGAAAACTACAAAACCAGAGGTAGACTCGTATCTTTAGGGCATCCTACGTAGGCATCATTTGCACAATCCGTGATGGCAAGAGATGTTCCTCTGCTAAAAAACAACCCTCTATATGGAGAAGACTTCAGATATCTTTGGATCATGTAACATCATCCATTTGAGCATGCCATTGCTACTCCATAAACTGGATGACTTTTCTTATTGCAAAGGAGATAACTGTTAGAGCCGAGAATACTTTGTTGTGTTATTCCATGGAGCCCTAGGGTCTCTTATATAGAGAGAAAACCCTTGGGTAAATTACATAGATGTACATAAGATAAATAAGAAATACTCAACGGTACATCACAACATAACGTAAACATCTACACCCCCTCAAGATGGAGCATATATATCAATCATGCTCAGCTTGGAAGAATATCTCTGGAAAGGTCCTCTGAGCAATGGCTTGGTAAATATATCAGCAGTCTGGTTTTCTGAACTGACATGTGAAGTGGAAATCAAGCCCTTCTGGATCATATCTCTAGTGTAGTGACAATCTACCTCGATGTGTTTTGTTCTTTCATGAAAAGCTGGATTATTTGCAATGAACAATGCTGCCTGGTTGTCACATTGAAGTTGCATGGGTAAAGAGACATTTACATTCAAATCTTTCAAGACCGCTCGAACCCACATCATTTCTGCGCTCGCTTGTGCCATGGCTCTATATTCGGATTCAACACTGGATCTTGCCACAACTGTCTGTTTCTTGCTTTTCCAAGAAACCAAAGAGTTTCCTATGAAGATAGCAAATCCTGAAGTAGATTTACGATCTTTTGGACATCCCGCATAGTCTACGTCTGCACAAGCTGAAATAGACAGATCTGTGTCTTTTCTAAATAACAAACCTGTGCCTGGGGAAGACTTCAGATATCTCAATATCATATACACGACTTCCATATGAGCTTGCCTGGGCTGCTCCATAAATTGACTCACCCGGTTTACTGCGTAGGCTATATCCGGACGAGTTATGGTGATGTATAGAAGCTTACCCACCATCTCTCTGTATCTTCTTTTGTCCACCTCTTCGGTATCATTGTCATAAAGCCTCATACTTGGGTCCATAGGCGTGCTCGACGGTCTGCATCCAGCCATTCCTGTTTCCACAAGAAAATCGGTGACATATTTTCTTTGGGTCATCACCATTCCTTGTGCATTTCTTGCAAACTCTATCCCCAGAAAATATCGTATCGTGCCTAGAGCCTTCGTAATAAACTGGCTTCCCAAGAGAGCTTTGATCATCTCAATCCCCTGAGCATCATCTCCTGTAACCAGAATATCATCAACATATACCATGACAACGACCGCACCTCTAGGGGTCTTCTGGATAAACAACGAATGATCCGCATTTGACCTCTTGAACCCCTATCGTTCAATCAGCTGGAAAAGTTTCTGAAACCATGCCCGTGGACTTTGTTTAAGGCCATAGATAGCCTTATGAAGTCTACACACCATCTGAGTCCCCCCCTCAGCAGCAAATCCTGGTGGCTGTTGCATGTAGACTTCAACCTGTAGATCACCATACAAGAAAGCATCCTTCACATCAAGTTGGAAAATAGTCCAGTCACGTACCACAACAACAGATAGTAGAATACGAAGAGTCGAGTGTCGAGCCACTGGTGAGAAAGTGTCCAAATAATCCACCCCATAGGTTTGGGTGAATCCCCATACGACAAGTCTGGCCTTGTATCGGTCGAGACGCCCGTCCGTGTGATATTTAACTGTAAAAATCCATTTGCAACTCACCACAGATGCGCCCGGAGGAATAGGGACTAAAGACCAAGTCCCTCTGGACTGTAAGGCACGCATCTCCTCCTCCATAGCTAGACGCCAGCAGTCAATCTTCATGGCTTCTTGACAAGTCCGAGGGATGTCAACCGACGAGACAGCTGCTGCAAACCTCTCAAAATCACCAGTGAGACGATGAAAGGACACTTGAGACGCAAGAGGATAGGATGCACATTGCCTCTTCTGCTTCCTATGAGCAATAGGATGATCAAGGTCATCTGTCACAGTACTAGCTGGCGGATCCTCCTCCTGTAGCACAGGTTCCTGTACATGTGCATTATCTAACCCATCATTAGTGTTAATATCAGAACATACCTGAGGCGTGCTGGATGGTTGGCGTGTAGATTGAGCAGGCCCTGACCGCCTTGTGTAGAACTTAGGAAATGGTAGAATGGGTGGTGGTGGTGGTCGTGGTGGTGAGGTGGACTCAGATTGACCCAGACTTGGAGGTAGGGGTACATAGACATTAGTATCCGTCGATGTGGAGGAAACTAATCTGTCACCTGCAGGGGAGAAGTACATAACTGGTTCAAAAAATGTAACATCAGCACTGACATAGTACTTGCCACTAATGGGATCATAGCAACGATATCCTTTCTGTGTCCTGGAGTAACCCACAAAAACACACTTAACAGCTCTAGGAGAGAGCTTGTCAAGTCCTGGAGACAAGCGATGAACAAAAGCGACATTCCCAAAGACACGAGGAGTAAGTGAAAACAAGTCCTTGTCAAGGAAAAGAACAGAGATAGGGGCCTTTTCCCCAAGAACGGTAGAGGGCATGCGATTGACCAGATAGCATGCTGTGAGTATGGCATCCCCCAAAAGGCTAATGGTGCACAACTCTGAATAAGTAATGTGCGAGCAATGTCAAGAAAGTGTCGATGTTTTCGTTCCGCAACACCATTTTGTTGAGATGTGTACGCACATGTTGTTTGGTGGATAATCCCCTTCGAAGAAAGAAACCGAGCAAGAGAACGAGTGCAAAACTCCAATGCATTATCCGTGTGCACATACTTGACAATAGATGAAAAAACATTCTGCACTTCATTGATAAGATTTTGGATAACACTTCCTGCTTCAGATTTATTTTTAAGAAGAAAAGTCCAAGAAATACGAGAAAAATCATCAACTACAACAAGATAAAACCTGTGCCCCTGATGATCTGGGACACGACTCGGACCCCAAATATCTATATGAAATAACTCGAACGGGGAGCAATTGCTCCGACCCTGACGACTAGGAAAGCTGGGACGATGGTGCTTCCCTAACTGACATGCTTCACAACGAAATGACGAAGAAGGAGATATCTGAGGCAGGAGGTGACACATTTTCTGCAGCGGTAGGTGACCAATGCGAAGGTGCCATGTATATGGAGAAACGGATCCCTGAGAGTGTAATGAGACGCCAGCATAGGAGTGCCGTACCAGACGATAGAGGCCATTGTGCTCAGAACCACAACCAATCACCCTGCCCGTTAGTATGTCCTGAAAAATGACAGAAGGTGGGTCAAATATAGCACAACAATGCAAATCTTTTGTAATCTGACTGATTGATAATAAATTCGTAGAGAATTCTGGTGCATGTAGAACATTCTGTAAGTGCATGGAAGGCAATAAAACAATCTCCCCCTGACCGACAATATGGGAATGAGTGCCATCAGATATGAGTACGGAGCGACTAGACTGAATTGCTCTGTGGGACTACAGGTTATCTCTATCACGGCAGAGATGATGGGTGGCTCCGGAGTCAACAATCCAACCTGATAGATCATGGTTATGACAAGAGGCAGAAGCACTACCTGAGGTACTGGCAGCAGCAGAAGTACTAGCGGACGCAGAAGCCGCAACGTTAGGTGTATCAGCACCCTCTGATGATGTCTGTGGCATAATGTCTCTAAGCCGTGCCACTCGTTCTTCGAACCAGTGATCGGAAGTAGGCGTGGATGGAACCTGAACATGATCAGCAACACGTGCAGAAGGAGGAAATCCATGCTTGGAATAGCATGTATCCTCGGAATGACCAGTTCGACGATAAAAAGAGCATGTTGAACGCACACGACCTCCTCGGCCACATCCGCTACTTCCTCGGCCACGAAAGGAAGACGAACTACCTCGTCCTCTGGAGACCGCCATTGCTGACGGAGATGGAGTTGCGGCACTAGAGGGAACAGAGATCCGACTGAGCCTCCTGTAGACTTCCTCCATAGGAGGAATAGTAGCATCGGCGAGGATCTGAGACCGGGCTGCTTCGTATTCCGGATCAAGGGCAGCAAGTAGAATTCCTATCATAGTGGCATTGCGAAACGTCTTCTGCTGCTCGGGGGTGGCTGTGAGCGGAATGGTGCTGTATAATTTCTCGAACATCCCACGTAGGGACGAGTATAGAGAATGAAGGGGCCGACCATTTTGCTTCGTGGTAAAAATATCGTGCTGCAACTGCAGCATCTTCGTCTCATTCCGCACTTGAGAGTATGTTGTAGCCAGAATATCCCACATCGCCTTGGCGGTGGGTTGATGAAGGACGTCGTTGGCGATCTCCATCGTGAGCGTCCCTGACAGCCAGACCTTTGCATAGGCGTCATCAGCCTCCCATGAGGCATATATTCCCGTCTTCTCCGGCGGTTCATCTTCGGTAAGAATATGCTTCTTACCGCATGACTTCATAAGACTGAGGAACTGCATAGCCCACAGTTCGTAGTTCGTCCCGTCCATTTTGACGATTGGTGCCGAACCTTTAAAGGCACCTATGGCGGGCATATCAACTTTTTGTTTTGACATATTGCCGGAGAAGGAAAACTAGGGATGATAGACAAAAGAACTGGCGTCTACAAAGACCTTTGTGGATTCAAGTGCATATGTAGAGGTTATGCACTTGAACCCATCGTCGAATCGAGACTGACCGAAGAAGAGGTGCCGCAAAGAGCGGCGGTTGTGGTCGGCGGCGACGAGAGGAGGCTGGGGAAGCCCCGGCGGGAGAGGTGCCCGACGGCGGTGCTGGCGGCGGCTGGAGAGGCCCGGCGAGAGTGTTTGGCGGCGGATGAGGCCTCATCCTCGGCTGGCGGCGGCGGTGGGGAGGGGGGCGGGTGGAGAAAACCCTAGATTAGGGTTTTGGCTCTGATACCATGTTAGAGCCGAGAATACTTTGTTGTGTTATTCCATGGAGCCATAGGGTCTCTTATATAGAGAGAAAACCCTTGGGTAAATTACATAGATGTACATAAGATAAATAAGAAATACTCAAGGGTACATCACAACATAACGTAAACGTCTACAGTAACATGGAGGAGCTTTCTAACAAGCTCATTATATCTCCTCTTTTTCAACTCATAGGTATCACCATCAAGCTCCATGTTGGGGTCCATAAGAGTAGTAGTATGACTGCAATCTGCCATCGTTGTCTCTAGGAGATCTGTAATGTACTTCCTATGTGTCATTACACGATCTCTTTGGTTTCTAGAAAACTCAAGCCCAAGGAAGTATCATTGTTCACCAAGGTCCTTGGTGATAAACTGTTGCCCAAGGAATATCTTAGCTTCACTGATGCCATGTAAGTCATCTTTTGTAACAATAATATCATAAGCATAAACCAGAATGATAATAATACCTCTTCGTTTCATGTATCAAGAACTAGTGATGTGCAGTTTATCTCTTGAAGCCATACTGCTCCATCAAGTCTGAGAGCTTCTAAAACCATGTCCTCGGAATTTGCTTAAGGTCATAATTAGCATCATGAAGTCTATGTATCTTCTAACACCCCCCTTAGCAGCAAACCCATATGGTTACTGCATATAGACTTCTTGTAGGCTTCCATACACGAAATCATTCTTGACATCAAGTTGGGCAAATGACCAGCCTCGTATCATCGCAACTAAGAGGAGGATCTTGAGAGCAGAATAACGAGTTACATCGAAAAAAAGTGTCATGATAGTCCACCCCATATGTCTGATTGAAGCCATGTACCACAAGTCTAGCATTGTACTAATCAACATTGCCATCTGCTCTCGACTTCACTATAAAGACACATTTGCAACTAACCACAAAACCCCCTACTGGGGTAGTAACCAAACTCCTTGTGCCATGAGATTGGAGTGCAGCAATCTCCTCTTCCACAGCAAGACACCAATGATTGTCTCGCATAACCTCCTGATGTGTGCATGGGATCTCTACGGTTGATAGTCACGCCATAAAACTTCTTGAAATCCTCTGAGAGACGTCCCAAAGAAACATGGCCTACTAGAGAATACATATGTACGTCTTCGCTTTTGAAGAGCAATGGGTTGGTCAAGATCCTCTGCACAATCTATCTCGTGTATATTACTCTCCTGAGGTGCTACATGCTTAAACCTATAAAGTTTCCTGTTGTACAGAAAAAATCAACAGTGCCATTAGTAGAAACCAAGTGATTACCTGGGGCATGTTGGATGATGGTATCCTGCGAATGTAATAACGACACAAAGCCTGAGCCATATAAGGAGTTGCGGTGAGAGGTGGAGGTGAAGGAGGAAGTAGAATGTGAACCTCCTTACCATACTTAGATATGGTCATCTTGTCACATGTAGGAAAAAAGTACATGATCGACTCAAAGAATGTGTTATCAACACTAATATAGTACTTTCATCTGACAGGTTGAATACACAGATACCCTTTCTAGGTTTAGGAGTAGCTCAGAAAAACACACTTGATAGCTCTGGGGAGAGCTTGTCATGGTGGGGAATCAGGTGATGAACAAAAGCCACAAAGCAAAAAAAACATGAGGTGTTAGAGAGAAAATGTTCTTTTCGGAAAATACAATCACAAAAGGAACCTTTTCTCCTGACATGGGGGTTGATATATGATTGATCAGGTAGCAAGCAAGGAGGATATCATCACCCCTGAAAGAGTGGGGAGCATGACTCTAGATAAGAAGATCCTAGTTACATCAAGAAGGTTGTGGCATTTATGCTCAACATCATAATTCTACAGAGAATTATAAGCACAAGAAGTCTGATGTATGATGGTAAGGGACTAGAAGACTTGAGAGATGAATGGCATAAAACACCAATGGATTATCAGAGAAAACATACTTCAGTAGCAGGAAAAATTCTCTTTATTTCATTAATGAAACTTTGAATGACACACTCAACCTCAGACTTATCTTCAAAAGAAAACCTCATAGAATAATTATCAACATTAACTAAGATAGAACTTGTTCCCCTGATGATCAATAACACATATGGGATCCCAAATATCAAAATGAACTAACTTAAATAAAAAACTACTATGACTCTAGTGATCAGGAAAACTAGAACTGCGATGCTTCCAAAATTGGTAAGCCTCGCACTTAAAAGTAAAGTGAGGGGAGCTGAGGGAGGATTCTAGATAGCTTTTGCAGAGGAAGGTGACCGAACCGAAGATGCCACATATACAAAGAGACTGATCCAATGGAAATGGAAGATCTTTCTACATAAGGAGATTGGACCGGTCTATAGAGACCTTGCTTACGACCACATCCAATCACCCCACCCATGATTATATCCTCAAACACAAGGTTAAATATGGCATGGAAATGCAGATCCTTGGTAATCTGACTAATATATAACAAGTTCGTAGAGAAATCAGGTACATGAAGCACATTTGTAGATGTATAAATTGTATCAAACAATCTCTCCTGTCTTGTAATAATGGAATGTATCCCATCTGCAATGACTAGATATTTACCTGGATGTACATATATGTACGAAGTGAACTTTGCTTTGTCTCCTCAGAGATGATGAGATGCTTTGGAGTCTATAATCCACTCTGAAATGCCTGCCCTGTAACAACTAGTAAGGGCATAAGCTATAATTGAGGTATTAGAAGAGGAAGATGCAACTATGTTAGAAGGGACCGAAGGAGTATTAGTAGTACTTGTGGCAAGAATCATAATCTCCCTTATATGTGAGACAAGGTTGTCGAAATTCTATCACCAGATGTGATAGTAGGTTCAACATGCTCGACAACACGGGCAAACACAAGGTAACCATGCTTCTGATAGCAGGTGTCCTCAGAGTGGCCGGGATGGTGGAAGTATGTACATTACTGACGTAAGAGTCCATTGCCTCTGTCACCGACACTGCATCCTCTAAATTGTGTTGAGCCTCCTCGGTCGTGATATGTAGCCATCGTAGGGGAGGTTTGAGTGAGGCATTGCGATCCTACTCGATCGGATGTAGCACTCCTTGAGTGGTATAAAAGCACCTATAAGAAGCTAGGTACGTGCGATATCGTACTGTGAGTCAAGAGCCGACAGAAAAACTCTTGTGAAAATGTCGTACTAATGTTGCAGAATCTTCATCTCATTCCTTACCTGAGAATATATGGTTATGAGGATGTCCCATGTTACCTTAACAATGGGTTGATGGAGAATGCAATCCGTTATTTTTGTGGTAAGGCTACCAAATAGCCATACATACATATGCGTCATCTTGCTTCCGTGAAGCATTCACCCAGTCTTGTGGATTGACTCGGCTACGTCAGAATATGTTCCTTGATGCTGCATTCCATAATGCTCATAAACTGCATCGGTTGAACTCATGATTGGTCCAATTCATCTTAACGATGGATGTCAGACCTTTGAAGGCACCGAAGGAGGATAAATCAACCTTGCTCTTTAACATAATGCTATCGGAGTAGGGAAAGGACACGTCTTGGATTGTAGAAGATTTGAAAATATTTACGCAAGCATATAAGGAATAATTAGCCGACCCTACTTAATTGTGGGAAAAGGCTTTGTTGTTGTTGTTTAATCATAGAGGGAATAATAAGCTAGTTGCATTGTATCGCCGCACGGATGCAGTCCAAAATTTGCAAGGGTTCTTGCTTGATGGACACATGCAAGTAAAGAAGTTAGTCCAGAAGAGGTTACAAAGTTGCGGATAAGTAGTTGGAATATTGGCATGTTGACCGGTAAATCAGTGGAGATACTAGATACGATGGGAAGAAAGATGATTAGGATGTTATGTCTCCAAGACATAAATTGGGTTGGAGAGAAAGCAAGGGAGATCGAGAATACATGATTTATCCTTTGGTATTCAACTAAGATAAGGGTAGATATGATGTTGGAGTGGTTGTTCATAAGGATTTAAGGATTGTGTGGTTGATGTGTAAAGATTCAGGGATCAGATTACTTTGTTAAAATTGGCGCTCAAAGAAGAAACTCCGAATATCATCTCAGTTTATGCACCGCAAATTGGTTTAGATGAAATGATTAAACAAGCTTTTTAAGAGATTTTGGATAAGATTATGTAAGGAATCCCACAAAGAGAGATGATTTGCCCAGGTGGAGATCTTAATGGACATCTAGGAAAGGATACTTTAGGGTATGCTAGTGTTCATGGAGGCCACTACTTCGGGGATAGAAATGAGGAGGGAAAAGTAATTCTGGATTTTATAACGACTTATTATTTTTTCATAACAAATACTCTCTTCAAGAAGAGGGAGGAGCGTTTAATTACTTTAAGAGTGACCTGATTAGAACATAGATAGATTACTTTGCATTCAGAAGAGATTGGTTGTGTTGTAAAGTGTTGGAGTATAAGCCTCATATGTAAGATGGGTAAATGGACCCTTCCAAGATCCATTTACCGTATCCAGAGTTTAGTCCCACATCTACTAATGGTGGGACTTGGAGGGTCTATGGAGGTTATATAAGAAGCCCCAGACCTCCTGTATCCAGTGAGAAAGTGCAATGCATACATCAGCTGAGGAGTTCTCCCATGGTTTCATCCTGCTCCTTAGGGAGTAGGGTTCCACGTAAAAATCTCGTGTTCTTCATTGTTCATTATTATTTATTTCTGATACCATTGTTGTTAAGGCGCGCGCCTAGGCGCGCCTAGGCGGCCGCTTAGGCGCCCAGGCGCCCCAAGCCATGCGCCTAGAAAGCACGCCTTGCTTTCATTAAAAAAGGCGCACGCCTTGGGTCGCCTGGGCGTCAAGGCGCGCCTGGGCGCCGCCTAGGCGACTTTTTTTTATGCGTACTTACACATATATCGCATTTTCAAAATGCGATATACATAACGCATTTTCAAAGTGCGATATACATGTCGCATATTGGAAATGCGATATACGAACAGACCCTGTATTACCCCATCGCATTCGACCCGACCCTCATTACGTGTTTAGCAGAGAAACCCCTTGCATTGCCCCTGTCTCCTCCGCAGTCGCCTCCCTAGCTCCTCCAGCGGGCTCCCTCCTCCTCCGACGGCCTCCATCCTCCTCCGTCCGACATCCTCCCGAGTCCCTACCACCTCCAACAGACGCCCTCTTCCTTCAACGGTCTCCTTCCTCCTTCAGCGGCCTCCCTACCTCCTCCAGCGGCCTCCCTCCTCCTCCAACGGCCTCCCTCCTCCTCCGGCGACTTCCCTACCTCCTCCAATGGCCTCCCTCCTGCTCCAACAACCTCCGTGTGTTCTCTTGTTCTCCCATTGTAGAATGACTTCAATGGAATCCTTGGATGGGGATGCCATTCCTAATCCCACTACTACACCAGCCCCATCTACTGTGCAAAGGCCTGGAGAAATTGATTCCCGCTTCACCGACAAGATGAATGATCCATGCTTGAAAGCGGCATCGAAGGATCCCGGTTGGAAGTACTCTTTTTGGCCGAATACACTAGACAAGAATAAGGTGCAATGTGCATTGTGCGGCCACAT
The DNA here is from genome assembly GCA_037367405.1 of Ottelia alismoides. Taxonomy (NCBI): domain Eukaryota; kingdom Viridiplantae; phylum Streptophyta; class Magnoliopsida; order Alismatales; family Hydrocharitaceae; genus Ottelia; species Ottelia alismoides. The sequence goes on along the minus strand of JAZKJV010000887.1, from coordinate 3,048,894 downwards.
TACTAATGGTGGAATCAAAAGGCAGAAAGAACACTTGATTGGTGGTTATCGAGATGTATCTATGTGTCCAAAAGCCACTATAGAGATTAAGAAAGAGATGGCTGACTTCAAAAATCGTAACAAGAAGAGGAAGATAGTCGTTGATTACAGATATAGTGGAGCTGATTCAAACATTCCAGATGCAGATGATGGTGATCATGGTGAACATGTAGTCATCTTGGATGACTCACATCCTACGGCTACAATAGGTAAAAACGTTAAATCTGGTTCTGGTTCATGTTCTGCAAATAGGCCACCTGTACGGAAGGATCCACACGGCAAGGGTCCTATGGACTCGTTTAGTTCTGCTAGCCCATGGGAGGTTGTGGCACAAAGGAGGGCAGCAAGGGCTCGTGGTGAAGCACAACAAACTACAATTGAGTTTGCTTTAAAAAAGGATGCTACCCAGGTGGCATATGATGCCATAGCTGAGCTATTCTATACAGGTGGCATCCCTTTTAATGTTGCACAACGAGAAGCTTTTGAGGTGGCAGTGGAGGCTATTGTCCAAGCTGGGAGAGGATTTGTTCCTCCATCTTATCACCAATTGCGAAAGCCCCTACTTGAAAGATTATATGCAAGGACCAAAGATTTGCAGGTGAAGCATGAAAGCCATTGGAGGACATATGGATGCACGATTATGTGTGATGCATGGACTGATAAACGACAACGAAGTCTGATTAACTTCCTTGTTAATTCTCCAGAAGGGTCCTTTTTTATTTATGCAAAGAATGCAACATCCGATGTACACACCGGTGAGTATGTGTTCAAATTGATAGACGAGGCTGTGGAGATGGTGGGTGAGGAGAACGTTGTACAAGTTGTCACCGACAATGCAAGCAATTTTATTTTAGCAGGAAAGTTACTGATGGAGAAGAGGAAAAACCTCTTTTGGACTCCATGTGCTGCACACTGCTTGGATCTGATGCTTGAGGATATTTCCAAGTTACAGAAATTTGCAGGAGTTATCAAGAGGGCCAGAAAAGTAACAACCTATATTTACCAGCATATTCGGTTGCATGATGCGTTTCTACAATTCAGTGAGGATCACCAAGAGCTGTCTAGAAGCGGAGTTACCCGCTTTGCTACCAACTACTTGACCCTTACTAGTTTGCTCAAGCAAAGGAAAGCTTTGGCGTCTTTGTTTATTTCTGAGGTGTGGAACACTAGTTTTTGGTCGAAGACACAGGATGGGAAACATGTCTATGAAACTGTGATGGCGAATGCTTTTTGGGAAAAAATTGAAGATTATCTTAGAGCTGTGCAACCCATCGTTACTGTGCTGCGTTTAGTGGATGCTGACGAGAAGCCGCCCATGGGATACATTGCTAGGGCTTTTGACACTGCAAAGGAAATGATTATTGAAAACTTTGGCAGGAAGGAAACATATTACATGCCTATTCTACAAATTATTGATTCTCGCTGGGATAATCAGATGGCTCGTCCTTTGTATGGTGCAGGATGTTTCTTGAATCCTGCATTTTATTACAAAGTGAAGGACAACAATGAGGCATTGATGGGAAGGTATGAAGGTGATTTCATATTTTGCCTTGAGAGGATGGTTGATGATCCCGATCAACAAGACGTGATATGCTCTGAAATGGAGGTCTACAAAGGAGCTCGTGGTATGTTTGGCAGAGCAATTGCTATTAGACAAAGGGAAAAAAAACCACCATGTAAGTTACATTTTATTATTTATATTGAATGATTTAATGGTAACATGTGTTTACATTGTTGACTTATTGTGTAGTGGAATGGTGGGATACTTATGGAACTCTCACCCCCGCTTTGAAGCGGGTGGAAAAGCGTATTTTGGGACTATGTTGCACATCTTCCTCATGTGAACGCAATTGGAGTGCTTTTGACGTTGTATGTATCAAAAACACTTATAAATTTACAAATATAAATGCCAACTTTATACTTGTAAATTTACGTAATACTTGAATTAATGTGCAGATCCACACAAAGAGGAGGAATAAGTTGGAGGTTGATAGACTTTCCAAGCTTGTTTACATCCAATACAACAAGCAACTTGAAGAGAGATTCAAAAATAGGAGGCTCGGGAATTTAGCAAAAGATTTTGATCCAATTGCTCTTTCAGAGTTAGATTGGTCAAGTGAATGGATGACAGGTCTTTACATGGAACCAGAGGTTGTGCCGGGGCTTACACTGAGGGTCATTGATGAAGCATTATGTGCTTCTCAAGCATATGAAAGTTCTCGTCCAAGAAGGAGTCAACCACAAGCACAACCAAGCACTTCAGCACATGGTGGTCTTCGTGGCCGTGGTCGTCGTGGTACTCGTGGTGCACATGTGATTAGGCGACAATATGTACCTCCTCATGTTCCGGACGACGAGGAGGAAGAAGACGAGGAAGATGATTGGATGGATCTTAATGATGATGGCCAAGAGCAAGATGAAGGACATGAAGAAGAAACTAACCTGTGTGATGATGATGATTGAAGCATTGCAGTATTAGATTATTGTATTTCAGTCTTTGAAATGTTTTGTTATGCCAAACAATTTTTCTGTTTTTTAGTACATTTTCCACTTTTTTTGCCAAACAATTTGTCTGTATGCCAAACATAGCTTGTTTATTTATCTATGTTCTGATTCCTTTATGTGTTGTGATTCTTGATTCTTGTGATTAATCACTAATGTTTGGTTAAATGATATTTATTACTCTAACACTCTAGTTACTATGTATTTATAAATACAAAAGGTATTGACAGAAAAATAAATCCAATACTTACTGTATTTTTTCTTAAAAAAATATATTAATTGATATCGCATCTCCAAAATGCGACATACGCTTAAAAAAATAAAAAAAGGATGTCGCATATGAGACATGCGACATCCATTTGCTTTTAATAATTAGATGTCGCATGTCTCAAATGCGATATAGGTCACATTTTGTTAGACGCCTCGGCGCGCCTAAGCGCGCCTAGGCGCCCAGGCGCCCAGGATGAACGCCTTGTCGCCTTGCCGCCTTAATAACCATGTCTGATACGCTTATGCATTATATTATCTAACATGGTATCAAAGCCTATGAGAGAATTTAACAACCCAACTTAAAGAGTGCAAAGTAATCCCATGAGAAATTTTGACTACCCAACATCATAGAAGGCTGGTAAAGAAAAGGAGGGTTTCCAAGATCATTAGAACTAGATGATGGAATCTTCAATTGAAACAATCAAGCTTTAGGGAGAATGTTTTAGAAGACTTATCATGGGATTATAATGGAAGTGCGGACGAGATAAGAGTGGGGTATCATCTTATATCCGAAGGGTAGCTAAAGAGATGCTATGATATAGTGGAGGGGTGCAAGAGAATCTAAAAATTAAAAGAGCATGCTTTAAAGCTATGTCTAAGTATAGAACAAAGGAAACTATCACAGACTACAAAATAGAGAAGAAGGAATCAAAGAAGGCTGTAAGCGAAGCTAAGTCAAAAGCTTATGAAGTTTTGCACAAAAATCCCGACTCTAAGGAGGTCTAGATGTAACACCCGGAGTCCGCACAAACCCGAACTCGACCCGATTTGGGCCTGATTAACCCAATGAAGTTGTTGGTCAACGCTAAACAACCTAAATCGATCAATTGATCGTGAATCAAAAGTCGTTCGGGCGAAATCGACCAAAAATCGGTCGTACCGTAATGCGTGCCTGAAAAAACCATGAGATAAATTCGGAAACCGCGAAACGAACCAAGATCATCATTAGATCCGATTCGACGAAACAAGCACAACAGAATTGACCGTTCGTTAATCGGATATCGTTTGATATTTTAAATTCACAAAATCTAAATCCAAACCAAAACTGTATCTCGAAATTTCGGGTATTCAAAATTCGACCGGAAGTATATCAATATTATACTCATATTGATCGTCATTCAGAGAGGATCAAATCGAGATATTCCGCGTCGAAATCTGACGCTCGAGGCGTGAATACGGGCAATTTTAAGAAGATTAAATAAAGAGAGACTTTGGATTAAAAAATATCAAATCAAATCCAACAACAGTAGTTGCTACTGTTAAAAAAAAATTCAAAACCAGTGGCTATTCTTTCCAGCCACTTGGTTACCTTCTTTTCTCCACTTGGCATTACTTAAATCTCCTCTCTTGTCCTATAAAAGTAAACCCAACGTCACCTCTCACTCTCCCTAAAACCCTTTAGCTTCTAATTCTAACAAGAGAGAGAGAGCCTCAACCCTTCTCCAAATTCTTGCTGAAGGTCCCTCGTACTGGAGAATTTTCCAAGCTCCGCTACAACTGCTAGAGCTCCAGGCCTCTTCTCCAGCAGTTCCTTCTCCTTCAGCTACAAGAGCCGTTCTTGTTGCTCAACCATTGGTTGAATTCTCTGCTCTGCTGCCGTTCTCCTGAAGTCCTGGAGCTTCAGGCACCATATGGAGCTAGTGTTAGCCCTCTCCATTAAAGAGCTGCTACTGCAGCTTGGTTGTGTTGCTGCATGCAAAGTGATTGTCCAACACTTGGATAATCCAAAGGTACAATCCCTAATCCCATCTCTTGCTGCCATGCATGTGAAAACCCACCCCTCTTGTTGGATCTATTTTCATATTTTGTTTGTAAAATCTGGGAATATTTGTTGGAAGTTTGGATAATGCATAACAGTGAACTGATAAGATGCTTTGATTACATAAATTCTAAATTCCTGCTGGAGATATGGCTCTCCTCCAAACCCCCCTTCCGATTACAACCTTCCTTCATGCAAGTTATTTCCCTTCTCCTTATAAACTGTTGCATGTCTCCAGTGGAACAAACTATTGTTTCTCCTAATCAGAACTCCTGCATGTTGTTTGATCTTCATGTGGAAGACAGGTACAACCCTTATCCCTAATTCCTTTTGCTGCCTTGCATATCAAATTTTGACACAATGTTGGAATTGCTCCTGTGTTCTTTTCTGTTTCTTGAAGGGTGTGATCACTGCAATCTTTTAGAAATTTCAATTTCATCACACCTCAGTAACTAAAGTAAAGTGCATGAGATCTAAGCACGATGCTAAGAACAAATTATCTCCATGTTGTTTCCTGTGTATCATCTTGATAATTTAACTTGGATGTAAACATTTGATACATCAAATTTAGTTATATGGCATATGTTAAATTAGATCAATTTCACTTCAATTGAACATTGGGAGAATTATTACCCAATACGATCAGCATTTTATACCATACAATTGATGTGTACATGTACCTCATTCGGTCTTAAAGAATGTGTTAGTTATAAATGAGCTGCAGTTGGAATAATAATTCTAAGTATTTTTATGAGATGTGTGAGAGCTAAAGGAACCATATGAAGTTGGATATGCTGAGATCTATCATCGATGGCTGATGTGCAAATTTAATAGATGATAAACACTAGATGGCTAAATATGCTAAGCTCATTAAGAAGCACTCTGATTATTAAGGAAAATGGTGTATAATGTTTCATAAATAATTATTCCTTAAGTGACATCCATTTCTGAACTATATAATTATGGATGATCCTCAGATTTGATAAATCTTTCATTTTATTGTGTTGTTCTCATCGTGACAATGCCTTTGACATTCGTGAGTATAATCTCTTAGTTGTTTCGGTTAGTAACATGACCTATGTTAGTAACTGACCTCTGATTAATCATGCCATTAGTCTTGATATGGCCAGATCGGTTAATGGTTTAAAAAGGGACTGATGACCTTCTGTGCCAAATATTTAAGCTTGTATTGAGTCCTAAAGATTTGTATATTTAGATTATTAGTTAGAGCCACTGTACCCTCAATACTGGTAGTGAAAAGCACATGATTGAAATTAATATAGCAAATTTAAAAGTTTGGATCTACAAGGGATGGTTGTGCTTTATAACTATAGAGATTGAAATTTGTAGTGAACTGCTAAGGGATGGATATGGGTAAACCTTTGCCAACGTTAGTAAGAAGAATTCGAATTCAGAAACCCTGATTTAATAATTACATCATTTTAGTGGAATTAAGAGATAATAATCCCAATATAACGGTATCATAGTAATACTGTTATACTATCTGATGGATTTAAATTTCAGATTTAAAAAGCTTATAATTCCTATATTTTGTTCAATAGCTCAAGAAAATCTAGGTTATTCACGAATTAAGAATCTCGTGATAAAAAATAGATATGTTTTTTAGTAATAATCCCGATATCAAGAAAGTTCGAGTAAACAATAAATAGTTGCTATGTCACTATGGAAGAAGATCCTCTGCCGTAGAGGGGATTGCAACAGAGGTGTTGCAATCTTCTTTATTTTTTTGTGATTTTGATTTTAAAATTATATGGAAAATAATGAAATGAGATTTTGGTGCCATTTGTCTCTATTAATTTGTGGTTATGATTGTGGATATAAATGTCATATGCAATTGTTGCAACGCGAAAACCCTGTTCTGTAAATTGTGCGATCCTGTGTGAATACAATACCGTGAAAGTAGTGTAAACGGGTACCCGGATCCTCAGGGGTTCACATTTTTGGTATCAGAGCAGTGGTACCCTGATACGCACATTCGCAGTATTTTAATTCCGATCGCATTAAGTTCTCGGATAGCGACAGTCTTCCGACTTGTCGTGAGTCCGAGAAGGAAATATGACATTCGAATTCAATTACCACAGATGCCAATTTCATTAATTTTCATATTATATCCCAAGAAGAGAAAAAGCAGATAAGATAAGTTTCTGCAAGTGGCATTTTTATGACTAAAAATGGTTCTCATGCAGAGACATGTCATGCCGACCAGACCAGGAGATGACTAACCAACAAGCACACATATTGACTACTTATGGACCTTTCTATGTTCTACTTGATTCTGGTGTGACATTCTTTTCTTGCTTTGAGACTACTAGTTTCTTTAGGTAGAGTGCAAAGACTCTCTCTTCTCCATATCACATCTGAGGGCTAGGTGGCCAGTTGTTTGTCATTTCTCTGATAGTCAGGCACTTGCCCATACTGATTGGCGGTCACGAGATGATCGCAGATTGTCTACTTTTAGAACTTGATGAGTTCGACTTGATTTTAGGCATGGATTGGCTATCTACTCATCATGTACTTGTTGATTGCTTTAGGAAGACGGTTGTCTTCAGGATTCCAGATCTACCTGAGTTCACTTTTGAGGATACTATGCATGACTCCACCATGGATTATATTTCAGTGTTGCGAGCTCAACGAGTTGTTGATCAGGGTTGTGACACATACATTGCATTTGTTCAAGAGGTATCTGATCAGGAGCCGATGATACAGGACATCCGAGTAGTATCAGAATACCCAGATGTGTTCCTGATAAAATACCAGGATTACCTCCTGAGAGAGAGATCGAGTTCGAGATCACATTACTACCAGTCACCCAGTCGATCTCGATAACTCCTTACCGTATGGCACCAGCTGAGTTGTGGGAGCTGAGGTGCAGTTACAGGAGTTACTTGATTTGGTATTCGTGAGGTCGAGCACTTCACCTTAGGGTGCTCTGGTTCTATTTGTCAAGAAGAAGGATAGATCCATGAGGTTATGCATCGATTGCATGCAGCTAAACAAAAGAACGGTGAAGAACCGTTATCCATTGCCACACATTGATGATTTGTTTGACCAACTCCAGGGATCTTCGGTGTTCTCGAAGATCGATCTTCGCTCAGGCTACCATCAGCTGAGGATTCAAGAGTCGAATATTCCGAAGACTGCTTTCAGGACACGCAATGGACACTACGAGTTGACGGTGATGTCGTTTGGGCTCACCAATGCACCTGCATCTTTCATGGATATGATGAACAGGATTTTCTGTCCATACTTGGACAAATTCGTGGTAGTGTTCATCGATGATGTGCTCATCTATTCACGGAATGAATGAGATCATGCTAATGATCTGCAGATCGTCTTAGATACATTGCGGGAGCACAAGCTCTATGCCAAGTTGAGCAAATGCGAGTTCTACTATCTCAGGTCTCATTTATAGGGCATGCCATTTCTGGAGCAGGCATCGCAGTTGATCCTGCGAAGATTGAGGCAGTCATGTCTTGGGAGCAGCCCAAGACAGTTACATAGATTCAGAGCTTCCTCGGGTTAGCGGACTATTACAGACGCTTTGTCAATGGATTTTCATGCATTGTTCTCCCTTTAAAACAATTGACGCAGAAGGGAGTTACACTCATTTGGGACGATTCATGTGAGCAGGCCTTCAGGACACTGAAGGAGAGATTGACTACGACATTTATTCCCGCTCTTCCTTCAGGCACTCAGGACCATGCAATCTACACAAATGCATCTGGAGAAGGTTTAGGAGCAGTGTTGATGCAGAGAGGTCATGTGATCGCATACACATCACGTCAGTTGAGACCGCATGAGCGGAACTACCCTACACATGACTTGGAGTTGGCGACAATTATCTTTGCCTTGAAGATCTGGCGCCACTATTTATATGGGGTAAACTTCGAGATTTTCACGGATCACAAGAGCCTAAAGTATATATTTGATCAGAAGGAGCTGAACATTAGATAGCGCAGATGGCTCGAGCTACTGAAGGATTATGATTGCACGATCTCTTACCATTCCGGTAAGGGAAACGTAGTGGCTGATGCACTTAGCAGGGAGCTCATGCTGAGGGTACGACAAACTGGCTATATGCATGAGATATGCTCGCAACTTTGACTGATTGACATCCTCAGGAGAGCACATCTATTTCTACAGCCGTACCTCCGTGATTCAACAGTTTGTGGGATCGTATCGTCGAAGGTCAGAAGACAGATCCTTGGATTCGAGATAGATACATGCACGCCGTCAAGGACGAGGTTGATGACTTTGTTGTGGCAGGATTTATTTTATGGAAGGCAGACCGAGTCGTTGTGTCCAACGACGAGCAGTTACGTAGAGACATACTTGATGAGGCAAACAGTTCACGGTTATCTATCCATCCAGGCAGCACGAAGATGTATCGTGATCTACGCCGACATTTCTGGTGGGATGGAATGAAGCGTGATGTGGCGCTACATGTCAGCAGATGCATGACCTGTCAGATGGTCAAGGCCGAGCACAGAAGACCACCTCTCTCCCCATTCCCGAGTGGAAGTGGGAGAGCATTTCTATGGATTTTGTCACGGGATTGCCGAAGACACCAAGTGGTCATGATTCCATTTGGGTCGTTGTTGATAGTTTGACCAAACCAAGTCAGCCCATTTCATACCTATCAACACGACTTACACTTCATCAAGATTGGCTAAGCTATATGTGCAGAACATTATCAGGCTGCATGGTATACCACGAGAGGTAGTGTCTAACAGAGATTCGAGATTTACTTCACATTATTGGCATCAGTTCATATCAGCACTACAGACAGAGCTGAAGATGATTATGCATATCATCCGCAGACCGACGGGCAGAGTGAGCGTACCATTCAGACATTAGAGGATTTACTCCGTGCTTGCAATTTGAAGTGGAAAGGGTCCTGGAAGGACCATCTGCCATTGGTGGAGTTCACATACAACAACAACTATCATTCCAGTATCAGCATGGCGCCATTCGAAGTCATATACGGGTGGAAATGCCTCACACCTCTCAGTTAGCGTGAGGTAGGTGATCATGTTCTTTACTCCGTGGATCTCTTGGAGGAGACCGCGAGAGCTGTTGATCTTGTGAGACGAAGACTTCTAAGGCACAAAGCCGCCAGAAGATTATGCGGACCGTCGGAGAAGATATTTGGAGTCAAGTATCCAATACTTTCCTCTTGCTCCTTTTACAAATTTAGTTAAATCTCGTACTAATGACATTTCCTGTAAATTACAGGTGGGAGATTGGGTATTTCTCCGTGTATCTTCCATGAAGGGAATATAGAGATTCGGTGTTCGTGGCAAGCTGGCGCCACGATATGTTGGACCATTCGAGATCCTTGCTAGAGTGGGGAAAATTGCTTACCAAGTAGCCCTTCCTCCACATCTTTCTGCTATTCACGACATCTTCCATGTATCCAACTTGAGGAAGTATGTCCACGATCCACGACACATCATCAGTTACGAGAATCTCGTCGTGGAGCCAGACTTGACTTGTGAAGAGAGGCCAGTGCAGATCGTTGACAGTGTTGTGAAGAAGTTTCGCAGCAAAGAGATTCCATTAGTCAAAGTGTTGTGTCATCGACACGGCGTCAAAGAGGCGACGTGGGAGACTGAAGCTGACATGAGAGCAAGATATCCACAGCTTTTCTAAATGTAACAATCAAAACAAGCTTTTGTAATTAAATATATGATGAAATATATGGCTTGTTTTCTCTTTGAGGTTTTTATGGGTTCAAAACCCTTTGAGGTTTTTATGGTCACATGAAATCCAAACAAGACACTTAACAACCTTAACTCGAGTCTCGAGGACGAGACTCCCTTCAAGGTTTTTATATTTGTAACACCCGGAGTCCGCACAAACCCGAACTCGACCCGATTTGGGTCCGATTAACCCAATAAAGTTGTTGGTCAACGCTAAACAACCTAAATCGATCAATTGATCGTGAATCAAAAGTCTTTCGGGCGAAATCGACCAAAAATCGGTCGTACCGTAATACGTGCCTGAAAAAACCACGAGATAAATTCGGAAACCGCGAAACGAACCAAAATCGTCATTAGATCCGATTCGACGAAACAAGCACAACAGAATTGACCGTTCGTCAATCGGATATCGTTTGATATTTTAAATTCACAAAATCTAAATCCAAACCAAAACCGTATCTCGAAATTTCGGGTATTCAAAACTCGACCGGAAGTATATCAATATTATACTCATATTGATCGTCATTCAGAGAGGATCAAATCGAGATATTCCGCATCGAAATCTGATGCTCGAGGCGTGAATACGGGCAATTTTAAGAAGATTAAATAAAGAGAGACTTTGGATTAAAAAAAATCAAATCCAACAACAGTAGCAGTCGGCTACTGTTAAAAAAAAAATTCAAAACCAGTGGCTATTCTTTCCAGCCACTTGGTTACCTTCTTTTCTCCACTTGGCATTACTTAAATCTCCTCTCTTGTCCTATAAAAGTAAACCCAACCTCACCTCTCACTCTCCCTAAAACCCTTTAGCTTCTAATTCTAACAAGAGAAAGAGAGAGCCTCAACCCTTCTCCAAATTCTTGCTGAAGGTCCCTCGTACTGGAGAATTTTCCAAGCTCTGCTACAACTGCTGGAGCTCCAGCCCTCTTCTCCAGCAGTTCCTTCTCCTTCAGCTACAAGAGCCGTTCTTGTTGCTCAACCATTGGTTGAATTCTTTGCTCTGCTGCCATTCTCCTGAAGTCTTGGAGCTTCAGGCACCATATGGAGCTAGTGTTAGCCCTCTCCATTAAAGAGCTGCTACTGCAGCTTGGTTGTGTTGCTGCATGCAAAGTGATTGTCCAACACTTGGATAATCCAAAGGTACAATCCCTAATCCCATCTCTTGCTGCCATGCATGTGAAAACCCACCCCTCTTGTTGGATCTATTTTCATATTTTGTTTCTAAATCTCGGAATATTTGTTGGAAGTTTGGATAATGCATAACAGTGAACTGATAAGATGCTTTGATTACATAAATTCTAAATTCCTGCTGGAGGTATGGCTCTCGTCCAAACCCCCCTTCCGATTACAGCCTTCCTTCATGCAAGTTATTTCCCTTCTCCTTATAAACTGTTGCATGTCTCCAGTGGAACAAACTATTGTTTCTCCTAATCAGAACTCCTGCATGTTGTTTGATCTTCATGTGGAATACTTAGGTACAACCCTTATCCCTAATTCCTTTTGCAGCCTTGCATGCCAAATTTTGACACAATGTTGGAATTGCTCCTGTGTTCTTTTCTGTTTCTTGAAGGGTGTGATCACTGCAATCTTTTAGAAATTTCAATATCATCACACCTCAGTAACTAAAGTAAAGTGCATGAGATCTAAGCACGATGCTAAGAACAAATTATCTCCATGTTGTTTCCTGTGTATCATCTTGATAATTTAACTTGGATGTAAACATTTGATACATCAAATTTAATTATATGGCATATGTTAAATTAGATCAATTTCACTTCAATTGAACATTGGGAGAATTATTACCCCAATACGATCAGCTTTTTATACCATACAATTGATGTGTACCTGTACCTCATTCGGTCTTAAAGAATGTGTTAGTTATAAATGAGCTGATTTTCTCTATTTGGAATAATAATTCTAAGTATTTTTATGAGATGTGTGAGAGCTAAAGGAACCATATGAAGTTGGATATGCTGAGATCTATCATCGATGGCTGATGTGCAAATTTAATAGATGATAAACACTAGATGGCTAAATATGCTAAGCTCATTAAGAAGCACTCTGATTATTAAGGAAAATGGTGTATAATGTTTCATAAATAATTATTCCTTAAGTGACATCCACTTCTGAACTATATAATTATGGATGTTCCTCAGATTTGATAAAACTTTCATTTTATTGTGTTGTTCTCATCGTGACAATGCATTTGATATTCATGAGTATAATCTCTTAGTTGTTTCGGTTAGTAACATGACCTATGTTAGTAATTGACCTCTGATTAATCATGCCATTAGTCTTGATATGGCCAGATCGGTTAATGGTTTAAAAAGGGACTGATGACCTTCTGTGCCAAATATTTAAGCTTGTATTGAGTCCTAAAGATTTGTATATTTAGATTTTTAGTTAGAGCCAATGTACCCTCAATACTGGAAGTGAAAAGCACATGATTGAAGTTAATATAGCAAATTTAAAAGTTTGGATCTACAAGGGATGGGTGTGCTTTATAACTATAGAGATTGAATTTAGTAGTGAACTGCAAGGGCATGGATATGGGTAAACCTTTGCCAACGTTAGTAAGAAGAATTCGAATTCAGAAACCCTGATTTAATAATTACATCATTTTAGTGCAATTAAGAGATAATAATCCCAATATAACGGTATCATAGTAATACTGTTATACTTTTGATGGATTTAAATTTCAGATTTTATAAAGCTTATAATTCCTATATTTTGTTCAATAGCTCAAGAAAATCTAGGTTATAAATGAAGGTTTTAGATACCATTATATCTAAGATCAAATCTGATATTTTTTTTACTAAAGGATCATGTTCTAATAAAATTAATAATAATAATAGAAGGGGGGCAATCATTGAGATCTGTGAAACTAATCTTACAGGATATGGAAATAGGATTATGAAATCAATGAACCTACGCGGTTAGTAAGAATCTGTAATGATCAATAATGGATATTGCTGGTCATGGTGACCTTTATGCCTGATCGTGATAGGGTGCGGTGACCCTCAACTGGGCAGAGGAAAGGAAGCCCAGTTAAGGCAGCGACCGCCAAGTGCGCGGGTCTAGGATCCCAGTCCCTTTTCGGTTTCTACGCGAACTCGCAGTGTTTTTACGCCTCGTTGGGATCCCGACTTTAGAACGGTTCCGCTGACCCTCTGTTTTAGGATACCCAGGCGGGGGATCCTTGGTTTTCAGTTTTACGTACGAGCTCGGTTGCTCGTTATCGGTCGGGCTATTTTCTAGAGCGACTTTTACGAGAAGTCTCTCTCATCCGTCTCAGTGGCGTAGTTTTGGAGTAGACCTATCCCTCTATTGGACCGCGCTTCCAATTAGAGGGCGAGACGGAAGAGCCCTTGTGTTGGCTTCTTCACCGCTTGAGTTTTTCTTTCGCCAACAGACTGGGCGATTCTACATCCAGATCCTCTATATCTATATCTACATCATCTAGAGTTACATTTGAGGCTGTTGTACTGAGGTTTGAAGGGATTGATTTTACATCCAGATCATCTATTTCTATATCTACATCATCTAGAGTTACATCTGAGACAGTTGCACTTGAGATTTTAAAGATTACAATTAAAGTTGAGTAAATGGAAAAGACTATAATCTAATTCGAAATCTTATTAAGCTAGTGGACGTGTTGGGAACTTAGTTAGGATGCATTATACTACACCGCATGCCTACGGAGGCCCCCCAACCCTAAGGCATTATTCACGCCTTAGAGTCATAGTGTGAGGTTACATACTAACCAAGACCACAGACTATCCACTAGACTTAAGAATCTAAATAAATTAAGAAACTATTCCAATCTCAAACTTTTCCATCATCACTCACAATTATGATCTCTAAAGAAAAGGATGATATATATTCACACTCATATATTCATGAATATTCAACTACAGTATAAATATGTTATATATGGGAAATGTTGGGTAAATGAGCAATCATGATAGATGCTTACAAACAACTTGAACACCTTTTTGCTTTCGCAAATAGATGTAAATTGTACTTGTTTCACCTTTCTACTTGTTACTTTTGAACATTTAAATGCCTGTTGGTTTTATTTATATATATATATATATAAGCTTATGGGAAGTAGCAGCGCCCGCTGATGCCTTTTTTTTCCTTGCACGCATGGCAGGCAAGGAGCCTTTAGCGTAGTAGCGGGTTGATGACTTCAACAGACAGGATATACACTAGACGGTTGGTTTATTTTGTTTCAGTTTTTGGTTCGGTTGATAATGTAAAATGCTTCTTTTCTCTTCAGTCAGATTTTTGGGAATTCTGTATGTACTGTCAGCCACTGTACATGTTGTAAAATAAATGAAAGTTAATGAAATCAAAATTTTGGTGACATTTGTCTCAATTAGCTTGTGGTTATGAATGTGGATGTGAATGTCATATGTAGCTTCAGCGAGAAAAATTTTCCTGTTTTTCTGTAATTTGTGCGATCTTATGTGAATGAAATGCCGAGCGTAATCGGATACTCGGATCCTGAGGGGTTCACACTAGAAGGATATATTCACGTTGGCCAAAGCAAGAGAAAGAAAAACCAAAGACCTTTCTCAAGTGAGATGCATTAAGGATGAGGAAGGTCACATGCTTGTTACTCAGAAGGATATAGAGACTAGATGGAAGCAGTATTTCTATAAGTTTTTTATTGGAGAAGGAAATAGAGAGATCACTTTGGAAGATCTAGCTAGTAGTGAAAGTTACTTAAATCGTGCAAGCAATAGACAAAAAAAAGGAAGGAAGTAGACGCGGCTTTGAAGGTTATGATACCTGGGAAATGTGTAGGATCTGATAATATTTCTATAGTAGTTTGGAGAGTTTTAGATGAGTGTGGCTTGACTTGGCTTACAAATTTATTCAGTGTTATTTAACGAAGCAAGAAAATTTCCGAAGATTGGATGAGAAGGATCGTGGTGCCCCCTTATAAGAACAAAGGAGACATTCACAATTGTTCAAATTACAGAGGTCTCAAGATGATGAATCCCACTATGAAAATTTGGGAAAGTGTGATGAAAAGAAGATTGAGTAAAGATTCCAAAGTAATAGAAAACCAATTCAGATCCATACCAAGTCGCTCAACTATTAAAGCCATTCGCTTGCTGAGGTAAACAATGGAAAATTATAAAAATGAAGAACCTCTATATGATTTTTATTGATTTGGAGAAGGATTATAATTCTATCCCAAGGGAGATATTATGGAGAGTTTTTGATAAGAGACAAGTGCATGTCCTATACATAAACCTTGTATAGGATATGTATGATAGGGCTTCATCTTGTATAAGGATACGATCTGGGAAGGCTGACTATTTTGACATCAACATCGGTCTGCATCAAGGTTCAGTTTTGAGTGAACTCCTTTTTACTTTGATTATAGACTAGTTGACAAGTCATATTCAGGATGAGATACCTTGGTGTATGTTACTCGCTAATAAATCATGATATTATCTTGACTAATGACACTAGAGATGGAGTAAATGAGAAGCTTGAGGTATGGAGACATGCATCAGAGACTAAATGTTTTTGTACAAGTAGGGCTAAGATTGCATATATGTGATAAATCCGAATTAAATCCTTTTAGTTATGTTGTTTTCTATACATTTTAGTCGAATAAATTTAGATTCCTTAAAAATCGCAAATTTAATTGATCAATTAAAGGGATCGATTATATTTTTTTACTTAGGCAAGCCCAAGGTTAAACTCAGGGAGGCCACTGTCTCCTTAGGTTTATTTTTAATAGATCTAGATGCTAGATTTTTAGGGAAATACTTTTTTTAGAATTTTTAAATGCAAGTGATAAATGCAATTCAAATTTGACTAAGTTGAGGGACTAAAATGAAAATTTCGATAAATTCAAGCCTAAAAATCCTCAAACTTTGCCAGAAGTTAAATAATGATGAAATTAAGCTGTTGCAATTTTTTCAGAGTTTTTGAAGGTAAAATGAATTTTCTCTGAATTAGATATGCAGACTAGGTGATTTTTGCAAAGTTAATTTTAATAAATAGCAAACATTTATTTTGAAGAAATAAAATTATCCTAGTTTAGTATATTTGAGATTAATCCAGAAAAATTATCAAATCCTAAAAAAATTAATTTATGACTCATTAAAAATCAATTAAACCAATCACCAATTAATTTATTGCGACCTCGGTATGCATGCAAATAAGATAATTTTTGTACACAAAGTAAAACTACTTAAACTCTAACTACTGTGAATTTTTCACAATCTTTAGAGCAAGGATGAATTTAATATTGATTAATAGTAAGCAGTAGGCAAGAAATTCAATTCTCCACGAACATGATTATATTAAATAATCCAAAGCTCACAAAAATCAAGTAAACATTCACAATGATAAAGCATGAGTTTTTCTACAATATGCAATTTTTGGAATGATAATTAAGGTGAAAATGACACACACACAAAATAAGACTTTAATGCAAGGGTATGAATGCACTTACAGAAATAAAATTGATTAAACTTAAACGTACACAGGGATGGTTATGCAATAACCTACACGCTTGAGGGTGTTTATGCAATTTCTCCTGCTCGTCACATGCTCCTCACGTGCCTGGTGTGGCTGAGACCTATGCGTAATATTTGAGATAGACAGGGGCCTTTGTGAAAAAGATCCAAGGGGGCACGCGCTATCGAGAACCCGCGATTAATTTGCTTTGAGCGCAAGGGCACAACAACAACTTACCACTTTCTCATGTGTTAGGCACGTGCATGGGCCTTCCTACTGTTGAGTCTTCAGTCTATGGAAGGTTGGGGTGGCGATAAAGTCGAGGCGGAATGAGGGCTTCAACGCTGTTGGAGTTGAGCGTAGCGTCGGTGGCATGCGACGAAGCTCGAGGGTGGAGTCGCTGTCGGGGAAGTTGTTGCCGACCGACATGCAAAATACCCCCCACCCCACGTACTCCTCACGCAGGTGAGGGGGAAAGAAGTTGCTTATGATGTCGTGCCCTCTTTCGAGACGGAAGGAGCAACTGGGCTGGCCGTTGGAGCTCGGGGGAGGTCGAGGGCCGCTGGAGGAGGATCGCGGCAGTCGCGTGGAAGCGAGTGGCCGGACTTGGTAAAGGGCGGAGGTTAGCTTCTCGATGGTGGAGAACGCGAGGTAGACCTGCTCATGTCGGCGGTCCATGAGGGAGTAGGTGGTACTCGAGGCTCCACCCAAGGCAGGCTCGATGAGGCCGTGGCGGGCGATGCGGAACAACAGTGTGTCGATGAAGACATGGCCATGTGTGGGCCGTATGAGGCGGAGGTTGCTGCTCTGGAATACGACGTCACACCACTCTGTGTCACGCACGGAGGGGTGTTGGAGACGAAGTCGTTCGGCGCAGTGGTTGCTATAGACTTCGTGACGTTGCGACTGCTCTTGCTTCAAAACTCGACCTCCATCGATGGTGGTACTACGAACTCGCACGATGGGAGAAGGTGTGACTCAATGGGATGAAGGCCGAGGTGGTCATCTATTGCATTGGATGCTTTTTGTCATGAAGATGAAGCTTGAAAGTGGTTTGGGATGCTGGAACTGGAGCTCGACAAGGGAATTAGAGAGACATGTTTTGTGCGTGTTAAGCTTCTGGGCGTGAGTAACAAAAAGGGAATGGAACTCCTATGTGTATGATGGTGGAAGAGGAGTTGTTGCTCCGTCCCACTCGATAGACAGAAGGGAAGATTGCGAGGGGAGAATAGAAACGAAGGGAGAAAACGATGGAGATGTAGTTGGGGCTTTCCAGGATGGATTTGATTTCAACCAAAACTAGAATTACGTCCGAGTAGGAGTGATGTTAAGTGACCGATTGAAGATGCAAAATTGTGTTGGAATCGTAGGATAGAAACACGAGGAGGAATCGAAGGAACGAAAGCTGCGGGAGGAAATGCTTGGGATGGCTGGAGTTTTATCTCAGGCCGGTTATCACCTCGAGCTGTGGACACACACGACGAGACTCTACAGCTGCTCGGATGACAACTGAGATGCGGATGTCTCTACGGATTACGCCGAGATGAATTTCACATTGTCACTCGACAAGAACCTAATCTCGCTGTCACCGAGATTGGGAGGAGCTAGATTTACTTTCTCTTTCAAATGGTTGATGATTAGCTTAGAAGGTGGCACGACTCCTTTATGGAAGGTTGAAGTGGACAGATCTTGCGGGAGGTTGGCGATCATGGAGGAAGTGGTGGATGGTTGCAAAGATGGCCGAGTCCTACGGTTATGGATGGCAGAAGACAAGGGCGGAGGTTGCGCTCCGTGCTCTGTGCGAGGAGGCTGGAGATAGGTGTGGGTCCTTCGCGTGATGGTTGTGTGGGCTCGTGCAGAGGATGGGAGGAGTTGTGTAGAGAGAGAAAGGTGTGTGTGGAGGGAGTTACGTGAGTGCATGGAAAAAAATGAGGAGAGAGAAAATATGGGAGGAGAGGGGGGACGTGATTGCATGCATGAGAAATATGGAGAGAGAGAGAGAGGGATAGAGGGATGAGAGAGAAGAGAGAGAGAGAGAGAGAGAGAGAGAGAGAAATGAGAGGGGTATGGAGGCGCCACGTGGCGGGTTAATATTTATTTTTTTAAATAAAAAATAAAAATAAAATACTAATAATAATAATTAGTAAATAATAATACTAATAATAATTAAAATAAATAATTAATCTAATTATAAAATAGATAATCGAAGTAATAAAATAATTAATTATATAATTAAAATAAATAAAATAATAAAATAATAAACAAAATTTAGGGTAACACGTGGCGGCTCCAGGAGCGGCCACGTGTCGCTCCTAGAAAAATCACCAATTTAATCGAAAGAAAAATAAAAAGAAACAACAAAATGGGTCAAATCAAAAGGTGGTTAGAATGAAAGTTGCTCGTCTTGACGAGATCTACAACTTTGTGAAGAAAATCAAAATAAGTCATATGTACAAAAAGTATTTTTAGAGGTACCTTATAGATATAAAATACCGAATTTTTATCTTTTGCAATTTTTTTGTCAAGTTTAAATTTAGAGAAAAATCAAAATAAAGTTAGAGAAAATATGAAAGGAATATTTACAATTTAATCTATTTTTTAGATTCTTAATAATTTAGAAAATAAAGGATAAAATAAAGGTATTTTGGTCATTTTGTACAATATACAATAGGGGCTCAAAACTTAAGTTTCACATACGAACTCCGATTTTTATGAAATTAGTCTTGTTTGGAAGGTCTTTGAATGTATATTATTTTAAAAGTGAGTATGCCTAAATTGGACACCGTATGAGAGAGATATGTGTATTTTAAGATTCTTATTCTCAAAGTATAGCTCGGGTTTTATTGGTCAATTTTACAAGTTGGTATTTTTTTGATATTTTCCTTTATTAATGTTAGTAATATATACATTATATAGTTAATTTTATTTGATTTGAAGTTAGTATAAAATACATATAAAAAGGTGAATCTGTCTAATATACAGGTGGAAATTTACAAGTGAATTTGGCTCCTTATTTAATGCAAATATGAATGCCAAAATGCAGATATTATTTACACATGTATGAATGCTAATTATGCAATATAAGTGATGAAATGTAGCTAAATATCCGGGAACAAAACTCTATTTTCAACTTTTAGCGTGATGAATCACTGGTTCATCAATCCCTTGTACTTAAACATTGCTCGTCCCCAAGCAACTGAAATGCAAAAGTGAAATGATTTTGGGTTCCATACGAAGGTCTTGAATAAAAGGTAAAAATGGAGCTTGATTCGACTTTTGGATTAATAATGTGGCGGAACCTTTATTGGGAATTGAATTTAAGACTTAACAGTATTTAAGTTCCACAAGTCTTCTATTCAAGATGCCTCAACAATCAGGTCAGAATAAATCCTCATACGCAAATTCTAATGACCATGAATCTTACTTGTACTGTGTAAGTGAAATATAGTTCTCCACGTCATAAATAGCAAAGAAAAAACCTCCTCTAACAAGGTAAATCTAATTCCCCGGTCTAAAAACTATTTCCTCGAGGAGCTAGGTATTCCCTTTTAAGTTCAAGTGTAACCGGCTCAAGATGAGGGGGTGGAGAAAAGAATGGACGGTATCCAGTGTAGCTACCTATCCTAGGATGCTTGACCAGTGTAGCCAAGTTATCCAGCTACAAGCTTTGAAGCTCTTCTTATTTTCTATACTTGTATATACACTCCGGCAGACATTTTACTTTTCAATCAGGACTGTCCACTTTTTGAGATTCTGTATTTTTTCTTCTCTTTTTTTTTCTTTTTTTTAACATATATATGGTGCAGCATGTACATAAGGAGTTTTTCTTCTTGAGCTAGTAGACTATCCCTCTTTTGAAGCTTTATTGCAACCCACAACATCCCATCCTTAGACGTCAACACCACTAGACTAGGTTGGGATGCACTACCCTTACTAGAGGAGGATGGATGTTTCCAGCCGTGTGCTACTCCAAGCCAAAGGATTTTACCTCCTCACCACCTCATCAATGAAGAGCTACGTGCATGATGCTTGTCCAAGTTATGTCATTGTCTAAAAGAATCATGCGTGTATACGAAATATTCTACTTAGACCAATTGAGATGACATGTGAACATAGACTTGCGGACTCAAAGAATTAAGTGACTTGACCTGAAAATTCTTAAATCCAGTTCTTATAAGGTTCCTCTGAAATTAGGTAGATTAAGGTCAAATCAAATCCATCATCGACATCTATTCATAACTTGATTCAGAATCCACTAACTTTTCACCTTATATATGCTAAATATGCAGACGAGATGCAGATGACATGCTATATAGATGAATGAAGTGCAAGACTTTTTTTTAAATGCAAGGATGATATGTAAGAGTAAATAAGAAGACTATTTTTTGTTTTATATTTTTTTGTTTTTTAATATACCTCCTATTTTACAACAATTTTTACAAAAGTATTATTTACAAGAATTTTACAACTTTTTATACAAGTATTGTACAAATTATACAATATACAAGTATACATGTATTTTGCAAAAAGTTTTATTATTTAATTTTTACTCATTCTGTAATTATTGCATAATATATACAAAAATACTCGAAAGTACGAGTTATGGGTAAAGCATATATGTAATATATACACGTCTCATTATACTTAACGTGTGTTATGTCCTCAGAGCGTAAGAAGCGAGGAAAAAGGCATAGCTCGGGCTAAGCGTAGGAGAGCTAAAATAATAAAAAGTATAGAAGTCGCTTTGCCCCCTATACTTAGGCCTTGATAGCATAAGTGTAGAAGATGATAAAAAATGGGGTGGATGAGGTTAAGAGGGGAAATGGATGAGTATACATAGGGAGGGCATCGTCCCCCCTATACTTAGGCTTTGGTCAGCCTAAGTATAAGACATGAATGGGTATGAGGACCGATGGGATCTGGAGAATATACAGAGGTCAAGAAGGTTTATAACGAATCTTCTTGCATGAACAAGGAGGTGGGGAATATACAAGTGTGTCGCTGTCAGAATCGTCCTCAGATGAATAATAGTGATGTGAAGGGATCGTCCAACGAGGATCGACACATGACTGCTTCCTCAGATATGGCTTAAGAACAATCGAACTCAGTTCACTCATATAAACCACCTCATCTAGACCCAATGAGGATTCCTCTGAATCCTTCTCCAGTATGTTGAAGGAAACTTTCTTAGTCAGTTTTCTAGAACCTGAATCATTGAGAGGGAGTGGAGTGTGATGCGCCTTGAGGGGTTCGGGAGAACACCTTGAGGAATTAATTCTCGACTTCCTCTCATTGGATAACCGACTAGAGGAAGGAGCAACCATATTTTTGGGTGGGGTCAATTCAGTCATGGTTGTCTGCTTTGAAGGTTTGAGTTGTGGTGCGGTGGTGACCGTGGGTTCCTCATAAGAAGAGTCACCATATAGATTATAATATTCCTGAATGGTCAACACACGTCTGGGATAGATGCTAGTGATCTCAGTTGGTTTGACACTAGTGGGATCTTGTGTCAGATCATCAAAATGGTCAAGGTAATCGGCAAATCTCTTGTCCGACTCAATGACAACTTCAGATTGTGAGTCCTCTTTAGAAGCTGTCGCGGTGGTGGTGCAAGCAGTTGGTGAAGTGGAGGTATGGGGAGTCTCTGAACCAATGGTCGTCCGGACAATCGGTATCTCAGGTGTAGTAGAGAGACGGGACTCATCTATCTGTCGGTGGTAACGACTGTTATGGATATGCAGGTTTTCTTAGAGTAAAGTGTATCAAAGAATGGATGAGGTCGGAGCGCTTCCAATGCTGTAAAATCGATCTCCAGAGTCTCGCAATCTATAGTCACCTTAGTCTAGGCTTAGAACGGTTTCCCGAGAATAATCAGAGGCAGGGTATACTTGGGGAAACTGCTTCACTCTGTGGCTCTTGGTCTTTCTCCCCATCACCAAGGAGGTGGTCATAGACAGTGTCTTTCTGTCCTTATTCTCTTATTACCCGACCTCTTGGGCATCAATTTACTCTTTATAAATCTCTTGAGGTCGGGGAAGTGGTCTATGGCTTTTATTAAGGGAAGCTTAAGAATCAACTCCTCAGCAAGGGCTTCCCTCAAGGCAGGATCCTATTTTTTGTCATTTTCATTTTCCATTTTTTGTTGTTTTCGATATGCGAATGAGGGGAGGGAGAAAATGCATACTCGAGATTGAGGGGCAAGTGATTAGTAGAAGGGGAAGGTAGAATTGACTCCAGCTATACAGAATATATGGGTTCCTTAATGCTTGCTCGGTTTTCAACATCAAATCTACTCCTGGTGTTCTCCACTTTCATACCCAAGCTGGCAATAATTGAGTTCAATATGTTTGAAACATCTCTCAACTTGGTACCAAATGATTCTTTTTTCTAGATAAGCCTAGAAATGTCATCCTCCAAAAAGTTTTTATGACAAATAATGGAAGTAGTATGTTCGATTGGAGGATACTGCTGAGAACTTGGGGTCTCATACTCAACATACCTAGACTCTGGCATGTAATTTTGGGTTGAGTATAGACCATCCGAATGGCAGATATTGGTCGAAGCCTCATATGATGGAGTCAATAAAGACGGGGCTTGTAGGTTGAATTCATGAGTTCAATCCCCTGGTTTCATAGGCTCTCTAAATGGCTAATATGAGGGCTGGTCAATGTAAACTTGATCACTAAAGTCAATCAAGTTTGGGAAATCATGATGTGCAGGCCTCTCCATTTGTGTTGTTCGATCAACCAAGTTGCACACTAAAGTCAAGTCGGGATGTGTATCTATGATTCGTTGACTTGTCCCATCATTCATATGAAGAGGAAATGAAGTATATGAGGGTGGGTAATTCTGTCAGTCATCTGTCTCAGTAGTGGCTTGCTCTTCGTATGATTCATTAATTCCAGCAAGCTCTCGTGAACAAGGACAATGAACACAAGATGGAAGTGGACCTGGAGTGTTAGAATATGGAGTGGGTGAGAAATGCGTAAAAGTGAAGAATTCAGTCGAAGTTCTGACTCCATGGGTGAGATGGAGAGAAGAAGGGTGGCTGTGGAGAAATCGTCTCAAAGAGAGGGTACACGGAGGAGAAAGATGATGAAGATGGTCGGTGCGGAAACTGATGAGCCGACATCTTCAAAAAGGAATGAGAGAGGACTGATGTGAAAACGTGCAAAAACACAGGGCGAGAACACACACAAACAAACACCAAGACAAACTCAAGAGCAAACCCTGAGTTCACACTCAACATGGTGAAGGACCCGAAGCTGGGCCCGATTAATCTGGTTGATTTTAAGTGTGATTTTCGAGCAAAGTTAGCAAGGATTATGTGATGGTCTATATGAAACTCGGTTCAATGCTGGTTGCGTCTCCCATGTTTAATCTGTCGCTTAAGATACCAACATCGTTCCTCTCTTAGCTCCTATTACCAGCTTACTCGGTTAATACTGATGAAGTTCAGAGACCTGCCCCTATCTACTTACTGAAGTAGGCGGAGGATGACATGGCTTGTCACTTCACTCGAGGGGTTACTAAGCAACTTGTCGCGTCGCACCGCTGCTTCACCCTATCTACTTGCCGAAGCAAGCGGATGCTACTTGGTACTGGTCAGTTGAACTTCGAATACTTCAATCTGTGATATTCACTAAGAGCGGGGTACGATGATATAGAAGGCGGGGATTTGAGATCTATCTTAGGGTGTGTACACTCTCTCTGTACCCTCACTTAGCCTAAAACAAGGTCGTTGTTACTCTCTCGCAAACAGAATTTCCAATTTTAAGTTGATTTTTGTGGTCAATTCATTTAGCAATCCTGATTTTAAGTTAGATGATCACTTAATTAGTCCAATACACAAGCCACGCTTATGGTCCAGTCCTAATTTCCTTTAATCCTAAGTTGTAAAACCAAAGGAGAGGGAGTTGAGAAAAGCCGATGCAATGAAAAATGAATGATGCATGCCTAATTCAGAAGACTTACAGTGATCCTCGCGCTCTACATGCAGGATGCAAAACAGAATTAAAATTTTTACACTACATGAATGCAAGCAATGGAAAGCCACTCCTAGACAGGTAGTTCTATTAACGAGTGAAGAATGGATTTAAATTTGGCTGAAGTCTCGCGGTCTACGTGCGTCTTTTAATGGTGAAGTGTGGTTCTAGATATTATGAGTACAAACAGACTTAGGAAGCTCTTAGAGCCGTGAGTGCTTGATCTATTATACGTCAAGAAACCACACAACACAGAGAGCCTTTTTATTTCGGTTACACGCACGAGAACCCAAATGGGAGCCGTTTTAAATGCAAGCTTTTTTTACAAGTTCTCTTAAAGCCACTCTCGCAGGGGTTGCGTTAGGTAGTCGACAGCCAACGTAAAAAATAGTCGAATCTTTCAGCATGGATTTGAGAAAAAATCCATGTAGCCGACCCTACTTATAGTGGGAGAAGGCTTAGAACATTTTTTCTCTCAAAGCTACTCTGTTCAATTCAATACGGGTTCTTCGGCTTGCCTGATGAGTCATCTTCGATGCTTCATGTTCCTCGCAACAAAGCAAGATAGTGGTCAGAGAGATGGAAACAAAATAATGCAAATAAATAAATACAGAAAAATAAGCAAGGAAATATATACAAGAAAAACCGGGGGTTGGACGATCAAGAAATCCATTTAGGTGGGCAAGCAAGTATGCGAGGGACTCTCAGTTAACTGCCTTCTCGAGGGTAGAAAACCTAAAATCAAGATTCTCTAAAAAATTAATCTAAGCTGTGCCTCCCCGACAACAGTGCCATCTGATAAATCTGAATTTAATCCTTTTAATTATGTTGTTTTCAATGCGTTGTAGTCGATAAATTCAGATCCATCTAAAATCGTAAATTGAATTTATCGATTAAAGTGGGCGATTGTATTTTTTTTACTTGGGAAAGACCAAAGTTAAACTCAGGGAGGCCACTGTCTCCTTAGGTTTATTTTTAATAGATCTAGATGCTAGATTTTCAGGGAAATACTTTTTTTTGGAATTTTTGAATGCAAGTGATAAATGCAATTCAAATTTGACTAAGTTGAGGGAATAAAATGCAAATTTCGATAAATTCAAGTCAAAAAATCCTCAAACTTAACAGAAGTTGAATAATGATGAAATTAAGTTGCTGCAATTTTTTCAGAGTTTTTGGAGGTAAAATGATTTTTTTGTGAATTTAACATGCAGTTTTGGTGATTTTCGCAAAGTTAATTTTAGTAAATAACAAACCAATTTATTTTGTAGAATAAAATTATCCTAGATTAGTCTATGTGAGGCTAATCCAGGAAAATTATCAAATCCTAAAAATAATTGATTTATAAATCATTAAAAATTAATTAAACGAATCACCAATTAATTTATTGTGACCTCGATATGCATGCAAATAAGATAATTTTTGGGCACAAAGTAAAACAACTCAAACTCTACCTATTGTAAATTCTTTGCAATTTTTAGATCAACGATGAATTTAATATTGAATTAATAGTAAGCTGTGGGCAAAAAATTCAATTATCCATGAAAATAATTATATTAAGTAATCCAAAGCTCACAAAAATCAAATAAACATTTACAATGATAAAGCATGAGTTTCTCTACAATATGCAATTTTTAGAATGATAATTGAGGTGAAAATGACACAAAAATGAGACTCTAATGCAGGGATGTGAATGCAATTACAGAAATAAAATTGATTAAACTTAAACGTGCATAGGGATGGTTATGCAATTACCTACACATTCGAGGGAGTTTATGCAATTTCCCCAACTCGTCACGTGCTCCTCATGTGCCTGGTGTGGCTAAGACCTTTGTGTAATATTTAAAATAGACATGGGGCCTTTGTAAAAAGATCCAAGGGGGCATGTGCCTTGTACGTGCCCTGACTGTCGAGGACCTGCGCTTAATTTGCTTTGAGCGAAGGGCACAACAACAACTTACCCCTTTCTTACGTGTTAGGCACGTGTAGGGGCCTTTCTACTGTTGAGTCTTCAGTCTATGGAAGGATGGGGCGGCAGTAAGTCGAGGCGGAATGAGGGCCTCCACGCTGTTGGAGTTGATGGCAACGTCGATGGCGTGCGACGAAGCTCGAGTGTGGAGCCGCTGTCAGGAAAGCTGTTGTCGATGGAGATGCAAAATATCCCCCACCCCACATGCTCCTCACGTGGGTCAGGGGAAAGAAGTTGCTTGCGATGACAGTGCCCCCCTTCGAGATGGAAGGAGCGGCTGGGCTGGCCGGAGGAGCTCGGGGGAGGTCGGGGGCCGCTGGAGGAGGACCGTGACAGTTGTGCGGAAGTGAGTGGCTGAACCTAGTAAAGGGCGGAGGTTGGCTGCTCGATGGCGGAAAACGCGATGTAGACCTTCTCACGTCAGCGATCCACGAGGAGTAGGTGGTACTTGAGACTCCACCCAAGGCAGGCTCGATGAGGCGGTGACAGGCGATGCTGAGCAGCGGTGTGTCGATGAAGACGTGGCTGCATGCGGGCCATGCGAGGCAGAGTCTACTGCTATGGAATAGTGCAGCGCACGGATCTGTGTCACGCACGGAGGGGTGCTGGAGATGAAGTCGTTTGGGGCAGTGGTTGTTATAGCCTCGCGTGTCGTTGCGATTGCTCTTGCTTCAAGACTCATCCTCCATCGATGGTGGTAGTTACAGACTCACACAATGGGAGAGGGTGCGACTCAACGGGATGAAGGCTGAGGTGTAGGGGTGGGTATTTTACTGGTTTGGGTGGGTCTGGGCTATTCGATTTGGGTTGAATTCGATTTGGATTACAAAAATGACACCCATCACCCAACCAAATTAAATTGGGTTGAGATGTTTGGGTGAACGGTTTGGGTCGACTGGGTTGGGTGAAAAATCAAATTACCCATATGAAAAATCTTGTGAATTGAAGGTTAAGTAATGATGGGACACTGATGTATGAAAAGATGTCAAAGTAAGCATGTATTAAGATTAATAGGGACGAAGAAGATTCGAGGAATATGTGCAACATGGATGAAGAAGTTTGAGATATGTTCAAGTTGATATAGAGTTGTTCAGCTAAGATTATGGGATTTTCATGAATAATTTATGTTACTTGAAGTGGATAAGGATTAGAACATAGCTGTGCGGTAATAAAGCAATCTCTCAGTTGTTTATAGTATGTAATGATAATATTAAGGACGATAGAGAAAAAAATATATTGAGTACAAGACATAATAACAACTGAAATAATGTTTAATGAGATAATGTTGCTATTAACAAGTTGATAACTTAGATTGGAGAATCCGAGTTGGACATTGGAAATATATATGAGTTTAGAATTATTGATATTATATATTAAGTACATATTGGTTGGGTTAGGTGGATAAACCTTTAGTCATCCAAAGAAATAATTTGGGTTATTTGGGTAGGTTGGGTGGAAGACGTTAGAACCACCAACTGACCCAATACGCATTGAAGGAATATGGTTTGGGTCTAACCCGACCCAAAACCCAAATGACCCAAATCATTCCGACCCATTTTCAACGATTTGGTTGGCTTATATGGTGGACCCATATAGTACCCACCCCTACTGAGGTGGTCATCTGTTGCATCGGATGCTTTTGGTCATGGAGATGAAGCCTGAAAGTGGTTTGGGATGCTGGAATTGGAGCTCAACAAGGGAATTATAAAGACATATTTTGTGTGTGTCAAGCTCCTGGGCGTGAGTAACAGAAAGGGAATGGAACTCATATGTGTATGGTGGTGGAAGAGGAGTTGCTGCTCTGTCCCACTCGACAGACAGAAGGGAAGATTGCAACGGGAGAACAGAAACGGAGGGAGAAAGCGATAGAGATGGAGTTGGGGGTTTCCAGGATGCATTTATTTCAACCAAAACTAGAATTACGCCTGAGTAGGAGTGATGTTGGGTGACCGATTGAAGATGTAAAATTGGGTTGGAATCGTGGGATAGAAACACGGGGAGGAATCGAAGGAATGAAAGTTGCGGGAGGAAACGTCTGGGATGGCTGGAGTTTTATCTCAGGCCGGTTATCGCCTCGAGTCGTGGACGCACACGACGAGATTCTACAGATGCTCATATGAGAGCTGAGATGCGGATGTCTCTGTGGATTACGCTGAAATGAATTTCACCATCGTCGCTCGACAAGAACCTAATCTCACTGTCACCGAGATTGGGGAAGAGCTAGAGTTTCTTTCTCTTTCAAACGGTGGATGATTAGCTCAGGAGGTGGCGCAGCTCCTTTTATGGAAGGTTGAAGTGGACAGATCTTGCGGGAGGTTGGCGATCGTGGAGGAAGTGACGGAGGGTTCATGGTCGGGTCATACAGTTATGGAAGGCAGAAGACGAGAACGGAGGTTGTGCTCCGCGCTCTACGCGAGGAGGTTGGAGATGGGTACGGGTCCTTCGGGTGAAGGTTGTGTGGGCTCGTGCGATGGATGGGGGAGGCAGTTGTGTGGAGAGAGAAAGGTGTGCATGGAGGGAGTTACATGAGTGCATGGAAAAAATGAGAGAGAGAGAGAGAATATGGGAGGAGAGGGGGGATGTGAGTGCATGCACTAGAAATATGGAGAGAGAGAGGGAGAGAGAGATGAGAGAGAAAAGAGAGAGAAATGAGAGGGGCATGGAGGCGCCACGTGGCACGCAGGGGCGGGGCCACATGGCAGGATAATATTAATTTTTTCAATAAATAAAAAATAAAAATAAAATACTAATAATAATTAGTAAATATTTATACTTATAATAATTAAAATAAATAATTAATCTAATTATAAAATAGATAATTAAAGTAATAAAAGAAATAATTATATAATTAAATAAATAAAATAATAAAATAATAGTCGCTCCTAGAAAAATCACCAATTAAATCGAAATAAAATAAAAAAGAAATAACGAAAGATGTCAAATCAAAAAGTGGTCAGCATGAAAGTCGCTCGTCTCGACGAGATCTACAACTTTTGTGAATGACCGAAAATCAAAATAAGTCATCTGTACAAAAAGTATTTTTGGGGGTACCTACAGATATAGAATACCGAATTTTTTTCTTTTGCAATTTTTTGTCATATTTAAATTTGAAGAAAAATCAAAATAAAGCTAGAGAAAATATGAAAGGAATATTTACAACTTAACATATATTTTTGGGAACCCAAGGAGTGGTCGGGTGGTAGAGCAGTGTGCCTCCATTTTAAACGACCCGGGTTCGAATCCCAGTGGGGACGCTCCGGACCCCCGAAATTATCGGGCCTACTAATAAAAAAAACTTAACATATATTTTTGGATTCTTAATAATTAAGAAAATAAAAAGATAAAACAAAGGGTATTTTGATCATTATGTACAATATACAATAGGAGCCCAAAACCCAAGTTTCACATACATTCTCCGATTTTTATGAAGTTAGTCTTGTTTTGAAGGTCTTTGAATATATATATTATTTTTAAAGTGAGTAGACTTAAATCATACACTGTATGTGAGAGATATGTGCATTTTAAGGTTCTTATTCTCAAAGTAGGGCTCATATTTTATTAGTCAATTTTACAAGGTAGTATTTTTTTGATATTTTTTCTATTATTAATGTTAGTAATATATACACTATAGAGTTAATTTTATTGGATTTGGAGTTAGTATAAAATAGATATAAAAAGATGAATTTGGCTATTATATAGGTGAATATTTACAAGTGAATTTGGCTCCTTAGTTAATGCAAATATGAATGCTAAATGCATATATTATTTATACATGCATGAATGCTAATTATGCAATATAAGTGATGAAATGCAACTAAATACTCGGGAACAAAGCTCTGTTTTCAACTTTTAGAGTGATGAATCACAGATTCATCAATATGGAGTGCACTTTTGAAGGGAATTGGCGATGATAACTATCAGAAGAGATTTTTTTAGATACTTGGGATCTATTTTGCAACATAATGGGGAAATTGATGGAGATGTTACTAATAAAATAAATACTATGGTAAGAGAGAAAATAACTTCTTGTATTCCATTGTGATCTTAGGGCTCTCTTATATAGGCGAAATGCTATACGGAAAAAATTACATAAAGTAGACGATAAAAAAAGAAATATGAATAAAGGACAGATAAAAACAACTATCTCAACATTCTCCCTCAAGCTGGAGCTTATATGTCTATCATGCTCAGCTTGGAACAATAACGATGGAATGCCCCTCTAACAAGTGCTTTGGTGAACATATCTGTAGTCTGATCTCCTGAAGTAACATGAGAAGTAGAGATAAACCCCTTTTGAATCATATCTCGAGTGTAGTGACAGTCTACCTTGATGCATGGCCTCAAATTTCAGCGAAATTCGGTCGAATATCTGTCAAATATCGATATCCAGTCGAAATCGAAATTTGACCGAAATGACCGAAATGATCGAAATATGGGGGTTCCACTACAAAAAAATGACCGAAATAATCGAAATTCTGGTCGAAATTCCACCGAAATTCCATCGAAATTATGTTTTGGTCGATACTGAAATGGTGACCGAAATCGACATTTAGGGCCTTGCCTTGATGTGCTTAGTTCGTTCGTGGAAGGCTGGATTATTGGCTATGAATAGGGCGGCTTGGTTGTCGCATTGGAGATGTATGTGAAGTGGCACCTCAATAGTCAGGTCAGTCAGTACGAATCTGACCCACATCATCTCTGTGTTACCTTGTGCCATAGCCATGTATTCTTATTTGACACTAGATCTAGAAACAATTATATGTTTTTTACTCTTCCATGATACAAGTGAACTCCCTATAAAAACAACGAAGCTTGAAGTAGACATCCTGTCTTTGGGGCATCCTGCATAATATGCATCAACACAAGCTATAATTGTAAGGGATGTGTCTCAACTGAACAAAAATCATGCACATAGAGATATCTTCAGATATCTTAATATCATGTATACAACATCCATATATACTTGCCTGAGCTGCTCAATAAACTGACTAATTCTACTCACTGCGAAGGAGATATCAGGTCTGGTATGGTAACATATAAAAGTTTCCCCACAAGCTCCCCATATCGTCTCTTATCAACCTCCTCGGTGTCATTATCATAGACTAACATTCGGATCCATGGGAGTAGTAGTAGGTCTACATCCTGTCACGTCCGTCTCAACTAGGAGATAAGTAACATACTTTCTTTGCGTCATCACCATGCCACGTTGGTTCCTCGCAAATTCAAGGCTAAGAAATAACGAAGATTGCCAAGGCCCTTGGTCACAAACTATTGACCAAGGAAATCCTTAGCGGCTTGAATACCCTGTTTATCATCCCCATGTAACCATGATATCATCTACATAAACCAAAATAGCAATGGTACCTCTCTGTGATCTCTGAACGAAGAGGGAGTGATCTGTAGTCGATCTAACAAAACCTTACTGCTCAATCAACTTAGAGAGCCTCTGGAACCAAGCCCTCAGACTCTGCTTAAGGTCTTATATAACCTTATGAAGTCTATAAATCATATGAGACCCCCCTCAGCAGCAAAACCTGGTAGTTGTTGCATGTAGACTTCCTCTTACTAGTCACCGTACAAGAAATCATTTGAAATACCACCATCATTCTTGACATTTAACAGAAAGAGAGGCCAATTGTATACCACAACAACAGAAATAAGAATCCACAATGTAGAATGACGAGTGATAGGAGAAAACGTATCTTGATAGTCCACCCCCATATGTTTTGGGTGAACCCATAAGCAACCAGTCTTGCATTGTATCTATCCACAGTACCATCTATACGGTGTTTCACCGTAAAGACCCACTTTCTTCCCACAATAGATAAACAAGATGGAGCAGGAACAATAATCCATGAGCCATGAGACTGTCACATAACCATCTCTTCCTTCGTATCAATATGTCACTGACTAATTTGTAATGCCTCATGATATGTCTGGGGTATATCCACAAGAGATAATCCAACAACAAACCGCTGAAACTCCTCTGAAAGTCACGTAAGAGGAACATGTGAAGAAAGAGGTTACATATCACAGACACGCCTCTACTTCCGTAAGTCAATGGACACGTCAAGGTCCTCACTTACCTCAGTGACCGAGACAAGAACATCTAAAGACACATGCCCATCCTGCTATAAGTGTAAATAGCCAGAGCCGTTAGTAGAACACAAGTGCTCAGAACATACCTAGGGAGTGCTGGATGATGGTGGAGGCTCATGATCACGAGGTTTCTGCGGGTAAACCTATGGCAAAAAGATAGAGGCTATTGGTGGAGGAAGTGGAGGAGGAGGTTGTGGTGAGAATGGTGGTGATGGAGTCATTGGCGTGGCAAACGAAACCGAAGAAAGAGGCATGTATACCTCTTCTCCAGACCTCGAAGGAAGCAACATATCATCTGTAGGAGAGAAATACATAATAAACTCAAAGAAAGTGACATCAGCACTAACATTATACTTCTGTCGAACGAGATCAAAACAACGGTATCCTTTCTGAGTCCTGGAATACCCTACAAAGACATACTTGACATCTCTAGGAGAGAGCTTGTTATGGCCAAGAGACATGATGA
The DNA here is from genome assembly GCA_037367405.1 of Ottelia alismoides. Classification (NCBI taxonomy): domain Eukaryota; kingdom Viridiplantae; phylum Streptophyta; class Magnoliopsida; order Alismatales; family Hydrocharitaceae; genus Ottelia; species Ottelia alismoides. The sequence goes on along the minus strand of JAZKJV010000887.1, from coordinate 3,015,596 downwards.
ACAAAGGCAATTGGCCCAAATACATGGGGAGTGAGGGAGGAAAGATCCTTCTTTAAAAACACAATAAAGAACAAAATCTTCTCTACCAACATAGATGAGGATATGCAATTCACCAGGTAGCTGGCTGTTAGAACCACATCTCCCCTGTTGGGAAAAAAACGAGCGATCTATTATTCAAGGGAACCCTAGCCTCTCTTATATAGGGAGAGGCCTCACGGGTAAAATACATAGTAGTCCAGAGAACAATAAGAAATTATGAAAAGGTACATAATATATAATAATATCGGTCTCTACACTCCCCCTCAAGGTGAAGCATAGATGTCTATCATGCTCAGTTTGGAAGAACATCTCTGGAAGGGTCCTCTGAGCAACGGCTTGGTGAGTACGTCAGCAGTCTGATCCCCTGAGCTCACGTGAGATGTAGATATCAAGCCTCTCTGGATCAAGTCTCTAGTGTAGTGGCAGTCAACTTCAATATGCTTTGTTCTTTCATGGAATGCTGGATGGTTGGCAATAAACAATGCTGCCTGATTGTCACACTGAAGCTGCATGGGTAAAGGTATGGTTACATGTAAATCCTCTAGCACAGATCGAACCCACATCATCTTCGTGCTTGCTTGCGCCATGGCCCTATATTCAGATTCAGCATTGGACCTTGCCACAACAGTTTGTTTCTTGCTTTTCCAAGAAACCAGAGAGCTCCCAACAAAGACGGCAAATCCTGAGGTCGACTTTCGATCCTTAGGGCATCCTGCATAATCGGCATCTGCACATGCGAAAATAGATAAATATGTGCCTTTTCGAAATAGCAACCCTGAACCTGGAGAAGACTTTAGATACCTCAGTATCATGTATATGGCATCCATATAAACTTATCTTGGCTGCTCCATAAATTGGCTTACCCGACTTACTGCAAAGGCAATATCGGGTCGAGTTATGGTAATATAAAGGAGCTTACCCACCATTTCTCTATATCTCCTCTTGTCTACTTCAGCAGTGTCATCATCATACAGCTTCATGCTTGGATCCATGGGAATACTCGATGGTCTGCATCCAACCATGCATGTTTCAGTCAAAAAATCTGTAATGTACTTCCTTTGGGTCATCACCAGACCCTGTGCATTCCTGGCAAATTCCAACCCCAGAAAGTATCTTAGGGTTCCAAGATCCTTCGTGACGAACTGACAGCCTAGAAATGCTTTTACCCTTTCTATTCCCTGAGCAACATCTTCTGTAACCAGAATGTCATCAACATAGACCATGATGACAACCGTACTTGCAGAAGACTTCTGAATAAACGAGTAGTCTGCATTCGATCTTTTGAACCCCTATCGTTCAATCAGATGGGAAAGCTTCTGGAACCACGCCCTTGGGCTCTGTTTGAGGCCATAAATTGCCTTGTGAAGTCGACACACCATATGCTTCTCCCCCTCAGCAGTGAACCCTGGTGGCTGCTGCATGTAGACTTCCTCCTGCAGATCATCATACAAGAAGGCATTCTTGACATCAAGTTGAGATATAGTCCAGTCACGTACCACAACAACTGATAAGAGAATCTGAAGAGTAGAGTGACGAGCCACCGGAGAATACGTATCCATATAGTCCACGCCATAGATTTGTGTGAAACCTCGCGCGACCAGCTGTGCCTTGTATCGATATAAATTGCCATCAGCATGGTATTTAACTGTGAATACCCATTTACAACTAACAATGGATGCATCAGGAGGAGCAATAACCAAGCTCCATGTGCCACGAGACTCTAAGGCACACATCTCGTCTTCCATAGCCATTCGCCAACAAGCAATCTTCATAGCGTCCTGATAGGTCCGTGGTATGCCCACGGAAGACAAAGCTGCAGCAGGGCTTGATTTCTGATCATGAATAAATGCACTGGAGATGGGTGAAAGTACAGGCCTCCGACTAAGCAAAGCTAAGCTCTTTGTGTCTAGGGGTCCCCATTCGATCTGGCCTTGCGCTTCGATTCCCCGATCTGAGTTTGAACTGGATTGAAAGTAGCCTGTACACGCTGAAAGTCGCCTTTGAGGCGATGAAAAGACACCTGGGAAGCAAAGGGATAAGATGCGTACGTCCGCTTTTGCTTCCTGATAGCAATAGGAATATCAAGGTCATCGTCCACTGTACTTGTAGCATCCGGTTTCCAATCAAACCCGAAGTCGTCCGATTTTGGGTCTAATGAACCCAAAAACGTTATTGGTCAATACTAAACAACTTAAAACGATCAATTAATCGTGAATCAAAAGTTGTTCGGGAGAAATCGACCCAGAATCGGTCAATCCGTACCGCGCGCCGTGAAAAGCCGCGACGCAAATTCGGAAACCGCGAAACAAACCGAGACCGTCATTAGATCCGATTCGACGATACAAGACCAACGGAATCGACCGTTCGTCAATCGGAGGCCGTTTGATAATTTAAAATCGTAAAAATTAACCTCAAACCGAAATCTGTATCCGAAAATTTCGGGGGTTCAAAATCCAACCGAAAGTATATCAATATTATACTCATATTGATCGTCGTTCTAAGACAATCAAATCAAGATCTTACGTGTCGAAATCCGACGTTCGACTTGCGAATACGGATGACTTTTGTATCTTAAAAAGATATAAATAATAGTTAAAAGATGGTTTTAAAAAAAAAATATATAGCTTTTATTTTTACTGACGGTGCACAGACAGTACACAGTACATCCGATTGTTTTTTTTGTCCTCTAAATGTCTCCAGCCATGTGGCATCAACCTCCTTTCCATTTGGCATCAAGCAGCTCCTTTTCTTTACCTATATAACAACACCAACGCCAAGGCTTCTCCCTCTCGTTTCTTGTTTCTCCTTTCCAACTTTCCCCCAAAATTCTCATCTATTCTCCCATTTCCCAACAGTGTGAGAAACCAGATCACTCCAAGCTGCTGTTGTTCCTTCTTCTATTAGAGCTTCTCCAGCCATCTTTGCAGCTCCAGGAAGAGCTCCCAGCTACAGCTGCTGGACATCTTCCTGCATGTCAAGAAATCCTCTCATTTTGAGGCTCTAAGGTACCATCCCTTCCCTCCTATTTGCTGCCAAACATGTGTAAAATCCCTCTTCCATTCTCTTTTGTTGTCACTCATGTTCTTTGCACAAATTATTTCTTGTTAATTGAGGATTTGGGACTGGGATAAAAGTTTCAGCAGCTCTTGCATGCCTAATTTTCTTGATGTTAAAGCAAATCCATGTGTACAATCTTATCCCTAATCCTTTTGCTACCATGCATGTTCAGATAAACATCTCCTCTTGCCATAATATATATAAAATTTATGGGTTAAGTTTATAATTTGTGGATGGATCTTATTCTTGCTTAATAATCATGTGCAATCCTCAACTATTCCTTTTGTGGTATTAAAGGGTTTTGAAGCTGCTATCTTGACAATTACAAATGTGGATTTCAGATCTTTTTTTTAGTTAACCTGCTCTATTCTCAGGTTGCAAATCTGGCACCTGATAAATTCTACAGTGAATATTATTTTGCCTCTTTAGAATATACATCAGTCTACTTAATTGTCGAAGCTCTGATACCAAACTGTCAACCCCTCAGGATCCGGGTACCCGTTTACGCGCAATTCGCAAGATATCATTCATGTTTAATCGCACAAGTTGCAAAAATACAGGGAAATTTTTTTTTCGCAACTATGACATTCATTCTCAATACATTACCACAAGTAAAAGAAACAATATGGCACCAAAATTCTTTTCATTAATATTCATATCCATATACAACATGTACAAGCATATTCCATGTTACAACATATATCCCAAAATGTGATACAAAAGAGATAACATTTACATCATTATCTGGACAAAAACTGAGACAAAGTAATTCATACCGTCGGTTATAAACTCTGTCTCCAGGAAGCATGTATAGCTACTGAGCTGCAGGCTGTTTGCCTGCCAAACATGTTAGGAAAGAAAAGGCGTCAGCGGTTGCTGGTACCTCCCAAAAACTTATATAAAATAACAGACATTTATTATTTACAAAAGAAAGCAAGTAGAGAGGCAAGAACAACTCAAATTAAATGTTATTTCTACTTTGCAATGAAAAAGGTTTTTCAGGCTACTTGTAAGCATCTCAAATGTTTGTCCCATACCCCAGCATTTCCCACATGTGACATATTTTATAGTACTTGAGTATTCATGAGTATCTGAGTGTAAGCACATATCTATTCAGAGATCACGTTGTTGAGTGATAATGGAAAAGTTATGATTTGGAAAGATCTATTAATTTATTTAAATCATTGGGTAGAGAGAATGGTCATTTCCTACTAACCCTAACTGTTGATCGTAACTTCTCAACTCTTAATTCCAATGTTTCCGATACAATTCCAGATGGTATAGATGCAGATATGGATGATCTAGATGTAGAATCGCCATGTCTGTTGGCGAAGTAACTCAAGCGGTGAAGAAGCCTACAAATGGCTCTTCCGTCTCGCCCTCTAATTGGAAGCGCGGTCCAATAGAGGGATAGGTCTACTCCCCAACTACGCCACTGAGACGGGTGAGAGAGACTCCCTAGAAAAGTCGCTCTAGAAAAACAGCCCGACTAGTATGGGCAACCGAGCTCGTACGTAAAGCTGAAAAACCAGGATCCCCCGCCTGGGCATCCTAAAACAGGGTCAGCGGAACTGGTCTAAAGTCTGGATCCCAACGAGGCGTAAAAACACTGCGAGCTCGCGTAAAACCGAAAAGGGACTGGAATCCTAGACCCACGCCCTTGGCGGCCGCTGCCCAATCTGGGCTTCCTTTCCTCCGCCCAGTTGAGGGTCACCGCGCCCTCGCACGATCAGGTGTAAGGGCCACCATGATCGACATGATTATCATTGAAGCTCATTAAACCACATCAAAAACCAATTGGGTATACTAATCAAATGATTTGCTAACAAAATACTTGATTCAATGATTCATTAAGTTCAACTTAATTTAACAATGGTAATTAGCCAAAATATTACGAAGTACTAATGATTTTTAGCACATGAGAAATCCTTACTGTCTCTAAATAGAATACTGGATCTTTGGTGTGGCTTATCAATCGCTTTATTGTGATACTAATATCATTATTAACAAGATCAAAATGCTTGTCCAGGAAGAGACGAGATCATGTTAACTATGATTAACTCAACTTATGTTGAAAAGTAAAGGACAACCATGAAATAATTTCAAATAAAGTGACTATGATCATTGATGGGGATGTTTAATATTGTAGAATATTTAGAATTTCTCTCAACCCATCTTAACATTTCTTTAATCATTATGAGATTCTAAGAAGCTAACATATGAAAAATCTTTGTCTATACTTTAAGAGCTAATCATTAAAACATATGCTTCTAGATGTGTTAGACAAGTTAATTATGAAAGCAAGTGATAGATGCATGCAACAGGTATGAGAACTACTTGTTTAGTCGGATCTTTAATAATAATGTAGAGGTTATATCCAAATGATGATGTTATGAAATCTTATACTCAAACCCACAATTTTGGGCATAATATCCTTTCTCGAGGTCTACTTGATCTATATACCTTAATAGATTTCCATAAAAAAAAACCAACAGTAGCAGATCAATAAATCCAAACGAAATTTATAAGTTTTTTTTTTATATTCCGATTTCCAGCAGCTTATCTATACAGAACTATACAATAAAAAAATTTTCTTTCAATCAATTTCACCAATATATATATAATTTTTTTTTACAGTATCTACAGTTAAGATTTGATTACAGAAACTAAAATTTTTATATATATAACAATAATAACAGGAAGTCGGATAAACTCCTTACCAACCTATATTTATATATTATAGTTCCCACTAGTTTTTAAGTAGAATTTCTTCTTGGACTATACTGATATATTTACATTTTCATATTCTCAAATCTCTACAGTTATCTAAATATCCAATAATTATGCAAGATTTCCAGATGATAGCCATGTTGGATCAATTGATGTCACAACCTGGACAATATATTGAACTTCCAGTGGAGAATAGCAGATCCAGAACAATAGGCAAACAAAAAAAATGTGAAACAGTCATGCATGGCAGCATGGAAGAAATCTAAGGATTGCACATGCATGTCATTAAAAGTGGAGTTTAATGCTACATGTAAGGCAGCAAAGGAGAGGGAGAGGATGGTACCTTGAAAATTTCTAAAAGGGAGATCAATCCAGAGGCTTTCCGAGCTCAATTGGTCAGGAGCAGGGCTTGCATAGCTGCTAATCGGCAGTATTTGCTACAGCTTTTGGCAAATTTTCGAAGATGGAAGAGAAATTACGGAGTTCTTTTTGTCGGAACTTTTTGGGGGAAAGAAGGCTTACGTTGCAATTGGGGGAAAAGAAAGATCTCGATGAAATGGGAGAAATGGGCATCGATATAAGTAAGGAGGGAAAAGGAATGGGGTTTATTTTGCTTGCCAAGTGGAGTAAAATTTCAAAACAAGTGTCTGAGAAGAATAGACAGCTGGAAATTTATTTCTTTTTCTTTTTTTTTTTTACAACAAGCTCCAGTCTGTAATAATATATTAATTTTTAATATATATATATATATGCCAAAAATTCTCTTTATTATTACAGACTGCAGCTTGTTGTAAAAAAAAAAAGAAAAAGAAATGAATTTCCAGCTGTCTATTCTTCTCAGACACTTGTTTTGAAATTTTACTCCACTTGGCAAGCAAAATAAACCCCATTCCTTTTCCCTCCTTACTTATATCGATGCCCATTTCTCCCATTTCATCGAGATCTTTCTTTTCCCCCAATTGCAACGTAAGCCTTCTTTCCCCCAAAAAGTTCCGACAAAAAGAACTCTGTAATTTCTCTTCCATCTTCGAAAATTTGCCAAAAGCTGTAGCAAATACTGCCGATTAGCAGCTATGCAAGCCCTGCTCCTGACCAATTGAGCTCGGAAAGCCTCTGGATTGATCTCCCTTTTAGAAATTTTCAAGGTACCATCCTCTCCCTCTCCTTTGCTGCCTTACATGTAGCATTAAACTCCACTTTTAATGACATGCATGTGCAATCCTTAGATTTCTTCCATGCTGCCATGCATGACTGTTTCACATTTTTTTTGTTTGCCTATTGTTCTGGATCTGCTATTCTCCACTGGAAGTTCAATATATTGTCCAGGTTGTGACATCAATTGATCCAACATGGCTATCATCTGGAAATCTTGCATAATTATTGGATATTTAGATAACTGTAGAGATTTGAGAATATGAAAATGTACATATATCAGTATAGTCCAAGAAGAAATTCTACTTAAAAACTAGTGGGAACTATAATATATAAATATAGGTTGGTAAGGAGTTTATCTGACTTCCTGTTATTATTGTTATATATATAAAAATTTTAGTTTCTGTAATCAAATCTTAACTGTAGATACTGTAAAAAAAAATTATATATATATTGGTGAAATTGATTGAAAGAAAATTTTTGTATTGTATAGTTCTGTATAGATAAGCTGCTGGAAATCGGAATATAAAAAAAAACTTATAAATTTGGTTTGGATTTATTGATCTGCTACTGTTGGTTTTTTTTTATGGAAATCTATTAAGGTATATAGATCAAGTAGACCTCGAGAAAGGATATTATGCCCAAAATTGTGGGTTTGAGTATAAGATTTCATAACATCATCATTTGGATATAACCTCTACATTATTATTAAAGATCCGACTAAACAAGTAGTTCTCATACCTGTTGCATGCATCTATCACTTGCTTTCATAATTAACTTGTCTAACACATCTAGAAGCATATGTTTTAATGATTAGCTCTTAAAGTATAGACAAAGATTTTTCATATGTTAGCTTCTTAGAATCTCATAATGATTAAAGAAATGTTAAGATGGGTTGAGAGAAATTCTAAATATTCTACAATATTAAACATCCCCATCAATGATCATAGTCACTTTATTTGAAATTATTTCATGGTTGTCCTTTACTTTTCAACATAAGTTGAGTTAATCATAGTTAACATGATCTCATCTCTTCCTGGACAAGCATTTTGATCTTGTTAATAATGATATTAGTATCACAATAAAGCGATTGATAAGCCACACCAAAGATCCAGTATTCTATTTAGAGACAGTAAGGATTTCTCATGTGCTAAAAATCATTAGTACTTCGTAATATTTTGGCTAATTACCATTGTTAAATTAAGTTGAACTTAATGAATAATTGAATCAAGTATTTTGTTAGCAAATCATTTGATTAGTATACCCAATTGGTTTTTGATGTGGTTTAATGAGCTTCAATGATAATCATGTCGATCATGGTGGCCCTTACACCTGATCGTGCGAGGGCGCGGTGACCCTCAACTGGGCGGAGGAAAGGAAGCCCAGATTGGGCAGCGGCCGCCAAGGGCGTGGGTCTAGGATTCCAGTCCCTTTTCGGTTTTACGCGAGCTCGCAGTGTTTTTACGCCTCGTTGGGATCCAGACTTTAGACCAGTTCCGCTGACCCTGTTTTAGGATGCCCAGGCGGGGGATCCTGGTTTTTCAGCTTTACGTACGAGCTCGGTTTCCCATACTAGTCGGGCTGTTTTTCTAGAGCGACTTTTCTAGGGAGTCTCTCTCACCCGTCTCAGTGGCGTAGTTGGGGAGTAGACCTATCCCTCTATTGGACCGCGTTTCCAATTAGAGGGCGAGACGGAAGAGCCATTTGTAGGCTTCTTCACCGCTTGAGTTACTTCGCCAACAGACATGGCGATTCTACATCTAGATCATCCATATCTGCATCTATACCATCTGGAATTGTATCGGAAACATTGGAATTAAGAGTTGAGAAGTTACGATCAACAGTTAGGGTTAGTAGGAAATGACCATTCTCTCTACCCAATGATTTAAATAAATTAATAGATCTTTCCAAATCATAACTTTTCCATTATCACTCAACAACGTGATCTCTGAATAGATATGTGCTTACACTCAGATACTCATGAATACTCAAGTACTATAAAATATGTCACATGTGGGAAATGCTGGGGTATGGGACAAACATTTGAGATGCTTACAAGTAGCCTGAAAAACCTTTTTCATTGCAAAGTAGAAATAACATTTAATTTGAGTTGTTCTTGCCTCTCTACTTGCTTTCTTTTGTAAATAATAAATGCCTGTTATTTTATATAAGTTTTTGGGAGGTACCAGCAACCGCTGACGCCTTTTCTTTCCTAACATGTTTGGCAGGCAAACAGCCTGCAGCTCAGTAGCTATACATGCTTCCTGGAGACAGAGTTTATACCCGACGGTATGAATTACTTTGTCTCAGTTTTTGTCCAGATAATGATGTAAATGTTATCTCTTTTGTATCACATTTTGGGATATATGTTGTAACATGGAATATGCTTGTACATGTTGTAAATGGATATGAATATTAATGAAAAGAATTTTGGTGCCATATTGTCTCTTTTACTTGTGGTAATGTATTGAGAATGAATGTCATAGTTGCGAAAAAAAATTTCCCTGTATTTTTGCAACTTGTGCGATTAAACATGAATGATATCTTGCGAATTGCGCGTAAACGGGTACCCGGATCCTGAGGGGTTGACAGTACTGGATGGTGTAGTCTCCTCCTCCTGCAATGAAGAATCCTGCATGTGTACCATATCTGACCCGTCAGTAGTATTGCTATCTGAACATACTTGAGGCGTGATGGATGTCTGTTGTTTAGCCTGAGCAGGACCTGACCGACGCGTATAGAATTTTGGTAAAGGTGGAATACGAGGTTGTGGAGGTGGTGGTGGTGAAAATGACGTGGTAACTGGAGCAGGAGTGGACTCAGGTGAACTCCAACTAGGAGGCGGAGGAACATAGAAATCATCGTTGGTAGTGGATGGTACCACCCTGTCACCTGCAAGTGAAAAATACGTAACAGACTCAAAGAACGTGACATCAGCACTGACAAAGTATTTATTGTTGATGGTGTCATAACAACGATAACCCTTTTGCGTCCCAGAGTAACCGACAAAGACACACTTGAAAGCTCTAGGAGAGAGTTTGTCAAGTCCAGGAGTCAGGAAATGAACAAATGCAACAGTACGAAAGACACGAGGAGTAAGTGAGAATAATTCCTTATCAGGAAAAATGATAGAAAGAGGAATTTTCTCATCAAGAACAGATGACGGCATACGATTGACCATGTAGCAAGCTGTAAGAACAACATCCCCTTAGAAAGAGATAAGAGCACAACTCTGAATAAGGAGAGTTCGAATAATGTCAAGAAGGTGACGGTGCTTTTTTTCTGCCACGCCATTCTGTTGAGATGTATAAGCACAAGTAGTTTGGTGAATAATGCCCTTCGACGAGAGAAACTGAGAGAGAGACCGTGTGCAAAATTCTAGAGCATTATCTGTACGAACATATTTGACAGTAGAGGAAAAAACATTCTGTACTTCATTAATCAAATTTTTAATCACATCTCCTGCTTCAGATTTATTCTTTAAAAGAAAGACCCACGATACACGAGAGAAATCATCCACTACAACCAGATAGAACCTATGACCCTGATGATTGGGTATACAACTTGGACCCCAAATATCTATGTGAAACAACTCGAACGGGGAGCTACTGCTCCGACTCTGACGACTAGGAAAGCTAGACCGATGATGTTTTCCCAACTGACACGCTTCACAGCGAAAAGAAGACTTGGGAGAGATATGGGGCAGAAGATGTCACATTTTCTGGAGCGGGAGATGACCAAAGCGAAGATACCAGATGTACGAAGATACTGGTCCGGCGGAATGAGAAGAGACGCCAGTATAAGAATTCCGGACTAGCCGATACAGACCATTCTGCTCAGAGCCACAGTCAATCACCCTGCCCGTTAGTATGTCCTAAAAAATAAGAGAAGAGGGGTTAAATATAGCACGACAGTGCAAATCCTTCGTAATCTGACTAATAGACAACAGATTTATGGAGAACTGAGGATCATGTAGAACATTCTGTAAACTCATAGAAGGAGATAGGAAGACCTCCCCCTGTCCAACTAGGGGGGAATGAGTACCATCTGCGATTTGTACTGAACGGCCATGGGGAATGTCCATGTAGGACTCAAGTTTCTCTCAATCTAGGCAGAGGTGATGTGTGGCACCAGAATCTATAATCCAATCAGATATATCATGACAAGACGTAAATGCAGTGGCACTACCTGAGGTACTAGCTACAGCAGAGGAACTGGCAGAAGCTGTAGCAGCAACATCTGAAGGTCCACCAGAAGAATCAGCAGATGATTGTGGCATAATAGCACGTAGACGTGCCACAAGCTCGTCAAAACGATTGTCTGTATTGGATGCGGACTGGGGCAGAGCATGCTCGGCTACAAGCGCCGATGCTGGGAACCCATGCTTAGAGTAGCATATATCCTCCGGGTGGCCTGTGCGGTGACAGTACGAACATGGCTGACGAAAGAGACCACCCCTACCACGGGGTCCACGACCAGAAAACTGACCACCTCTCCCGCGCGAAACTGCCATCGCCGATGGAGGTGGAGTAGATGAGCTGGAAGAAACTGATATGCGACTGAGCCTCCGGTAAACATCCTCCATTGGAGGAATAACTGCATCGACCAAAATCTCCCACTAGCCCAAAGAGCCATTAATGGGCTAATCATTTAAACCCGCACTCATGTGACAATCATAGGATATTTAGAAAATAGCTAGGTAAGCTGATCAGTCACTCTGTTCCCGCGAGACTATGCCAAGTCCTTTTACGGTACTTGCATATCCCCAGTAACAGTGCTCGCATCCAATGCGAATGTTGCATCTTATGCAACTAATACTCAATCTTGTTCGTTACAGTGTCCTTGACACTACAACTTAACAACTATCATAACCAGTATTTCAATAATCCTTATCAGAATACCCTTATTCCTGGAGATCACTATCTCTTAAGGTATCTACAGTTAAGACCTTTAGATCTCTATCTATAAAGTCTTAAGCTTTGAAGATAAGACTTTGAGATCATTATATCAAAAATCTTGTCATCTATGAAGATTTTGTTATTACTGCAACCAAGTGTTTTATTTCCATAGTAGGATTAGTAACAGTTTACTACTCCCACTGCATGGCAGCCATCTGGCTTTTGTACACATCTAGTATACACCCGGCTTCTCAGAATTGATGCCCAAGGGCAAGTAGTTCTAGCATTCACTTCCTCAACTCTTTGAGGTGCTATCCCTTTAGATAGGTCAGTACCATATCTTACGGGATGGAAGCCTTTCTTGGAATTTTCCATAAAATGGAATATGTCCAAGGTGTACTACTAATATGACAGTCCCAATACCCTCTTCTCTTTGCTCCTGAACAACTTTAGAACTATGATCTAAGAGGTATCTTTGAAATCATATTTCAAGATATGGAATAGCCAGTCTATAGAACACTTATTATCATCCTTATATCAATCCAAATGATTAGGATATTATCTACATTTAGCACGATGAACATAAAGACACTCCCACTAAGCTTCATATGGTTCATCGAGATTCTATCTGAAATCATAACATTTATAATTTCATCAAATCTTATGTTCCAACTTCAAGAAGCTTATTTGAGTCCATAGATGGATTCCTTAGCTTGCACACCTTGCTTTCCTCAATCATGAAGCCTTGGGGCTACTTCATGTGAATATCCTCAAAGAGATATTCGTAGAGGAATGCAATATTGACTTACATCTTGAAGATGCAATAGTCAAGTTGTGTAGCTAAGGTCAGCAATATTCTGATGGTTTTAAGCATGGTCACCGAAGAGCAAGTCTCATCGCAAGCAATGTCTTCTCTTCCTGTGTGTAACTCATGGCTACGAACCGTGCTTTGAAGATCTCTACCTTCTCATCAGGTTCCCCTTCTCTTAAAGATCCATTTATACCTTTACAGGTCTTACCCATACAGGTGGAACCTCGAGGGTCCATATACAACACTTGTATATGAAGTCTACATTAGACTTTTATTGCTAACATCCATCTATCCATGCTATGATCTTCAGAAGCTTCATCACATGAAGTTCGATCATTGTCAGATTTCTCTGACACATGGAATCCATCCTCAAACTCATTTGAAGATGTATTAGTGTTTCATCTTCAATTGCCTTTTAGTTTCCAATTTCAGGAGCCTCATTATCTTCTCAAGATTAAATGAGTTCCTACTTCATTTTCATCTTGATTCTCAAGAGTCTCAACCTCTAAGAATTACATTCTCAGAGATGAGATATTTTAAGAATCTCAAGGTCATAAAGTAGGTATCCAATACCATCCTTTATTTTCCTAATGAAGCAGCACTCTCAAGTGCTCAATTCCAGCTTACTTGTATGGAATTATATGTAGTCTCTACTACATATATACCTGGATACTAAGAGGAATTTTTGCTAAAAATTCATCATTGATCGAATCATGTTACACATGATCCAATTGTATCTCCCTACAACTATATTGAGTTTAGGTTCATTAGGAGGAGTGAGATAGGAATGATATTCCTTTCTCCGTAAGGTATATTATGAATTCATCTAATAGGTACCGATTACCTAGATTAGACCAAATTCATTTTTATCTTCCTTCAGACTTTGGTTCCAAACCAAAATTATGAAATCTTTGAACATTTCAAAGGTCTCTAAGTGAAGAGAAGAAATCTCATATCATACATAATCATCAATAGATATCACATATCCACAATGTTTACTATGATATAGATGATCCGCATACATCAATATGTATGAGATCCCGAATACCTTAACATCTTACATCTTTCCCAAAGAAGGGTGTATTGGACATTTTTCTTTGAATACAATATTCATAAGTATGTAAGTTTTGAAATTTTAGACATTCTAAAGTTTCCTCTCTTACTAGTCTAGTGATCAAATCAATAGACAAATGTCCAAGGCTTTATGCTCGATCATTGTCAAATGATCTTCATCCTCCTATTGATCTTGAGGTTTAATTTCAGTATTTAGAAATGTTAATGAACCATTTATTAATTTTCTAATTTAGTGGAGTCCACTAGATTTTAGATCACTTTCTGAAATATCTTCATCATAACTCTTTATGATAGTTCTATCTCAGAATTCATGTTTATTTCCAACATTTAGAAACAACAACGAGTGTATTCTTATATCTAGGTCATAGAGACATTCTCTACGAATAAGGGCTCCTCCATTGAAATTAACAAGTCTATCAATCCAACAGAGATTGTTGCAACAATTGCATCAATATCCATGTGGATAACTACAAACCTTTAAGATAAAATTTTCCAGTCTTCTAAAAACATATGCAACCCATTGCAAGTGTTGTCAGAAGATTGAGATACAATTATTAGACTCTATCTTATCAAATAAGAAAGTCAATTTCAATGATTTATGTAGATTATTTTGATGCTCTATCCGAGTCCCTCTCTAAGGATTCTAGACAGACTTGATAGTCGTACTATCAACACATCAATTCATTGCAGTATTGGCATTCATCCAACTCTTTTGATGTCATATGGAAGTCACAGAAGTACGGTCAACTCTTTGACTATCCTTCTCATATTGGGTCTGACCCATGCTTCCACTGCGCTCCCTTTATCTATAAACAACTATTGCTTAAGACTAAGGATCTCGTACATTAAATTCAAAAGAATCTAGTGTAAGATCATTTCAACATTTATACATGCTTCATTAAATTCATACAATATGAATATTATGAAGCTTCATGAATGACTAGAGTATAGGTAGTAGAATGATGACACTCATCATCTACATCCATCTAAACTTTTAAAACATAGGTTCAGGTAGGTATTCAAACAATTTGAATACATCATCTCTTATAGAGCCACCATTCTGCATGATGCAGTGAACCATCTCATTCATGTTAAATGTCAAGAGCACATATGTATGCCAGAATATCTTCATTAATTTTATAAGGATTATTCGACAATTGCGATCATCATCGACATGTCACTTCCAAAGTACATCCGATGAAAGATCAAGACTATAGAGACATACAAACCCTAGGGTTGTAGTCCTATTATCCATTTAATTGTGATTCCTCATTATTATGAGGAAACTTGCACATTGCAACCACATATATTATGTGTCCAACTGCAATTGCAATATCTGGATCATGAGATCAATCCATGATATTTTATTGTTTATCATTGAGTATAACATTGAGTGGGTTTAATGAAGGATTATCTGAAATAAGAAATTTGCATAAGTGTATATATTTATATATATACATATTTTACTTTGATTTAGGCATTTTTTATATCAAAGTTGTCTTGCCATGTCAACACTGAAAGTTCATTCCCTTAATCACTTTCAATGTAAGAGATATACTTACCATTATATCTCTAGCAAGATCTGGGATCTCCTTCCTTATCTTTGTTGCACCCCAATAATATGAGAACCTACAACTCGGATAAAAAGAAGCGGGAACACATTCCGCTTTGCAAGTCCAACTTGCATCTCCCAATTCGGTCTTTAACACCCGGGCCCACCACCCCTAAGGCAATGTTGACCCGTCATTAATTGAACCAACCGTCAACAGGAATACAACTCACTATGCGCAATCCAATATCGCCCCAATAATATGAGGACTCGATATTGGGGTCACTATGCATACGTCCTTACTCTTTCGAGAAGCGACGAGCCCGATCTAAATGGATCATATGCAGGATCTGTCACTTCGGACAAGCGTCTCCTACATATAATATCTGGCGACGGAACCCTCCGCCTTGACGGGAGACCATGGATGTCACTTATGTGATCCTCCATATTATATTCAAATTCTAATTGATCACTATGATCATATTCATTATGATTAATTCTTCCAAGGGAAAGAACATCTCTATTCATAATAGAGTGTTTTAATTTTAGTTGGATTTCAATTAATCTAATCATATTAAATTAATAATCCAATTAATATCCAACAAACATTTTATTGTTACTTGAATTATGGTATTATCTCAAATACGTATTATTTCGAATTTTAATAATTAGAAATACATCATGATTTCTTAAGCATTATACTAACCCTACCCGCTGTCATGGCCAGTACCGACGAGAGTGGGACGGACCACATACGTTGCAACCCGCAACCCCAATGCTCTCCGACTAGACACCATATCTACCTCGGGAAAGGATAATGCAAAATAAATCACTTTATACTTGAGATGATCATCGGTTCTTCAACCGAAATTGTACCATATAATAATAATCAAAACAATTTTTGATTAACATTATAATGAGATTTGCTAAACAAATCCCAAGTCCTATTCAAGCAACATGTTTGTTGGAATGTTGATCATGGAGATCATGTAACCAATTAGTGATCTAGATCACATCTAATCAATTATTGGTTAAGGCAATGTCATTTAAGGGAATAATTATCATCAAATATTTCACAAATATTTATGAACAATTATTCTAGGAAATTAAACAATTTAATTTCACCAATTGATTAAATGATAATCACTATTCAAGCACCAAGTTTGATGATTGTGTTTCCAATTAAGATTTAGATCAAATCTAATCAATTAATTAGTTGAGGCCAAGTCAATTATGTAAATAATCATCTTCCAATATTTCACCAATATTTTTCGTGATTATTTCACGAAATTAACAATTAATTTCTCTAATTGACAATCACATGGTTCTAGATTAGGACTGTAATTTCAGTATTGACCCTTACTCACTAAAATTAACATATCTCAATCAATTTAAATCCAAATTAGTCAAACTCAATTTTCAAATATTGCTAACTTGATTTAGGATAGAAGCCAAGTGATGTTTCATGCATTTCGAGGCGGATCTAAACAGTAATTAACTCTTTAATCATGTTAAGATCTGCAGCTCCTGCAACAGTGCATACATGTTCATTAAAACAACCATATCTCGAGCATACGAAATCCGATTTACGCAAACTCAGATCCTATGATTTCCTTATTTAATGGGGAACAAAATCCATGTAAATAATTCGTGCTTGAACATTTTAAACATGGCTGAAATTATTTACTAAACAGATCTGCGAAATCAAATGCGACAAAAACTTTCGCGACCTTAACGAACCCAAGTCGTCCTCGGTTTGCGAATCATATTCGAAACCGTCGAACCTGGCTCTGATACCACTTGAAGGATATAGAATTTATCCTCAAGCGCATCACGGAAGCGTGATCGTCGTATCGGATACGACAAGGAACGACTAGTCGCACTAGTTGTTCGGTGCAGCGGAATTTAAAATTTTTATTCGATGAAACCACATGATCTGAGAACCATTCTCAGATCATTTCATCTATAACCGCAACAAGTATAATGCAATACCTCTTGAAGCGTGGTTGATCGAGTCTCTAAGAGAAGAGGCCTCCTGTCTCAAGTCCGATCGTCGGTGAGACCGCTTGCGAGCGCGGGGATGAACCGCATTGTCCTCACAATCCAAGAAGTTGATCCAAGCGTAGTTGCTCCTGATCTCGTCGCACGAGATCAAACGTCTTCTTCGTGAGTGCAGCACTCCAAGAAGACCGAGAACCGAAGAACGTCGAAGCGGCGGTGCGGTGGCGAAGGCGACGACGATTCTCTCCTCTAGGGTTTGGTGGACGGCCACCAAGTAGAGGGAGAAAGAGTTGGCGTGTATGGAGAAGAAGGGAAGAGAGAGAGCCTCCAATATTCTATGTGTAAAGAGAGAGCATGGTATGCCTCTCTATTTATAGAGTTTTGGGATCCATGGATCTCAATCCATGTGACATACAAAATCAATAGATGAGATTGATTTATGTCAATCCAATGGCTACGATTGTTGTTGGTAAAACCAACAAATTTAGATCAAAATATATTTGACAAAATCAAATACAAATTAATCCAAAATCACACCAAATAAATAAGGAGAGAATATACATGGAGATTACATCTCCATGTACATTCCATATGGACGGCCACCCATTCCTATTTGGAATTGGGTGCCGCCCAAGCTTTCCATGAGGAGAGCAATCTCATGACATGTCATGAGATTGCATATCTTCATGGAAATCTCTTTATTTATTTCCAACAACTTTTGTTGGCTTTTATTCTTCAAAAATAAATCACAATTATATTTGAGAATATTGCAATCTTGCCATGGGAAAAATTGTGAATCATATTCACAACCCAAAACAACATATAATTTATATTGTCAATTAATTACACAATGTGTATCCAATACACATAATAATTAATCAACACATATAAATTATAATTAGCTCTCTCTAATATATTATAAATCACATTTATAATATATTATGAATAATTGGATATTTCTATAGACATTATTCTTATCCACAATAATTAAATCACATTTAATTATATTGGATAATTTCTACATACATCAAGATGATTAAATCACATTTAATCATTATTTCTTCATTACTTAGATCTTATGGAATTATTCTCGAACCCTTTAAGAATAATGCTATCTCTCTGCAGATACTTGGAGATAAGGACATGGCGATTGTATTGTTCCACGTATAGTGACATGGATATCGAGATCATATCTCAAATCCAGATCGCAGGCCTCCCATAGATGCTTGATTAAATCAAGACCTTAAATCTAATCTTCTCATTGCATCTGAATCACATTCAGATCAATGTCCAACACTTGGATCAAGATCAGATCACTTCTCTACTGAGAGGAGTTACTAAAATCCAGACCCGTTTCATCACTCCCTAGGAATGGAAGCTTCATGGTTATACAATCGTTTATGATCACATCACCTTAAGGTATTCCTAATACCTGTACATCCTGTATACTGGAAGACTCAGATTAAACCCGAAGTATTGGATCAACTTTATACTGTCTACTTCATGGTTTTATCAGTAAGTTTCTCAATCGATCATTGGGAGTCAGTATCGATCATATACTTTCCAAAAGCATATATCATACCTTGGTCTTGATCATATACTTTCCAAAAGTATATATCAAACCTACAAATTCAGTCAAGCTTCCAAAGCGAGACGACCATGCGCATGGAATTTGATTCTTCCCAATATCTCATGAGTGAGCTCATGTCTTCCGGTTCAGTAACTGAACCTGTGTGATCCCTTTGAGAGATCGTATTACTCATATGCCCTTATATGCACACCACCGCGCCAGTGTATAGACCTTGGTTAGGTCATCAACCTATTGCTCTGCCAAATGTATATATTCAGACATATAGTAACACATCTGTCTTCGGTCAGAGGATATGTGCCTATATCATGACAGCATACGATATAGGACTTTGGTTATCTCGATCTCATTAAGTCAACTCTTTGACCTTACTAATCTGACACCTCCGAATCTCTATTCCTATGCAGAGGACCTGCATTAAGAGGTCGGTCAGATATCAGCCTTTAGAGATAAGGATTGTCATCTCCTACTCAGGCTGGAGATCATCTCTTAACAATCATTTGACTGTGCTTGATGAGTCCTCAATCTAACTCTTTAGATATTCATCCAAGCACCCGCTTCTATGATTCAATAGTTGAATCAACAGCTATATGATTATTAAGATGGCCATGGTACATAACCTTAATTGTACTAAGGGACCTAATGTGCAAATTATTCATTCTTCATTTCTGATCAGGGAATGATATGTGCAATAACATTTATTGCATAATGGCTCGCCGTGGGCTCGCATTTCCAACATAAATATGGCACTCTAATGTAAGTCTTTGATGATTTGATTAACATATAATAAATTCATAGAAAAATCAGGAGCATGAAGAACATCCTGCACTCATTGTCGAAGTCAATTGAACCTTCCCTTGTCCGGTAATGGGAGATTGTTTCTCATCTGCAATCACTATATATCTTCCTGGAGGAATCGATCTTTATGCACTAAATTTCCCTCCATCACCATAGAGGTGATGTGAAGCTCTTGAATCCATAATCCATTCCGACCAATATGCTCTGTAACATCTAGTAAAAGCATATGCAGTACCTGATGTGGTGGCACAAGCTGATGCGACTACCTCTGAAGATCCTGATGGAGAAGTACACGGCCCAAGTGCAGTCATAATCTCTCTCAGTCGTATCACAAGCTCACCAAACCTCTGATCAGATGCATGAGTAATACTAGCTGGTTGAGTCTACTATGCAACATGAGCTGAAGTAGGAAAACCATGCTTGGAGTAGCATGCATCCTCAGTATGACTTGGTCTATGGAAGTAAGTGCATGACCGACGAGATCGACTGCCCCCTCCCCTGCTACGGTACCACGTTCACAGTGCTGCGTAGAAATCCTTCTACTACGAGATGCAGTCATAACCGAAGAGGTCTGTGACTGGTGAGCTACCAAGTACTATAGGGAGCCTACTCAATCTACTGCGTGCCTCCTCCGTGGAAGGTATAGTGGCATCCATAAGAATCTGTGATCGAGTTGCATCATATTCAGGATCAAGAGCTGCTAGAATTACTCCAGTTATTATTGAATCTTTGTAAGCCTTGAGCTGTTCTGGTGAAGCAGTCAAGGGAATGAAACCATGTAGCTTTTCAAACATACCCTTGACAGAAGTGTAAAGGGTATATAGAGGACATCCGTTCTGCTTAGATGTGAAGATATCACGCTAAAGTTGCTGTATCTTTGACTTACTCTTTTCCTGCGAGTAAGTAGCAGCATGGATGTCCCACATCACCTTCGTGGTGGGGTACTCAAAATATCATTGGCTATCTCCACGGATAGCATCCCAGACAGCCAGACATGTGCATACACGTCATCTGCCTCCCCACGAGGCATTAACCACAGTCTTGTCGATTGGTTCATCCTACATCAGAATATGCTTCTTACTGTTGTACTGCATTAGGCTCATGAATTGCAATGCCCATAACTCATAATTAGTCCCATCCATCTTGACAATATGTGCTGGACCTCTGAAGGCACCTGAGGATGGAACATCTACCTTAGAGTCGACCTTGTTGTCTGGCATAATGAAGACTGCTACGAAGACTGGGGCTGTAGACAGTGATGTGCACGCATATATAGACATACGAGAAGACACTTGTGGATGTAAACTCATACCTCAACCTCTTCCATCCATTAGAGGATTTTCCAGGTAACCAGGGTGGTTTAGATAATAAAAAACCCTAAAAACCTCAAAATCAGACTGATCAGAGAATAAAATCGCTCTTTGCAGCGATTTCGACACCTCAACGGATGAAGACGGTGACCTCCACGGTGCTACGGTAGTCTACAATAACTCCCGAGAGATTGAGCCCCCCTTTTTGGGCAACTAGGGTGGTCGCTAGAGGCCCCCCAAGTAGCATTGTGCGGCGGCGACATCGTAGGATGTTGTTACTGTTCATAGGGGTGACAACGGCTTTGTAGGCTATTGCTACCGCTTGCAACGTATGACAATGACGGGTTTTGGTGGGGAAGGGGTCGGCTAGGGCACAAGCTTTGGTCTAGGACCGCCGCTCTGATACCGTGTGGAAAGAGAGAAAAGATTTTCTTTTATTCCGTTGTGATCCTAGGGCTCTCTTATATAGGAGAAAAGGCCTATGTAAAAATTACATAAAATCGAGTAAAAAAAGAAATATGAATAAAGGACAAATAAAAAGAACTATCTCAATAATTTTAGGTTGTTTAAAGTGGAGAGGAGCCTCTACTATTCTCTATGATAAGAAAATTCCTTTGAAAATAAAAGTAAGGTTTTACAAAACAGCCATGAGACATGTTATGCTCTATGGATCTGAATGTTGGCATGTAAACCATAAACTTGTGCAGAGAATGTCAATAGCAAAAATGAAAACGCTAAGGTGGATGTGTGGACACACGTACACACATACACGTAAAGATCAGATTCGGAATGATGCAATCAAAAGGAAAGTTGGTGTAGCTCCGATTGAGGATAAGATGCAATAAAATCTCTTAAGGTGGTTTGGCCATTTGCAAAGGTGGTTAGTTGATACACCCGTTAGGAGATGCGAGTTTTGGGATGTTGAGCGGCTAAGAGAGAGCGAGGAAGGTCTGAGAAGTGTTGGAATGAGACTATACGAAGGGATCTTATTTTTTAGATCTAAGCTCGAGAATGACCCAAGATAGATATGAATGTAGGCAAAGAATCCATGTTGTCGACCCTACTTGATGTGGGAAAAGGCTTTGTTGTTTGTGTTGTCGTTGAAGGGAAGAGTTGTACATCTCATCACTAACATCAAGCTCTATAATGCTCTTTTTATCCATGAGTTTCCCTTTAATCTTCTCTCTATTAGTCAAATTTGCAAAGAGCTCAACTATTGAGCTATATTAGATGTTTCTTGTGTTTTTCAGGATATACTGACTGGGTGGATGATTGGTTTGGACTGTGAAGAATGGGGTGTCTACCATCTTGTCCAATCGTATGGGACTACCACCGACTCTAGGAATATTTTTTTCATCTTTTGGTGCTCTCTACCATTAACTTTTGGTCGTCCTCTTGAGAAGCTTCGCCGGGTTCTTCCCCAGCTTTCTCCCACTATTAACCTAGAGTGTGAGGCCTGCCAACTGGGAAGCACCACATGAGTTTTTTTCCCTCATACGGTACCATTCATTCCAGTAATCTTTTTGATCTTGTTCACTTAGATGTGGAGGGACTCAGTTAATATCCTAATCACCTGGGAACATATATGATTTAGTTATTATAGATGATTTTTCCTGTGTCACAGATTTCTGTTGAAAAAATAAGTATGATATTTTCCATATTAATATTCACTTTATAAATGAAATCAAGACTCAATTTGGTACTGCTATCAAAGCTCTCCAATCCGATAATGCTAATGAGTTTGTTGCTTATGACATGTAGTCTTTTCTATCTTCACATGGGATATTATATCAAACCACCTGCAACCATACATCCCAACAGAATGGAGTGGTTGAGTGTAAGCATCAACATATCTTTGACATTGCAGATGCCTTCCATGTTCCATCTACATATTGGGGTGATGATCTTCTCAATGCCACACTTTTTATTGTTGGAGTATTTTGTTGTGCGCCTCTTTATATTGTAGATGGGTCAATGTGTCTCTTCAGAATCCATTTACCTCATCCAGAGTCCTATATCTACTAGTTTGGAGATGTGGAGACTCAGTGGGGGCTATATATAGACCCCTACACCCATTGTAGTCAGATGAAAAAAGCAATAAACCATCAGTCGTCTGAGGCATTCTCCTGTGGTTTCATCCTGCTCCTTAGGGAGTAGGGTTCCATATAAAATCTTGGTGTTCCATGCTTATCTTTCTAGTTCATGCTCTGGTTATCTATTTCGCTTCCTCATTCCTATTTTCTAACATGGTATCAGAGCAGGTTCGATTCTCGCGGATTTGTTCTTGAAAGTTTTATTTTCATAATTTGTTCAAGATTTGATAATCAGATTCAGTTTTTGGATCATTCGTGGTTGATTATTGTTCAAGATCATTGAAGACCGAGTTCAATAATTAGGGTTTCTTGAAACCTTAAGTTTTTGTCGTCATCAAGTTCTGAAGATGCCAAAGCATCCCCAATGTCGAAGCACTTCTGGCCGCACCTGATGGCGTGCCCTGAAGCACTTCTTCCCTCACACGTTGTACCTCTCTAAGTCGCATCCCTCGAAGTTCAGGCGAAGGTATCTCCAGGCTCCCAGGTGAACAGGAATAACCCCTACAGAGGGGGGCCACGCAGGCGGCAACGGCCAAGACCCCAGGCCGTATGCACCCCAGGTCGAGTCTAGTAGGAGACTCCTCCGTACGCAGCGACACAACCCCATCTCCCATACTCGCGCAACCCTCTGCATTGCCGAGATCACTAGTGGTACCCACTGTAATCGCGAGATCGCGTGAGCCCTAATGCTGTGTCGCATCTCTACGCCCTATCGCCGCCATCTCGATGTTCGAGGTGGCACCCTCTGCACCCCTCGCCGACTTCAGGCGCCATCTCACGAAGATCTGATCCAAGCGGCGACGTCGTCTCTCCTCCCAAGAGTCACACTTCCTTTGGGAGGTGCGACATTCTCCTAGCCACAATGCTCGCTCCCTGTCGAGAACCCAAGGGCATTGCCGCAACCCCCTCAAGAGCGGCGCGTCTCCCTTCCCAACCCGATTCCCAGTGAAGAATATGGGAAGATCCTCAAGCGCATCACGGAAGCGTGTGGATCGCATTTATGCGATCGAGAGCGACTAGTTGCTTCGGGCAGCGGAATTTAAATTTTTTTTAAACACGATGAAACCACATGATTCAAAACACTTCCTATATCGTTTCATATAAACCACAAATAGGTACTAGGGTTACCTCTTGAAGCGTGGTTGCGATCGAGTCTCTAATCCAAGAGACCTCCTGTCTCAAGTTCGATCCAACGGAGGAGACGCCTGCGAGCGCGTTGATGAGACACGTCCTTCTCACAATCCATATTGTTGATCCAAGTGGCGGATCTCCTGATCTTGTCACACGATATCCAACTTCTTCACGAGCGAGGCACACCGAAGGAGATGGAGATCCACAAGTAGATGATCTGGCAGCATAACAATGATGCTGCGTCGATGACGACTCTCACAATGGCTCCATGGTGGACGACCATTATAAGAGAGAGAGAGAGGCTTGGCGTATGGAGACAAAGAGAGACAGAGAGAGCATTCATTATCTTGTATATTTCGAAGAGGAAGGGGTGCCTCTTCTTATATAGGGTTTTGGGAGTCCATGGAACCCAATCTATGGAGAACACACAATCAATGGTTGAGATTGAGTTGTGTTTCTTTCAATGGCTATGATCTTGTTGTAAAAAACACAAGAACAATTAATTTAATTTAATTTAAAATATATCGATAAATCGGTATTGAAATTCAAATCAAATCAATTAATTATCTTGGAGGAGATAAACCATATCCCCTAAAAAGGGGGTACGGCTACCAACATCTCATGAGATCACATTATCTCATGAGATACCATTATCTCACGATACCTTCAGGATTTACAACAACAATTATTGTAAATTTTTTCACAAAAATAATTCATAATTATCTTGTGAAATATTCCAATCATACCATTGGAAAAATGTGAATCGCATTCACATTCCAAAACAAAATGTAAATTATATTTTAATTAATCATCCAATGTGAATCCAATTCGCATCAATAATTAATTAACAAATATAAATCACAATATGCTCTCTCTAATATATTATAAATCATATTTATAATATATATATGATTAGTATGGATAGTGCTATCCACATTTTTCATATCCATGATAATTAAGTCACATTTAATCATCTTGGATCTCTTTTTCTCATGTGCCCAAATAATATGAATCACATTCACATTATTCATATCCTTAATAATTAAATCACATTTAAATATCTTAGATAACTCTCCGTATAATATGAATCAAATTCATATTATCCATGATAATTAAATCACATTCAATTATCAATTTTCTTGATGCTTGGATACATATATCAACAATGAAATTATCCATGAACTCTTTCAAGGATAACACGCTTTCTCCGAGGATACTTGGAGATAAGGACATGGTGATTGTATTGTTCCACGTATAGTGACTTGGATATTGAGATCACATCTCAAATACAGATCTCACGGACCTGTCATAAATGCTTGATTGAATCAAGACCGCAAATCTAATCTTCTCATTGTATCTGAATCACATTTAGATCAATGTCCAACAATTGGACCAAGATCAGATCACTTCTCTAATGAGAGGAGTCACTAAAATCCAGACCCGTTTCATCATTCCCTAGGAATGGAAGTGTCATGGTTATACAATCGTTTATGATCACATCACCCCTCAGGTATTCCTAATACATGTACATCCTGCATACTGGAGGACCTAGATTAAACCCGAAGTTTTAGATCTCTCTTAGACTGTCTCCTTCAGGGTTTTATCATTAAGTTTCTCATTTGATCATTGGGAGTCGGTATCGATCATATACTTTCCAAAAGCATATATCATACCCAAGTGTTGATCATATACTTTCCAAAAGTATATATCAAACCTACAAATTCAGTCAAGCTTCCAAAGCGAGACGACCGTGCATGGAATTTGATTCTTCCCAATATCTCATGAGTGAGCTTATGTGTTCCGGTTCAATAAATGAACATGTATGATCCGTTTGAGAGATCGTATTACTCATATACCCTTATATGCACACCAGCGTGCCGGTGTATAGACCTTGATTAGGTCACCAACCTATTGTATGCCAAATGTACATACTCAGACATAAAGTAACACATCTGTCTCTGGTCAGAGGATGCGTGCCTATATCGTGACAGCATACGACATAGGTCTTTGGTTATCTTAATCTCGTTAAGTCAACTCTTTGACCTAACTAATCTGACACCTCCGAACAATCATTTGATAGTGCTTGATGAGTCCTTAATCTAACTCTTTAGATATTCATCCAAGCACTAGCCTCTATGATTCAATAATTGAATCAACAGCTGTATGATCATTAAGATAGCCATGGTACATAACCCTAATTGTACAAAGGGACCTATTATGCAAATTAGTTTTTCTTCATTTTAGATTATGAACTGAATTGCAATAACATTTATTGCATAATGGCTCGTCGTGGGCTCGCATGTCCAACAATCTCCCACTAGCCCAAAGAGCCATTAATGGGCTAACCATTTAAACCCATACTCATGTGACAATCATAGTCTATTTAATATAGCCAGGTAAGCTGATCAGTCACTCTGTTCCCAAGAGACTATGCCAAGTCATTTTACGACACTTGCATATCCCTCAGTAACAGTGCTCGCATCCAATGCGAATGTTGCATCTTATGCAATCAATACTCAATATTGAGGCAGTCATAATGTCTTTGACACTACAACTCAACAATCGTTATAACCAGTATGTAATTTCAACTATCAGAATACCCTTTTTCCCAGACATCTCTATCTATTAAGGTATCTGCAGTTAAGACCTTTTAGATCATTATCTATAAAGTCTTAGGTTCTTTATTATGAGACTTTGAGATCATTATCTCTAAGTCTTGTCATCTTTGAAGATATTGTTTTATTACTACAATTAAGTGTTTTATCTCCATAGTAGGATTAGCAACAGTTTACTACTCCCACTACATGGCAGACATCTGGCTTTTCGTATATATCTAGCACATACCAGGCTTCTAGCAATCGATGCACAATGGCAAGTAGTTTTAGCATCATCAACACTTGATATGCTATCCCTTCATATTGGTCAGTACCAAATCTTAAGGGAAAGGAGCTTTCCTTGGATAGAATATATCCAGGATGTACCAATAATGTGACAATCACAATTCTCTCTCTTGTCTTTACTTTTGAACAACTTCAAAACTAAGATCTAAGAGGTATCCTTAAGATCATATCTCAATTTATGAAATAGCCAGATCATAAAACACTTATTATCATCCTTATATCATTCTAAATAATAGGATATTTTCTACATTTAGCACGATGAACACACTGGTACTCCCACTTAGCTTCACATGGTTCATCAAGATTCTATTTGAAATCATAACATTTATAATTTCATCAAATCTTATGTTCCAACTACATGAAGCTTATTTGAGTCCATAGATGGAGTTATTCAACTTGCACACCTTGCTTTCCTCAACCATGAAGCTCTGGGGCTACTACTTATGAATATCCTTGGAGAGGTATTCATAGAGGAATGCAATCTTGACCTCCATCTCGAAGATGTCAAAGTCAAGCTGTGCAGCTATAGTTAGCGATATTGTGATGGGTTTAAGCATGGTTACTGAAGAAGAAGTCTCATCGCAAGCGATGTCTTCTCTTCGTGTGTGTCTTGTAGATACGAGCCGTGCTTTGAAGGTCTCTACCTTCTCATCAGGTTCCCTCTTTCTCTTGATGATCCATTTATATAGGTGGATCCTCGAGGGTCCATATACAACACTTGAATATGCAGTCTACATTTAGACTTTACTGCTGACATCCATCTCTCCATGTCATGATCTTCAGAAGCTTCATCATATGAAGTCAGATCATTGTCAGACTTATCTGGCACATGGAATTCATCTTTAAACTCATTTAAAGAGATATTAGTGTTTCATCTTTAGTTGTCCTTTTAGTTTTCGATTTAAGGAGCCTCATTATCTTCTCAAGATTCAATGAGTTCCTTTACTTCATTTTCATCTTGATTCTCAAGAAATTCATCATCTTAGAATCATATTCTTAGAGACGAAATTCTTTAAGAATCTCAAGGTCATAAAGTAGGCATCCAATACCATTATTTATTTTTCTAATGAAGTAGCACTCTCTGGTGCTAGATTCTAGCTTACTTGCATGGAATCATATTAAGGATATATATTGTAGTCTCTACTACATATATACCTTGGAAACTAAGAGAACTATGATAAGATTAATCATTTATCAAATCATGTCACTCATGATCTAATTGTATCTCCCTACAACTCCATTGAGTTTAGGTATATTAAGAGAAATGAGATAGGAATGATATTCCTATCTCCATAAGGTATCCCTTGAATTCATCTAATAGGTACTTGCTACCTTGGTTAGATAAAATTCATTTCATCTTCCTTCAAACTTTGGTTTTAAACCAAAACAGTGAAATCTTTGAACATTTCAAACGTTTCTAAGAAAGGAAGGACTCTCATATCACAAATAATCATCGAATGATATCACATATCATCAATGTTTATTATGATAAAGATGATCCACATACATCAATATGTATATGAGATATTGAATACCTTGGCATTTTACACAATTCTCAGAGAAGAGTGTATTGGACATATTTACTTTGAATACAATATTCACAAGTATGTAAGATTTGAACCTTTAGACAATCTAAAGTTTAATATCTCACTAGTCTATCAATCATATCAATAGACATATGTCCAAGACTCGATGCCAGATCATTGTCAAATGATCTTCATCATCCTATTGATCTATTAAGGTTCAATTTTCAATATTAGAAATGTTAATGAACCTTTCATTAATATTCTAATTTAGTAGAGTCTACTATGATAACTCTTTATGATAGGTCTATTCCAGAATACATGTTCATCTCCAACAATGAATGTATTCTAATATCTAGGTCATAGAGACATTCTCTAAGACCAAGGACTCTCCCACTGAAAATATGAGGTCTATCTATCCAACAGAGATTGTTGCAACAATTACATCAACGTCTGTGTGGATGACTATTAAACCACAAGATCAAGTTTCTAGTGTTCTAAAACATATGCAACCAATTGCAAGTGTTATTAGAAGAATGAGATACAATTATTAGACTTTTAATCTTATCAAATAAGAAAGTCAATTTCAATGATTATATGTAGATTATTTCGATGCACTATCTGAGTCCTCTAAGGATCCTAGATAGACTAGATAGTCACACTATCAATACATTGGCTTATTGCGGTATTGGCATTCATCCAACTCTTTGGATGTCACATGTATAGAAATCATAGAAGTACAGTCAACTCTTTGACTTTCCTTCTTACTTGGGTCCGACCCATGCTTCCACTGCGCGCCCTTCATCTATAAACAACCATTGCTTAAGATAAAGGATCTCTTATGTTGAATTCAAAAGGATTTCATAATGAGAGATTTAAACATTTATATATGCTTCATTTAGTTCATACAATATGATTATTATGAAGCTTCATGAATGACTTGACTTGAGTATAGACAGTAGAATGATGACATTCATCATTTCTACACCCATCTTAACTCAAAAACTTTGGTTCAGGCAGGTAT
Source organism: Ottelia alismoides (assembly GCA_037367405.1). Classification (NCBI taxonomy): domain Eukaryota; kingdom Viridiplantae; phylum Streptophyta; class Magnoliopsida; order Alismatales; family Hydrocharitaceae; genus Ottelia; species Ottelia alismoides. The sequence goes on along the minus strand of JAZKJV010000887.1, from coordinate 2,985,918 downwards.
TCAAACATTTTGAATACATCATCTCTTTCGAGCTACCATTCTGCATAATGCAGAGAACCAAGTCATTCATGATTAAATGTCTAGAGAACATATGTATGCCAAAACATCTTCTTTGATTTTATAAGGATTGATTTGATAATTACGATCATCATCGACATATCACTTCCAAAGTACACTCGATGAAAGATCAAGACTAAAGAGACATACAGATCCTAGGTTGTAGTCCTATTATCTATTTTATTGTCACTCCTCGTTATTATGAGGAAACTTGCACATTGCAATCACATACAATATGTGTCCAACTGCAAGTCCAATATCTTGATCATGAATCCAATCCATGATATTTTACTAATATTATTGAGTATAACATTGAGTGGGTTTAATGAAGGATTATCTGAAATAAGAAATTTGCATAAATATATGCATATTTTACTTTGATTTAGGAATTTTTATATCAAAGTTGTCTTGCCTTGTCAACATTGAAAGTTCTTTCCCTTAATCACTTTCAATGTAAGAGATATTCTTACCACCATATCTCTAGCAAGATCTGCGATCTCCTTTCCTATCTTTGTTGCATCCCAATAATATGAGAAACTACAACTTAGATAAAAAGAAGCGGGAACTCATTCCGCCTTGCAAGTCCAAGTTGCATTTCTCAATTCGATCTTTAAGACCCGGGCCCACTACCCCTAAGGTGATGTTGACCCGTTGTTAATTGAACCAACCGTCAACAGGCTTATTACTGGCTATGCGCAATCCAATATCACCCCAATAATATAAGGAACTGATACTAGGGTCACTACACATACGGCCTTACTCTTTTGAGAAGCGAAAGGCCCTATTCAGGTGAACTTGTATGAGGAGTTGTCACTTCGGACATGCGTCTCCTATATACAACCTCTAGCGACGAAACCCTTCCCCTTGACGAGAGACCATGGATATCACTTATGTGATCCTCCACCTCATATTCAATTTTTAATTAATCATTATGAATCATATTCATTACGATTAATTCTTCCATGGGAAATAACAACTCTATTAAAAATAGTGTTTAGCTTTTAATTGGATTCCAATTAATCTAATCATATTAAATTAATGATCCAATTAATATCCAACAAACATTCTTAATTGTTACTTGAATTATGGTATTATCTCAAATACGTATTATTCGAATTTTAATAATTAGAAAATACATCATGATCTCTCAAGCATCATTCCTTCCCTACCCGATGTCAAGGCCAGTACCGACGGGAGTGGGACAGACCACACACGGTGCAACCTTCTACCCCAACGCTCCCCGACTAGGCACCATATCTGCCTCGGGAAAAAAGAATGTCGAGTCAATCACTTTGTACTTGAAATGTTCATCGGTTTTTCAACCGAAGTCATACCATATAATATTCATCAAAATCATTTTGATAATATTATAAGGAGATTTGCTAAACAAATCCCCAATCCTATTCAAGAAACAAGGTTTTGCATGTAAAAGTTGTCTTACAACTATTGTAGGATAAACTAGAGTTTTCAAGAAAACAATGTTTGTTGGAAATTTCATATTAACCAATTGTGATCAAGATCAACTATCTTATCATTTTGGTTAATGCAATGTCATTCAAGAAAATAATTATCATCTTTAAATATTTCACAAATATTTATCAATAATCATTTCAGAAAATTAACAATTAATTTTCATTAATTTATTTGAATGACAATCACAAGGTTCATGATCAAGTTTGTTAATTTCCAGCAGTGACCCCTACTCACTAAAATCAACATAACTCGATCAGTTTAAATCCAATTAATGCAAATAAATTTATTTTTTCGCCAATTTGATTTAAAATAAAACTCAAGTGATAATTATGCATTTTCAGGCGTTTAGGACCCGTAATTAACTCTTTAATTATGTCACTAATCGCCATCCCTGAAACAGTGGACATATGGTTATTAAAAAGATCATATTTTGAGTTATCGAATTCCAAATCACGCAAACTCAAATTCTACGGTTTCCTTATTTAATGGGGAACATTATCCAAGTGATATTTTTGTGTTTAAACATTTTAAACGGAGCCGGAAAATTATCACAAAATAGGGCTGCGAAAAATTGAAATGCTAAAATCTTTATGAACCCAAACGAGCCCAAATCTCCGTAGGTTTGTGGATCATATCCAAATCCTTCGAGAACATGTCTCTGATACCACTTGAATGATATGGGAAGATCCTCAAGCGCATCACGGAAGCGTGTGGATCGCATCGTATGCGATCGGGAGCGATTAGTTGCACTAGTTGCTTCGGGCAATGGAATTTAATTTTTTTTAAACACGATGAAACCACATGATCCAAGAACACTTATAAGATCGTTTCATCTAAACCACAAATAGGTACTAGGGTTACCTCTTGAAGTGTGGTTGCGATCGAGTCTCTAAATCAAGAGACCTCCTGTCTCAAGTCCGATCCAACGGAGGAGACGCTTGCTAGCGCATTGATAAGACGCACCCTTCTCGCAATCCATATTGATGATCCAAGTGGCGGATCTCCTGATCTCGTCACACGAGATCTAACTTCTTCTTCACGAGCGAGACACACCGAAGGAGATGGAGATCCACGAGTAGATGATCCGAGAACATAACGACGATGCTGCGTTGATGACGACTCTTACAATGGCTCCATGGTGGACGGTCATTATACGAGAGAGAGAGAGAGTCTTGACGTGTGAAGACAAAGAGATAGAGCATTCATTATCTTGTATATTTCGAAGAGCAAGGGGTGCATCTTCTTATATAGGGTTTTGGGAGTCCTTGGATCCCAATCCATGGACAACACACAATAAATGGTTGAGATTGATTTGTGTTTCTTTCAATGGCTATGATCTTGTTGTAAAAACACAACAACAATTAATTTAATTTAATTTAAAATATATCGATAAATCAGTATTCAAATTCAATTCAAATCAATTAATTATCCTTGGAGATAATGAGGAGATAAATCATATCCCCTAAAAAGGGGGACGACTACCAACATCTCGTGAGATCTCATTATCTCATGAGATACCATTATCTCATTATATCTCCAGGATTTACAACAACAATTATTGTAAATTATTTCACAAAAATAATTCATAATTATCTTGTGAAATATTGCAATCATGCTATTGGAAAAATGTGAATTACATTCACATCCCAAAACAAAATGTAAATTATATTTTAATTAATCATCCAATGTGAATCCAATTCACATAAATAATTAACTAACAAATATAAATCACAATATGCTCTCTCTAATATATTATAAATCACATTTATAATATATATATGATTAATATGGATAGTGCTATCCACATTATTCATATCCATGATAATTAAATCACATTTAATCATCTGGATCTCTTTTTCTCATGTGCCCAAATAATATGAATCACATTCACATTATTCATATCCTTGGTAATTAAATCACATTTAAATATCCCATATAAGTCTCCTTATAATATGAATCGAATTCATATTATCCATGATAATTAAATCACACTCAATTATCAATTTTCTTGATGCTTGGATATATATATCAACAATGAAATTATCCATGAACTCTTTCAAGGATAATGCGATTTCTTCGGGGCTACTTGGAGATAAGGAAAAGGCCATTGTATTGTTCCACGTATTTGGATATTGAGATCACATCTCAAATACAGATCTCACAGACCTCTCATAGATGCTTGATTAAATCAAGACCGCAAATCTAATCTTCTCATTGTATCTGAATCACATTCAGATCAATATCCAACAATTGGACCAAGATCGGATCACTTCTCTAATGAGAGGAGTCACTAAAATCCGGACCCGTTTCATCACTACCTAGGAATGGAAGCGTCATGGTTATACAATCGTTTATGATCACATCACCCATCAGCTATTCATAATACCTGTACATCCTGCATACTGGAAGACCTAGATTAAACCCGAAGTTTTAGATCTCTCTTAGACTGCCTCCTTCAGGGTTTTATCATTAAGTTTCTCATTTGATCATTGGGAGTCAGTATCGATCATATACTTTCCAAAAGCATATATCATACCCAGTTGTTGATCATATACTTTCCAAAAGTATATATCAAACATACAAATTCGGTAAAGCTTCCAAAGCGAGACGACCGTACACGGAATTTGATTCTTCCCAATTTCTCATGAGTGAGCTCATGTCTTCCGGTTCAGTAAATGAACCTGTATGATCCGTTTGAGAGATCGTATTACTCATATGCCCTTATATGCACACCAGTGCGCCGGTGTATAGACCTTGATTAGGTCATCAACCTATTGGTCTGCCAAATGTACATACTCAAACATATAGTAACACATCTGTCTCTGGTCAGAGGATGCGTGCCTATACCGTGACAGCATACGACATAGGTCTTTGGTTATCTTGATCTCGTTAAGTCAACTCTTTGACCTAACTAATCTGACACCTCCGAATCTCTATTCCTATGCAGAGGACATGCATCAAGAGGTCGGTCAGATATCAGCCTTTAGAGATAAGGATTGCCATCTCCTACTCAGGCTAGAGATCACATCTTAACAATCATTTGATGGTGCTTGAGGAGTCCTCAATCTAGCTCTTTAGATATTCATCCAAGCACCAGCCTCTACACTTCAATAATTGAATCAATAGTTGTATGATCATTAAGATAGCCATGGTACATAACCCTAATTGTACTAAGGGACCTATTATGCAAATTAGTTATTCTTCATTTCAGATTTTTGAGAGAATTGCAATAACATTTATTGCATAATGGCTTGCCGTGGGATCGCATGTCCAACACATAGGCGGTGCACGAGCAGGAGACCCCCCCCCCACATCAGGGGCGACACAATGTGTAGCAGTTGAGCCCCATCGAGGGAGTGGCGAGCGACAAAGGGTTCCCATGGAACCCTAAAATAAACGGCCCAAGTGGGCACATTTTATTTTTTTTAAAGGGAAATTGTTGTTGGAGCTGATGTTTAGTAGGTCCAAGTGGGTCGTACACTGCAAATAACCAAAAATATAAGAAAAAGGGAGGGGGTGTCCGCATTTTCTGAGCCCTTTTTGGGCTGAGTTGTATTGAAGACCTGAATTGGGTCTTGTTTAAAAAAATAAAAAAATAAAAAAGAGGCGCAAAAGAAAAGTTGTGCGTATATTTGCAAAAAAAATGTCAACAGGAAAAGTCGATAAAAAAAGAAAAATGGATTTAAAAAAATGTTTGAAAAGCCGAAAAAAGAGGACCGACTTATTGATTTTTTCCCACATTATCTTGTTTTCTCCCAACTTTGTCGATGTTGATTTTCTGACAAGTATGGGAGAAAGGGGGAGTATTGTGTAGAGTCACAGGTCGGATCTAGATTCCAGATTCAGATTCTCCAGACCAATCAGATTTCCTGAATCTACAGCAGATATTCAGACTCGACATCAGATTCCGGGTCCTCAATTTCATACACGCACGTGTATGCAGTCTTTTCAGATGTGCACATATTTGCCATCTTTTGTGTAGTCCCCATCTTTCTTATTTTCGGCTAGGGTTTTCATGCGAGCCATAGGGACTCTAGTGTAGAGTATCATTCCCCATGCCATGGTGGCTAGGGTTTTGATGTAGTTTATAGGGAATCCAGAGTAGAGTACCATTCTCTGTGACAGAAGGGAGAGACCTTGTTATATGACGAGGAGACTTTTTCAAACTCCGTTCTCTAGCGACCGTGGACTCCTACGAGGATTGCACTCCACGACCTTTCAGTTTGGCCATTTTCAGAGATGGAGCAGTTGTCACATGTTGTGGCGGGCTAGAGTATTCCAACGAGGAGACTCATTTCAGTCGCAGTGACTCTGACGGTGCAGTATAACGCACATGCTCTCCGACGAGGAGATTCAATTGACTCATACTCCAACCCATTCGTCCTCCTCACCTGCACGACATGAGAAGCAATGTCCTCGACAACAACCAACAGTTGTGCGTGTTAAGTTGATATTGTGTGTAGTGTCACGTGACATGAGTTGAGTTTCTTCCTGTTTGTCCAAGCTGAGCATTGCATGCTCCAACTTTAAGGGGGGGGGGTGTTGGAGTATTTGGTTGTGCACCTCTCATATTGTAGATGGATCTCTCCAGGATCCATTTACCTTATCCAGAGTTTAGTCCCACATCTACCAGTTTAGAGATGTGGAGACTCTGTAGGGGCTATATATAGACCCTCACACCCATTGTATTCAGATGAGAAAAGCAATAGACTATCGACCCTCTGAGGCGTTCTCCCGTGATTTCATCCCGCTCCTTAGGGACTAGGGTTCCACGTAAAATCTTGGTATTCCATGTTTATCTTTCTAGTTCATGCTCTGTTTATCAATTTCGCTTCGTCATTCCTATTTTCTAACATTTATCAATCATATGCCCTTTACCTTCATTGATGAGTTACCTATTGAGGTCCTTTTTCCAAGGAAGGTTGTGTTTCATGTTCCTTCCAAGGTCTTTTGGTATGTCGCCTTTGTTCGTCTACTTGGACCTAGCAAGGAAAAGCTTGCTAGCAGAGAAGTGAAATGTGTTTTCCTAGGGTATGCTAGGAATCAGAATGGCTACATAAGTGTGTATGTTACATTTTTTGGGTCTCTTCCTTTTTACATTAGGTCCGACATGCATGTTACTCCCCTGCCATCTTTAACTGCTCCTCTAGAAAGCTTAGCTAGTAGCGAAAGGGTTCACACAGATCTATGGCGTTGACTTATTTGACATATTCCCTCCAGTTGCTTGTCTATCCACAATATAGATTCTCATCACTGTTGCAGTATAGCTTAATCGGCTCTTACATCAGCATTATGTAAAGAATGCCTTCCTATACATGTAGTATTATGTAAATAAATCTTAAGGGGAGTGTTAGAAGTTTCTTGTACTATGCACGACCATATATGGCCTCAAATAGAGCCCTTACTCCTGGTCTCATAAGTTATCAGAAGTTCTAGAGATTATATGCTTCATCAGATCGTCAACCGACCGCTCTTTATTTATAAGAAAGAATGGAAAATGACTCGTAGAAATGCTTGTCTATTTCTTAAGTGTTAGAAGTTTCTTCTACTACGCACGACCATATATGGCCTCAAACAGTATCCTTACTCCTGGTCTCAGAAGTTATCAGAAGTTCTAACGATTATATGCTTCATCAGATCGTCAACCGACCATTCTTTATTTACAACAAAGAATGGAAAATGAATCGTGGAAATGCTTGTCTATTTCCTAAAAAAATAAATGCTTGTCTATGTGGATGACATTTTCCTCACAGAAGATGATTCTGATGCTATTATAAAGATGAAGAAGCATTTAGCTGAACAATTTGTGATCAAAGGCTTGGGACCATAAAGATATTTTCTGAGGATTGAAATAACAAGATTTAGGCGACTATTATTTATTTCCCATCAGAAGTATGCTATTAATCTACTTCAAGAAACAAGGACGCGAGTATCCAAGCTAACAGGGGCACTCGTAGATCCTAAGGGATGTAACTATGAATCATAGGATATTATAGATACGGTCGATACTAGCAACTATTAGGCAAGTCATTGTTTCTTACCATCACTTGACCATATATATCTCTCATTGTCAGGAAACTGAGTGAAGTCATGAACTCTCATACTCCATCTCACTTTGATGCATGCATGATGTTCCGAAGGTACATCAACTCCTTTATAGGGAAATTCATACTATTCACTAAAGGCCACAACTTCGATCTCATGGCTTATTCATGATGTAGACTATGTCGAGTGCATGATAGCATGTCTACTATAGGGTTTTCACTTGGCAGGAAATCTAGTCACTTGGAGGAACAAGAAATACGCAGTGGTCTCACACTCAAGTGTTGAGAGTGGATATAGAGCCATGGCTCATGCAACAACAAAACTAGTATGGATTCGATCCATACTCACGTATCTTCATATCACTCCCAACAATACCATCGAGTTCAAATGTGATAATCATGCAGTAATGCATAGAGCCAATAACCACACGTTCTCTGAATACACCAAACGCGTGGAAGTTGACCGCTACTATACTAAAGGTCTAATACAAAAAGGGTTGCTTTGTACGTACATGTCATCTACAAATAAAACAAAAAATATGTTCACCACGACACTCACATATACACAGTTCAAGAAATGTTGTAACAATATGAGCATGATTGATAATATGATCTAGCTTGAAGGGGAGTGTTGAGTGCTTAACTGTAAACGTTAAACCTAGGAGAATTTTGGTCGACTCACTATATAAGGGTCGATTCCTTCTGTAACCCTAACCCTAGGACTCCACCTATACAAGGAGTCATAGGATTCTCATTAAATTCAAGCAAATCACTAAATGATTACAACTCTATCGAATAAGGAATCTTATCTCGTAACACGGATGATGGCATGCTGTTGATGAAGTAGCAGGTAATACGGAAGACATCTCCCCGAAAAGAATAAAGAACATGATTCTCTATAAGAATAATCCTGGTAACATCAAGGAGATGATGATGTTTACGCTCGGCAACGCCATTTTGTTAAGAAGTGAATGCACATAGGTATGGTGGAGATTTCTAGGAGACTTGAAGAATAGAGAGCTGAGAACTACAAACTCCAAGGCATTGTCAGAGCGAACATACTTAACAATATCATAAAAATGTTCCTTATTTCAATGATAAAAGTTTGCATAATAAAACTAGCCTCAAACTTGTTTTTCAATAAAACAATCAAGAAAGTTTGGAAAAACCATCAACAACAAGTTAAAACATGTGTCCCTAGTGATCAGGAACGCGTCTGGGACCACAAATATCAAAATGCAACAACGTAAATAGAGAACTACTGCTATGATTTGATAACTGGGAAAAGCAGTATGTTATTCTGAAGTTGGCTAGCCTCACACTGAAAAGTGGAGTGAGAAGTAACTGATGGAGGACTCTATACAACTTTTGTAGAGGAAGATGACAGAGACGAAGGTACCACATATACATGGAGACTAATCTAGTGGGAATATAAGATTTGCCTGAATAAGGAGACTGGACCAATCCGTTGAGACCCCCTTGCTCAAGACCACATCTAATTACTATGTCAATGAGTATATCGTGAAATACAAGAGAAGATGGGTTAAAATAGCACAATAATTTAGATCTTTGGTAATGACTTGAATGGATCATTGCATGGTTCAATTATCACATGCACCCATGTTAGTCCCATTGATCATATTGGTTGGGTTATATAAGAAGCACCACACCCATGTGCTCATTGAGAGAGTTTATTATAACATCAACCATGTAAGACATTTCTCTCGTGGTTTCATCTCGTCCCTTATAAAGTATCATTCACATAAATACATATGTTATTCATGGTAATTATCTGATTATCTCTATTCGTTTTTACATAATCATTTTCTACATGATATCAGAGCAGGTTCGATTTTAATATTGTATAGCTGAAGATTTACGTTGATTACTGTAAAGATAGATATTATTATATGCTATGTACCCGTTCGTCATTTATATTTTTTTCTCTGGACTACTTTGTATTTTACCCTTGAGGTCTCTCCCTATATAAGAGAGCCTAGGGTTCCCTTGAATAATAGATTACTCTTTTCTCACAACATGGTATCAGAGCCCTAGGGCTTCCCCACCCGTCGTCCCCCCCCCCCTCTCGTTCTTCCGCCGCCGCCGCCCCCTCCCGGGCCACCCTCCAGTCCCGCAGGACCCTCCCGGGTCCCTCTCACCGTCGTCGGACCATCCCCGGTCCCTCACACCGCCGCCGGACCCCCCCCCCCCGGGTCCCCTCCAAGTGAAGCCGTAACACCCCAACCCGTCGCCTCATCTTCATCTTCCGGCTTGCCCTAGCCGGACTTTTGCTACTTTGATCGTAGCCGTCTCTTCCTCCAGATATATGGATTTGGGTGCGTAAAGTCTACATACGCGCTCGAATCCTATGAAGTTTGTGTAGACATCTATCACTTCGTCTACATACCCTAGTTCTTCTCCGACGGCAATATGTCAGAATCAAAGGTTGATATGCCCTCCATAGGCACGTTCAAAGGTCCTGCGCCAATAGTAAAGATGGACGGGTCGAACTATGAGCTTTGGGCAATGCAGTTCATGAGCCTCATGAAGTCGAACGGTAAGAAGCATATTCTTACCGAGGATGAGCCAGCAGAGAAGACAGGGATATATGCCTCGTGGGAGGCTGATGATTCGTATGCCAAGGTCTGGTTGTCAGGAACACTGTCGATGGAGATTGTCAATGATGTCCTCCAACAATCCACTGCCAAGGCGATGTGGGATATTCCGGCTGCTACATATTCTCAGGTGCGAAATGAGACCAAGATGTTACAACTTCAGCATGATATATTCACGATGAAGCAGAATGGAAGACCTCTTCACTCCTTGTACACATCCCTGAGGGGGATGTTTGAGAAGTTGTACGGCATCATTCCCCTCACAGCGACTCTGGACAGCAGAAGACATTTAGGAATGCCACCATGGTGGGTGTTCTACTTGCGGCCCTAGATCCTGAGTATGAGGCCGCCCGCTTTCAGATTTTGGCTGATGCAGTTATTCCTCCGACGGAGGATGTCTATAGGAGTCTCAGTCGCATATCAGTTTCTTCCAGCTCATCTACTCCACCCCCATCGGCAATGGCAGTGTCGCGTGGGAGAGGTGGTCACTCTTCTGGCCGTGGACGTGGACCCCAGGGTAGGGGTGGTCGCTTTCGGTCGTGCTCATATTGTCACCGCACGGGCCACTCGGAGGAGACATGCTACTCTAAGCATGGATTCCCAGCATCAGCACGTGTAGCAAAGCATTCCCAGCCCCAATTGGCATCTACTGCAGATAATCGTTTCGAGGAACTTGTGACACGTCTACGTGATATTATGCCACAATCATCTGGTAATTCTTCTGGTGGACCTACAGATGTTGCTGCTACAGCATCTGCCAGTTCCTTTGCTGCTGCTAGTACCTCAGGTAGTGCTACTGCATTTACATCTTCTCATGGTATCTCTGATTGGATTATAGATTCTGGTGCCACACATCATCTCTACCGTGATCGAGAGAGACTTGAGTCCTACGGGGACATCCCTCATGGCCGCTCAGTACAGATTGCAGACGGTACTCATTCTCCCCTTGTTGGATAGGGGGAGGTCTTCTTATCTTCTACTATGCATCTACAGAATGTCCTACATTCTCCTGAGTTCTATACGAATCTGTTATCTATTAGTCAGATTACGAAGGATTTGCACTGTCGTGTTATATTTAACCCGTCTTCTCTTATTTTTCAGGACATACTAACGGGCAGGGTGATTGGTTGTGGCTCTGAGCAGAATGGTCTATATAGGTTGGTTCGGAATACTTATGCTGGCGTCTCTTCTCATTCTGTCGGACCGGTTTCTCCGTACATCTGGCATCTCTGTTTTGGTCATCTCCCGCTCCAGAAAATGCGACATCTTCTGCCTCAGATTTCTCCCAGTTCTTCCTTTCGCTGTGAAGCGTGTCAGTTGGGAAAGCATCATCGGTCGAGCTTTCCTAGTCGTCAGAGTCGGAGCAGTAGCTCCCCATTTGAGTAGTTTTACATAGATATATAGGGTCCAAGTCGTGTACCCGATCATCAGGGACACAGATTTTATCTAGTGGTAGTAGATGATTTTTCTCGTGTTTCTTGGGTCTTCCTTTTAAAGAATAAATCTGAAGCAGGCGATGTGATTAAGAATTTGATTAATGAAGTGCAAAATGTGTTTTCTTCTACTGTCAAATATGTTCGTATTGATAAAGCTCTTGGATTCTGCACACGATCCCTCTCTCAGTTTCTTTCGTCAAAGGGCATTATTCATCAAACCATTTGTGCTTACACATCTCAGAAGAATGGTGTGGCAGAAAGAAAACATCGCCACCTTCTCGACATTACTCGAACCCTATTGATTCAGAGTTGTGCTCCTATTTCTTTTTGGGGGGATGTTGTTCTTACCGCTTGTTACCTGGTCAATCGTATGCCATCTTCTGTTCTTGGTGAGAAAATTCCTCTCTCTATCATTTTTCCTGACAAGGAATTATTCTCACTTACTCCTCGTGTCTTTGGTACTGTGGCATTTGTTCATCTTCTGACTCCTGGACTTGACAAACTCTCTCCTAGAGCTGTTAAGTGTGTCTTTCTCGGTTATTCTTGTACTCAGAAGGGCTATCGGTGTTATGATCCCATAAACAAGAAATACTTTGTCAGTGCTGATGTCACGTTCTTTGAGTCTGTTATGTATTTTTCCCCTGCAGGTGACAGACTGGTACCATCCACTACCAACGATGATGTCTATGTCCCTCCACCACCTACTTTGAGTCCACCTGAGTCCACTCCTGTTCTTGACTCTACGTCATTTTCACCACCAGCTCCACCTCTACCACCTACACGACCTCCTATTCCACCTTTACCAAAATTCTATACACGTCGGTCAGGTCCTGCTTAGGCTACACGTCAGACATCCATCATGCCTCAGGTATGTTCAGATGGCATTCCTACTGACGGATCAGATATGATACATGTGCAGGATTCTTCATTGCAGGAGGAGACCACACCATCCAGTACAGCGGAAGATGATCTTGATCTTCCCATTGCTATCCGGAAGCAGAAGCGGACATGTACATCTTATCCCTTTGCTTCACAGGTGTCTTTTCATTGCCTTACAGGTGACTTTCAGAGATTTTCTGCAGCTTTATCTTCCGTGGACATACCACGGACCTACCAGGATGCTATGGAGATTGATTGCTGGAGAAAGGCTGTGGAAGATGAGATGCTTGCACTACAGTCTCGTGGCACATGGACCTTGGTTGTTCCTCCTTCTGATGCATCTATTGTGAGCTGTAAGTAGGTATTCACAGTTAAATACCACGCTGATGGCAGTCTAGATCGGTACAAAGCACGACTGGTCGCGCGAGGTTTTACACAAACCTATGGCGTGGACTATATGGATACATTTTCTCCAGTGGCTCGTCATTCCACTCTTCGCATTCTCTCGTCAGTTGCTGTGGTACGTGACTGGAGTATATCTCAACTGGATGTCAAGAATGCCTTTTTGTATGGTGATCTGCAGGAGGAACTCTACATGCAGCAGCCACCAGGGTTTACTGCTGAGTGGGAGAAGCATATGGTGTGTAGACTTCACAAGGCAATTTATGGCCTCAAACAGAGTCCAAGAGTGTGGTTCCAGAAGCTTTCCGATATGATAGAACGACAGGGATTCAAGAGGTCGAATGCAGACCACTCATTGTTTGTTCAGAAGTCATCGGCAGGTACGGTTGTCATGGTCTATGTTGATGATATTCTGGTTACAGGAGATGATATTCAGGGCATAGAAAGAGCGAAGGCATTCCTAGGCCGTCAGTTCGTCACGAAGGATCTTGGAACCCTAAGATACTTTCTGGGGTTGGAATTTTCCAGGAATGCACAGGGTCTAGTTATGACCCAAAGGAAGTACATCACAGATTTCTTGACTGAAGCAGGCATGGCTGGGTGCAAACCATCAAGTATTCCCATGGTTCCAAGCATGAAGCTGTATGATGATGACACTGTTGAAGTGGACAAGAAGAGATATAGAGAAATGGTGGGTAAGCTCCTTTATATTACCATAACTCGTCCCGATATTGCCTTTGCAGTGAGTAGGGTGAGTCAATTTGTGGAGCAGCCAAGACAAGTTCATATGGATGCCATATACATGATACTGAGGTATCTGAAGTCTTCTCCAGGTTCAGGGCTGCTGTTTCGAAAGGGCACAGATTTGTCTATCTCAGCATGTGCAGATGCCGATTATGCAGAATGCCCTAACGATCGAAAATCAACCTCAGGATTTGCAGTTTTTGTTGGGAGCTCTCTGGTTTCTTGGAAAAGCAAGAAATAAACCGTTGTGGCAAGGTCTAGTGCTGAATCCGAATATAGGGCCATGGCACAAGCAAGCACGGAGATGATGTGGGTTCGATATGTACTGGAAGATCTACATGTAGCCGTACCTCTACCCATGCAACTTTAGTGTGATAATCAGGCAGCCTTATTTATTGCCAACAATCTAGCTTTTCATGAAAGAACAAAGCACATTGAAGTTGATTGCCACTACACTAGAGACTTGATCCAGAGAGGATTGATATCTACAGCTCACGTGAGCTCAGGGGATCAGACTGCTGACGTACTCACCAAGCCGTTGCTCAGAGGACCTTTTCAGAGATGGTCTTCCAAGCTGAGCATGATAGACATCTATGCTCCACCTTGAGGGGGAGTGTAGAGATAGATATTATTATATGCTATGTACCCGTTCGTCATTTATATTTTTTCTCTGGACTACTTTGTATTTTACCCTTGAGGTCTCTCCCTAATAAGAGAGCCTAGGGTTCCCTTGAATAATAGATTACTCTTTTCTCACAACAATTACGATTCATGATGTTCTGTTTGAGAGACAAGAAAATTTTGAGGATTTCTAAAGTCCTAGTTCTGCACGGTTGTGAAGATATTCAAAGTTCATCTGAAGATCACATCGTCGTCGTCGTCGACATCATCATCATCGACTTCTAGGGTTTCTCGAACCCTAATTCCTCAGCATTCCTGTCGCCATCCCTGACTCCAAGCCGTTGGAAATTAGCCCCAACATTAGGCCATTGGATATTAGCCCCAACTCCAGGCCACAAATCAGGGCCCTTCTAACACCAAATCTGAAGATTTTTGAAGCTTATCTAGGGTCCACTCATGAAACTCTAGATCACGTCCTTCTCGTATACAGGAGTCCCCTGCAGGCGATACCCTCCAAGCGGCGATGGAGCTCGAGAGGAAGAACCCTAGAACCATGATGGGTTCTCCTCTCATGTTCTTGATGTAAGCGCCACAGTATCTACGTGCAACATCATTTTATTTACTCCAGATGGACCCCTTATACCCCAACAACTTCGAGACGGCACTGGTACCCTTCTCGTTCTCCTTGCGCAGATTATCCAGGGCATCGCCCCCCACTCCAGGAACACATCAACAGAACACACATCTACATGTGGCATAGCACGATTACTTCTTTGATATATACAAACTTCCTGCGCAACTCCATCTCTAAGTGCAGTGATCAGAATGCAAAGGAGGCGAGATCTTCTCCAGGAAGCGACAACAGGCAGTGCGAGCTAGAGACCCAAGCAGTGGAGAAAAATTCGTATGGGACGTATGTCTCGAATCTTATCCGCGGCATACGGTGCATGTTTTTGTATTTAGTTATGTACCGTGACAAAGCCGCCTTTTCAAAAGGCGGCTTCCATTTGAGCCAAAGCCGCCTTTTGAAAAGGCGGCTTTGGTGCTGTGAATTGAAGCCGCCTCTTCAAATGGCGGCTTCCTGTTCAAATGCAACCTTTGGATCTTGTGTGTATTCACCGTTCGATCTCATATTTTGGCTCAAATGGAAGCCGCCTTTTGAAAAGACGGCTTTCTCACGGTACATAACTAAATACAAAAACATTCACCGTATGCCGCGGATAAGATTCGAGACATACGGCCCATACGAATTTTTCTCCCCAAGCGGTGGGTTCCCATCGTGGAACCCTATTCGGACGAAGGAGAAGAATTCCCCACATTTGCATCGCCCTTTGCGATATTTCTCATAGGGAAGAAGTAGGCGGCAATGTGGTCCATGAGGTGGGTTCCACCAATGGGAACCCTATTCGTTGATGAGAAAGGACGTGGATAAACAATTGGATACTCAGTATTCCTATGTTACGACAAAATCCTTTTTAAGAAGGGGCGAAATATAATAAAAAATGGTGAAGCTTTCTTTTACTGTAAGTAGAGTCGGTTACATGGATTCTTACTCAAATACATGTTGATATATTCAACTATATTCTACGTTGGTTGTCAAGTACCTAGCGGCAAAAGTTAACGCAACCCCATAATTGAGGGAAGATTTGAACCCTTATCTTTTGGGTATTCGGTACAGTGCACTATCACCAGACTAGACTATTTATGTAGGTACAAGGGGCAAAATATAATAATACTTAAATTTTACCGAGTAAAAAAGCAGTGCAGTTCTCTACATAGCTCATATAATTCTATTCCTTCATGTTCTGATGTCTATTGGAATCTGAGACTGTGTCCATCTTAAGTTTTCTTCTGTGCCCATTTATGGACTAGGGGCTTGTCATCATCCTCCAAAAACAAATGAGATGTTGGCATAGTAATACTTGGAGACAAACGTACTTAATGCATTTGCTGATTATTCCTGGTGTCTGTTTTCAGCCGCCGCGTCGGTCTCTAGAAGGATACAAGCATGTTGTCGACATTGAAGATTGCCCTCCACTTTTAACTGAAAATCTGCATTTCCCTCCTGAAGCAGTGAAAGCAAAAGAGGAAGCTCAGTTGACACCAACTCTGAAAAATACGGAGAAGTACCATGACATAGTGGAAGGTAATTCATGCTGCAAAAGAACCTTGTCATAAATTTGTCTAATACATATGTCTCATATTTGTGCCAGAGGAAATGATACATGGGCTACAAAGAGTGGGATGGAGGAAAGTTGATGTTAGCTTTCATTCAGCGTTCTGGCCTTTCTTCGCTCACAATAACATTCATGTATGACTAGACCATAAAGAATATACTCTGAAATGTCTGGCACTCTTACATTCGCATTTTGCAGGTAAAAAGCCAATGGTGGCACAATGCAGGGGCTGGAGTCATTGCTCATGTAGCAGACAGTATAAAGTATCAAAATTTGCACACCTTTATATCTGCAAATCTTTAGATAATAAAAGCATGTCCAGGATAGATTTTCCAACATCTTGATCACATCCTCGTGGGATTATCTAGTATCAGTGAACTTCTGTATATGGCATGGTAAATTTCTGTGTATAATGACATCAACGAAGGGAAAGCTGCCTTCTTGAATTGCCTTCCCCAACTTTCTTTCGAATAAATTCTCAATAGCTATCTTTATATTATTTGGGACTTGGTCTTCTTTACAATTTTAACTAATCAATACTTCCGTGAGCCTTTTCTTTATAATGTTGAGATGGATATGTCTCAATTTGCAGAACTGCCTCGTTAACTGCACAGGTAATATCTTTTTTTCAGCTGCTAAATACCCATGCTTGGGTCATACTTATTGTTATTAATCATAGAGGGCAGCGGAGCAGGTTGCAATCGTGACAATGAATAAAATATTTAACCAGGTTCTATATTATTAACAGTTATACAGTGAGGAGAAATTAACCTCCAATTTGGAGTGTGATGAGAAATTCTCGGGTCTGACTCGTAGCTCCCTCACTTATACACGTGATTGAGAAGGGATTAATGGAAGAAATAGACGAGCTAGAATATTACATCCGTATTGCTATTGGGAGTTAGATGGTTTCCCTACGCTACTCCTGTGTAAACATCATAAGGAACATTTGCACCAAACATGAAGATAATTACACACATACTATTGAGTTGGGAATTAATGGTAGGCTGTGCTGGCATAGAAATATAGGACCATGTTGTGCAGTTTAAGATTTGTAAGGATTCTCGCATGATGGATGCATGAGTAAGAAAGTTAGTCCAAAAGAGGTTGCAAAAGAAATTGAGGATATGTAGTTGGAATATTGACACTTTGAGTGGCAAATCGATGTGGATAGTAGATATGATGGAAAGAATGAAGATTCAGATACTATGTCTTCAAGAGACAAAATGGGTTGGAGAGAAAGCAAGTGAGATCAAGAAGATATGATTTAAATTATGTTATTCTTGTAAAGAGAAGGGTAGAAATGGTGTTCGAGTGGTTGTTCATAAGGATTTGAAGAAGTTGTGAATATAGTATTATTTCATGCATCGTAAGTTGGTTTAGAGGAAATGATCAAACAAGCTTTTTGGGAGGATTTAGATAAGATTATACAAGGTAATCCACAAAGAGAGGTGATCTACCTGATTGGAGATCTTAATAGACATGTGGGAAATCATGCTTCAGGTTATGCAAGTGTTCATGGAGGCCATGGCTTGGGGGATAGAAATGAAGAGCGAAAAGTCATGCTGGATTGTGTAACGACTTATGACCTTTTCATAGCAAACACTCTCTTCAAAAAGAGTGAGGAGAATTTAACTACTTAGAGGAGTGGCCTGACTAAAACACAAATTGATTACTTTACGATGAGAAGAGATCGATTTTATCGTAGAGACTACAAAATAGTCTCAGAAGAGAGCTTGACATCTCAACATCGCTTGCTAGTTATGGATGTGCAAATAAAAGGGTTCGTAAAGAATAGGATGGTTCCTAAGGTCATTAGAAGTAAGTGGTGGAATCTTTAGTT
Source organism: Ottelia alismoides (assembly GCA_037367405.1). Lineage (NCBI taxonomy): Eukaryota > Viridiplantae > Streptophyta > Magnoliopsida > Alismatales > Hydrocharitaceae > Ottelia > Ottelia alismoides. The sequence goes on along the minus strand of JAZKJV010000887.1, from coordinate 2,967,627 downwards.
GAAGCAATCAAGCTTCAAGGAGAAGGTTTTAGAAGACTTATCATAGGATTGTGACAGAAGTGCAAATTAGGTGTGGGAGGCGGTAGCATCTTGTATTCGAAGGGTAGCCAAAGATATGTGAGGCGTATCTAAGGGAGGAGTTCCATACCAAAAGGAGGCTTGGTGGTGGAGTGAAGGGATGCAAGAGAAGCTTACAATTAAAACAACTTCCTTTAAAGTTGCGTATAAGGATAGAATAGAGGCTATCACAAACTACAAAATAAGAGAAGGAAGCAAAGAAGACGGTAAGTGAAGTTAAGTTGAAATCTTACGAAGTTTTGTACAAAAAGCTTGATTCGAGGAGGGCCAGAAGGACATATTCAGATTGACCAAAGAAAGAGAAAAAAAGAGCAAAGATCATTCTCAAGTAAGATGCATCAAGGAGGAGAAAGGACACGTGCATGTTACTCAAAAGGATATAGAAACAAGATGGATGCATTATTTCCGTAAGCTTTTCATTAGAGAAGGGAATAAAAAAATACTTTGGGAGATTTGGTTGGTAGTGAATGTTACATGAATCGTGCAATCTATAAACAAATACAAAATAAGTATAGGAGGCTTTAAAGGTTATGAAATATGGGAAAGGGGGTAGGACCTGATGACATTCCTATAAAAGTTTGTAGAATTCTGGGTAGACGGGATTTGACTTGACTTAAAAATTTATTCAATAATATATGACGAAGCAAAAAAAGTCATGAAGAATAGAGGAGAATGATCATGGTGCCTCTTTATAAGTATAAAGGAGGCATTCAAATTTGTTCGAATTATAGAGGTATCAAACTGATGAAATTTTGGGAGCGTGTGATCGAAAGAAGGTTGAGGTAAGTTTCAAAGTAATTGAAAATCAATTTGGATTTATGCCAAGTCGTTCAACTATTGAAGCTATCCACTTGTTGAGGAGAACAATAGAGAATTGTAGAGCTAAAAAGAAAAAATCCATATGATTTCTATCGATTAGGAGAAGGCTTATGATTCAGTTCTGAGGGGAAAACTGTGGAGAGTTTTGGAGAAGAGACAAGTACATGTCTTATACATTAACCTTATAAAAGATATGTATGATGATGCTTCATCCGGTTTAAGCATCCAGTCTTGGAAGACTGATTATTTTAACATGAACATCAGTCTAGATCAAGTTTCGGCTTTGAGTACACTCCTTTTTACTTTGATAAGAACGAGTTGACTTGTCACATTGAGGACGTGATACCTTGGTATATGTTGTTCGTTGATGATGTTGTATTGATTGATGTGACAAGAGATGGAATAAATGAGAAGATGGAGGTTTGGAGACATATCTTAGAGACTAAAGTATTCGTATAAGTAGGGCTAAGACTGAATATGTATATGTGAAGTTCTGTTTGCAACTTTTCATTTGTGTGTCCCAGTCATATCGTACCTTATTCCTATGTGCAATTAATTTTGTCTTTTTCTATGTTTTTTATATACATATTTGGTGTTGAAATTATTTTTATTTGAAGTGTGTATGAGTGTATATAAATTAGTGTAAGTTTTAGCTATATACAGTGTACATGTCATCAAGGGTTTTAGGTGACAGTGTCGTTTTGTCTATATTTGCATGTCTTTATCTCCCTCTACTTTATTCCTTATCGACCAAGTTAATATTGACTAGTCTCGAGGTTTAGGATCAGTCAGTATTTGCAAGACTTCCTTTATTTTACTTTTATTTTCTTTATTCATTAATCTACATTTAAATACATGTAGTTAACCACTATTTACGGGTAAAGGTCACTAGTGTTAATTTGTACAAGTTAGATATATTTACATGCATTTATCTAGGGATTTAAAGACAAAATAAAGGAATAAAAGTGAATAAATGAGCATTCATCAGTTAGCAATACTAATTTTATTGGTTATAACTTTTTTATCTTTCCGAAAAATAAATGTCTAACGAATTTTCCTATTCCCTTTATTACATTAGTCCAAGAAAACAGGGAAGGAATTTAGAAAAGCTGATGCACAAAAGTCAATGAATGAAAGTGCTAGAGATAGGGATGTGTACCTGACTCCAACAATCTACATACAAGATGATCCGTGCATAAAATAAAATATATCCTATATGTGTGCAAGCAAAAATTATCCTAGCAGGAACTCTACCCGGGAAGCACATATTTATTAGTTTGACTAACTCCAACAACTTATAGGTATAAGATTCTTGATTAGGATTTGGACGTAGTGCTATCTGGCTCAACTAAATAAAGACCTTAACTAGGGGCTTCAAGCACACAAAACAAAGAAAAAGAAGGTGAAAAACTCAAAATGTGAGAAACAAAAACAAAATCAAATAAAGAGAAAAATACGGAGAATGAAAAGTAGAAGCGATAAAAACATGACAACAACTTAACAGACCCCCAGGTGAACAGACACCGGATGAAATAGGTCTCTGAGAGTCCGAGTGTCCCGAGAGTTAATTATTACAATAATTAACAAATGTCATTCTCCTCATAAAATAAAATTAAATCTACACTAATGCGACTCTGCTCTACTCTTCTCCTTGGTCTCCTTTCCAGCTCTCTCCTATCAACTCAGCTCAGAATGGCGATCTCCACTTTACTTGGTTGCCTCGGTCTCCTAGAAGATTGTCCTCGCGTAATGGGCCCTCTAGAAAAGTCATTATAAGACTTAAGACTGGGTCTTAGTCTTATGAGATAGAGATTCTAGGAATAAGGGTATTATGATAAGGATAATATTATTTAAAATCTAGTTATAACAAAAAGAGATGATTATAACGAATAATCAGTTATTGAAATAAAAAACAGATAACAAAAATAAAAAGATGCATCTATATACAACTATCATACATCTTGCTCTCCCGCAACTATGCCATTTGATAGAAGGATGATCGAGCAAAGGTACCTAACGTCCGATCTTGGAGGAGCATGTGATGTCCGACAAGTCGGATCTGGCAATCGTTCTATAAACCCTCTCTCGACACACATTACGTACTCAATCAAATCATCAACAATCAACCCTCGAATAATATATAACAATGAAAATATGTGAGATGAAATTTATTAGACCCTACAAAATGTGCGTATAATACATATGTGTAGGATCAAACTACCAAAAACGATGGAGGATATGTATAATTATTACTATATGAATAATAAGTATTTTGTATTTTTTACCCTTTTCTAATTCATATGTGGGTTTTAAATATTTTATATATTTTTAATACTTTAAAAATTTAAAATTTTATTTTTTTTTCTTTTATATTTTTTAATTTTTAATTTGGTTTTGTTTTTAAAATATAATATATATTTATATTATAATAATGACAATATATATTCTATAAGTAATATATATTATATATAGAGTACTATATTTTTAAATATACATAAATATAATCAAATACAATAAAAATATTTTTTGTGTTTTTTATATGTTTCTCTATTTTTAGTAATTTTATAAGATTTTATTTTTTATGTATTTTGAAAGTATTTAAATATAGAAAAAAGTAAATAAAATAATATAGCCTAATGTTTGGGTTTTTAAAATAGATAATGTCTCCAAAATTCCCAAACTATTTTAAATATATGTTATGGATAATAAGGAAGAATATAAGACAAGAAACAATATTTTTAGATTTTTTTCCTATTTTTTGTTGATTTTTATGGTATTTTTGGGGTTTTATGATTATTAAGGTTTTTGTATTGTATGTTTTAGTGATTTTTGTATACATGGTACAATCTAGATTAATACACCTAATATTTTTTTGGAATTTTTAGAAGTGTTTTGATATTTTTCAAGATTTTATCAATCAAACATGGAATAAAATATATTTTGTATTTTAATAAATAGGAAAATTAAATAAAAAAATCATGCAAAAAATATATATCGACAAACACAGTAAGAGGCACTTAAATAAATTTTCCTATATTTTTGGACAAATAAAAATATGTATAAAGGTAATTATTCAAAAAAATAAAAGCCATAGCTTACAAGAACATGCTTACAATTACTGATAACATTTATATCATTTAAATGCATGCCCTAAAAGTGTAGAGGCATGCACTCAAATATTAGAGTGCAACACGTGCCCTACACGTGATGCTGAAGGACCTATGTGCAATATCAAGAAAGTTTAGGGGTCCTTGTACAATTTATAGAAAAACTTAACACTCTCTTGAATATTTATGGGGTGTTTAAGAAATACAAAAGGCAACCGTAGTACTAGGAAATTTACCAAGAACGAGGAAAGCAGATAGCTTACTTCCTCGTTTGGGAGGGTGGATTCCTACCGTGAATTGAAGAGACATTTTCTATCTCCAGTCAACATTTAATGTAATATCATTACATTAAATTTTATTCGTAGAACTATTCGTCAATAAAATATCACCAAGTAATTTGCAAAGTATTTGTGTCAACTGCAAACAAACCATTGATTAATTATGAAACATATTCATTCAATATTAAATATAAATCACATTTACATTTAATTATGCAATGTGAATCCATTCACATTTAATTGTATAATGTGAATCTAATTCATATTTACTAATAAATTGTAAATATTATTTACAATTAAATCTCTCTATGATATTATGAATCACATTCACAATATTTATGATTATTATGGATAGTGTAATTTACATTAATCTTATCTATGATAATTAAATTGATATTTAATTATCTTAGATTCCTATATATATGTCTAAATAATGTGAATCATATCCGCATTATTTATGATAATTATATCCTAATTAATCATCAATTTTCCATTGCTCAGATATCATCTAATGGAACTATCCTTGAACTCTTTCAAGGATAATGTACTTGAAGATACGAACATGTGATAAATTCCTGATTTTCACTCTTTATTCTTTTATTTTAGCTATTTATCTTGGCAAATCATCATGTAAAAAAGGTGTAAATGCAATAATTTAGCATTCACCATGCATATGTTAATATTACTTAATTAGCATGTATTTTGCAAAAATAAAAGAATAAAGTAAAACAAAAACGAAGAAGGTATTTAGAATAAATGCAGAGTGACCTAACCCAAAGAGAAGGTTAAGCCTTAAACTGATCGTCAAATAAAATAAGTAGAGAGAGATAGGGCCCACTTTGTATATTACATATGAACTATATTTGTAAATAATTATTTTTTGTCAAAATGAAATTAAATCATTATTTTTACCTCCTTGCATATATTTCTTAAAATACAATAAAAATAAAATAAAAATCACAAAAACAAAATAAAAATAACAATTCCTGTTTCATTGTAAAAAACATATATGAAAATTACATCCCCTATTTATTTTGATCCTATAAATAACTCATAAAAATAAAATAAAAAATTACTTTGTACGCCTAAAATTATGTTGAAAATGAATAAAATATAAAATAGGGGTATTTTTGTAAAAATAACAAAATAAAAATATTTATACATAATACATGGGTTTATTATACATGTGTATAATACTATATTTTGTATATACCCTAATTTATTTTTCATAAAGATAATTAAAAATCAAAGAAAAATACTTTGATAATGATAAGCAGTTTTCATTTTATATACTTTTTATTTTGAATTCATTTATTATTTTTCATTGAATTTATAAAAATTTTGTAAATTCCAATTTTTTGATTGGTCTGAACACTTTGTTGATTGCCGGTCAACGGCTCCTCCTAGCCGGGTCAAACCCTGATACCTCTCGTCAAACCTACTTCTCCCCTTTTCCAGCCCAACTCCAGCCGCCTCTCGCCCGGATTTCTCGCCCGTCGCTCCTCCTAGGATCTGTGATCCTCGTGAATGCCTAGGAAGGCGCAAATCTTCCTAAGGTTGCGCGCCCTCCCTCGAACATTCCAACCCCCTGGGAATCCTGTAAAGCATCGCCTCCTCCGCAGCTCAGTAGCTCGTGCCTCGCTCCTTCTTTCACCCCTAGACATCTTCGATTGAGTCACGGCTGCTGTAGGGCATCTTTAGATTGAAGTTTGGGCGTAATCACGTAGCTCAACTATGTGGACGGAGTCCTCCGTCGTGTCCAATCTCCATGCCTGCCGCAACACGGTCGAGGACAAGATCTCACCTCCCCACTCCACCTGACTTTGCTGAGTTCATCAGCACCCTCAAGTAACACTTCCTTCGACTCCATTTTACCATTTCCATTGAATCTTTCACTCACCCTCCACCGCAATTCATTTACTCTGACCCCCTGGTCGGAGCCACATAACCCCATCTCGTCCTTATCGACTAAACCCTCTACGATTGCTCCTCCTTGCACCGCGATCTGATCATCCTTAGACTCGACCCTAAGGTCGAGGTTAAGGCTGAGATCTCCTCCTACCACCTTTGTCGGAGATCGACTTCCATTCACCCTAACTTCTTTCACTTCCAGCTTCAATAACCTAGATCGAGGCCATGCCCCGAGTCTCCTCTATCCTTCGCAGGTGGTGGTTCGCGCAGTACAACATCTTCGTCCATGCGATTGCTCAGGCGGAGCAGCTCCAGGAGGAGTTTTACCATCGCTCCCATCTGATCGTTGTCACCTCCATCGAAGCCATCCAACAGAAGTGGAGCACTCTCACGACAGCACATGACCGTTGGTGGGCTCATCGGAGCAGAGGATCTCATCCAGTGCCCGCTTGAAGTTCGCCCAAGGGTTATTCTTCTAACAACCCCCTCTACCGTCGGATGAAGCCTTCCTCTGCCAAATTCCATCTCAACTGTTGACATCAGCAGCCTTTCCACTGTTGGATCTAACACCATCCGACCGCCCTGACATTCTCTGGCTGTCAGATCTGCAGCGTCAGAAGATTAGGCATGTACTCCAATGTCTGCGCCCGAGCTGCCACGTGTCCCCACATACCCTGCACGCCTGCGAAGGGTATATTTCCCTTTTGCCTTTATCTTTCTTATTATTTCTCTTTAATCCAGAGAATAAAGTTGTAGTGCAGACATTTTGCATGTGGACCCTTGTTATTTTCGGTATTTGCATTTTGGTCCTCTTTGTATGAACTCATGTGTCGTCCCGCGTGCATGTCTGGTATATTTGCATGTTTTATCCTTAACATCGAATGTTACGCTTTGAGTAGAAATTTTCTACCTATGCATGAGTTTTTGAGCATGTGAGTGAATACCCTAGGCTTTTTTCATTATTCGTCCAGAGCTTTTAAATATTTTATCAATTGTCCTGGAACTTTCTCATAATTACAATTAGGTCCTTACATGTTGTGTGTCTTATTATTTGATCAAATAAATATAATTAACTCCAAAAGTTCCACCAAAATTATTTAGCTCATGCTAACATGTAATATTTATGATAATTTTTGTGAATTCATTTAGTATTATTTGATATTTTCTAAAAACCAAAAACATAAAAATTATTCTATCTATTTTCTCAAATACATAAAATCATAATAATTTCTTTAAAAATTACCAAAAATAGTGTTTACTTCATATTTCAATTCTTATTTGTAGCATTTTCTTCATATTTTCTTATAAAATTCATATCCAGGACATTAGGACACTTTAAATATTTTTAGATTGTAATTTTTCCTGGTTATGCATTGTTTGTCTTTTTATCTCTTATTTGAATTTTATAAAATCATATAAAAATTGTAAAAATCCCATAAAATTTCCAAAAACATCTGAATATTTGAAAAAACATAAATTTGTTTATGTAAAGGCTTGCTTGCTTGTTATATTGTCTTATTTTTCTTACTTGCCTTATCCTATTTAAAAAGATAAAAAATTAAAAATTAACAAAAATATGCTTCGTATTTCCTGATTACCGACTACTTCGTACATTTTTGTCCTCCTTGAGTTCGACCCTTGTTGCTATACCAAGTTAAAACAAAGACTGTTAACATTTGTTTTTTATCGATTCATCTGTTTATTGAGGGGTTTCTTATTTTTCTTGTTGCGCTCAGACCTATTGATTGAGGTCACAACAACCCCTGATTATTCTTCATACTTAACCTAGTTGGTAGGTCGCTCATCAGAATGGCACCCCGTTGCCGGGGAGCATGACTTAGTAGTCTTTTCGGCCCTTTTGTATATATTTTATCTCTATTTGTTATCAAGGCTTTCTGACTGATTTTTGTTTCTCTTTTCATGCGAGGAACCGCCCGAGGACACTTTGGAGGAGACGCGTGCCCAAGGAGGAGCATGAGCAGCAGGAGGTAGTTGTAGCTTGAGAGTAAATTAGCTTATATTAGTTTTATTTTCAACACTATTATTATTGTTGTAATAATACATGACACTCAGACTCTCTTGGACACTTGAGACTTATCAGGTCTGTTTCACTCAACACTAATGTGCTCGGGGGACCTCACCATGATTTTTGTCGGTTTTGATTTGATCATATTTTCTTCTATTTGATTCCCAAAATTTTGGCCCTTAGACTTAGGATTTTCTCTTGATTGTGATGTAAATAATTAAGGCCCAACCCCTAATAAATTTCTTGCACATATAGTTCGTAGTTGGACCTTATTAATAATTCATAATAAAAGTTGGTTTAGTTAGATTCAAGTCCATGTGCTGTGAGGAACCACATACAGCGGTAACAGTACCCATTGTGGCGGACACCGAGTGGTTCCCAAGATCGAACACCAGACTTGATATGGATAGCTAACTCTTATTCTTCGTGATCATTAGAAATTGCTCATCTAAGGTCATTTTCTTCGTGCATCATGTAGATTAGTTTACATTCTGACTTTAATTTATATGTGGATCACCTTGCATGTAGATTGCTGGCGATAGGTATGCATTTCTGACTTTGCATGCATCATAGTGTTTGATCGCGCATCGACCTTTTTGAATTCCTCCCCTTTTTTGGACTTAAATGACCCCAGGAAATCGAAAAATTCGTTAGGCGTTGTTTGTTATTGAAAAATACTTAAAAAGAGAAAACAAAAAATTTGGGAATGTTAATACAAACTTGATCTTAATAGACACCTCACTTAAAAATTTATTTTGGGAGAGTCATCCCCTCCTTGTTTGGTTCGCTTGAGCGAGAGAGTGATCCTCACACTAGGATAGAGCTTCTTGAATTTCCGTTAGACTACTGGCCTTGGGGTTAGTCTTTCTCCAGTGAGGATCTCTCCGGAATCCGATAAAGCGGGTCGCGACGTCCTTAGCAGAGTAAGTTGATCGGGTAGCTTGTAAACGGTCCGCAACTCGTACTGGCTGGGAAAGATCTAGCTTTGGGATTGGGCTAGTCTCCTGGGAGAATCAGGTTCCTAATAGCTCGCTTAATCGCTCTGCAAGATTGATATATCATCTAAATTAAATTGATAAGATAAACGAACAAACCTTTATGGTCACCAGCTCTCATGTTGAGTAGGTGAAATCGGGGTTTGACCACTGATCTTGTTTGCATCCAGATCTCATTCGCAATTTTTCCAGATTACGCTGATGGGCCAGAGGTCCCTTAGGCTGCCTTTGGTAGCACCGCTCTCGAGCACTCTGACCCACTCATCTAGGGAGTTTCAGGGGAGCATAGATCCCTCTCTGAACCTGAGTTCGATTCTGCCATGCCCCCCCTCAACCACCCTTCTTCCAATCCTGAGGTGTCTGAGCAGAGACTAGTACAACTATTTGTTCATTTGACAAAACCTGAGTTTGAGTCTTTTGCCTTTGCAGAGACCTGCGAGATGACCAACAGTGATGGACACACCGATGGGCATCCCTAGAGTTTGATGTACGTTCTAGATCAGGGCGCCATCAATAAGACATTATTAGCCTCCCTATAAACGATGCAGCGACAAATTCGAGATCAGGGATCATTTATGGCAGAGGTCTGTCAGGAGTTATAGCATATGCGAGCCAACAGAGGAGAGCTGCAGAGACAAGCCAGTGAGGACATTCCCATAGCTGGAGGAGGCGAAGGAGGACAACCAGAAGAACCTAATGATCCACCCTGACTCGCCAGGACTATGAGGCAGTTGCACAACCCTAGTGCAATCCTCACCCATCGATGGATCCAGCTTCTTGTGACTCTGGGCAACTTAAAGCTCGGCCCAAAGACCATTCAACTTTTGCCCAAGTTCCATGGGCTAGCCACCGAGGAGTTGCATCTACATTTGCAGGAGTTTGAGATGATCTGCAACACTATCCACGATCGATTCGTGGATGAGGACACCATCAAGATGATGGTATTTCCATTCTCCCTTGTCAACAGAGTAGCCTAGTGGATGAAGCAATTGGGGAGATACAGTACTTCGTGAGAGTAGCTCTAGACCGAGTACCTGAACAAGTACTATCCACTCGGTCGGACGAACACAACACAAGATCTGATCAACAACTTCACCTTGATCCCCAACGAGCATTTCCTTGAGGTGTGGTATCGATTCCGTGAGCTCATCGACCGGTGTCCACATCACGAAATATCCAAGCTCAATCTTGTCCAGAGCTTCTTTTGTGGGCTATCATCGAAGCTGCAAGGGCTTGCCAATGCTTATTGTGGGGGCTCCTACTTCGCCAAGGATGAAGACCATGTCTGGGACATCTATGAAGAGATGGTCGAGAACTATACAGTGATGTACCATACCATGCTCTCCATACAAGGGAAGCCCCTACCCCAGACCGTATCCTATCAGAGGATAGCACAGGTTGATGTGGGTCCATCCACTTCTTCGTCAGTAGCAGCAGTACAGGCAGAGTCTTCAACAGCTGACATGGGCGTCATCAATGAGAAGTTGAAACACATAGAGATTATCGAGAAGAACCAGTGCCAAGGAATGACGCAGATCGACCAATTGACACAAACATTGAGTAACTTGAAGACCCATATGGCATAGAAAACTTCCCAGCCCCATATCAGGTTCTCTTTAGGAGGCACAAACAACATCCCAACCCCGTCTCAGGTCACGGGTTGATCCTAGCTGCAGCAACTTGTCCCAGCACTCTGCCCAGTACCGACAGGTTCACCACGTCCAAGCAAAGCCGGTCTAGCAGTTGTCGCACCACTACCCGCAACCACCGCCATCTCAGGACACTCAGATGGTGGTGTACCAGCAGGATCAGCCACTAGCAGTTCTTCCCCCATCCCCATACGAGCAGGAGCCGTTGATGGAAGTCAATGGGATTTGGTATGATCGGCAGCAACCCGGGATCTGTCGAGATCATCTTAATTTCAGGTGGTCTACTAAAGGCACCTCGTCCCAACAACAGCCTCTAGCTCCAGGCAGACCGAGCAGCCAACAACAACAACCCTAGTACTCCCACTAGCCACCATACTACTAGTTGGGTCCTCGTCCCTACCACCATGGACAATAGTGGAAGCAGCACCAACAACCTCAACAACAGTTCACTCAGCCTCCCCCCTCACCAGTTCTAGCAGTTTCATTTCTAGCGAGGAAACCCATACGGTTCTCATGGGTCATCCTATGAGAACCCATCCCTCGACGATCTAGCTTGCCTACTCGCAGACCAACATGCATCCTTTAGGTGGGAGATGGACAAGTTTCGCTAGGAGATGAGGGAGATCATAAAGGGCAAGGCCGCCATACCCGATCAGATCGATCCCAACCCGAACAACCTAAAGAGGAAGTCTTAACATATACAGTTCACAGAGACTACCACTCTGAGTGAGTCATTGGGTGACATTTCTTCATATATATTTGATGATGATTTTGTCACACTTAGGTACGATAGGATGCCAGCCAGCGGCGACTCATTTGAGCAACGACACCACGATGAGTCAGGAGTGCCATATGAGGAGGACAATGGTATTAATGCCACTAATGATGATGATAATGACAGTGGTGATGAAGCCGCCAAGGACATTGATCCAACCAATGGTACCGAGTTCGTCGCTTCTCTAGTTGCAGTAGGTGGTATTGACGCCACTAGTCCAGATGATGTTAAGCCAGAGTGCGGTGCTGATGCTGTGAAGTATGATGGCATGGGTGGTGCTAATGACACCGCTTTCACTCCAGTTATGTCTCTACTTGTTTCTGTATATTAAGACCATATGAAAAAGAACAAAAAAATTAATAAAGGAAAGGTTTCTTCCTCTTCAAATCTATATGTGATGCATGATGATATTTATATGGATTCTGTTCCCTCTCAGCAGCAGGAACCTATTCCTAGCCCTCTATCTGAGGAGGGCCCAGCTATCCCCTTCCCTCAAGCACTCTGCTTGGAGAAGGAGAATAAAAAAGAAAATCCAAGAAGAGTCCAACAATTAGAGTTCAGCCAGCAGATGATAGATAGATTTCACATTCAGTTAACTCTACATGAGGCACTTGAGCACATCCCTCTCTTATAAAAGAACTTGAGAGAGAAGACCACCATTCGTAGGAAGAAGAGGAACCACAATGCAGAGATCCATGTGCTCACCCGTGCCACCTGCTTCGCCATCCAGAACTGTCTGTCAGCCAAGAGGCTAGATGCAGGGGCTCCCTATGTCAGATGCCACATTCATAAGCAGAGATTTGATCGTACTCTATTAGACAATGGCTCTTCCATCAACCTTCTTTCGGCATTCTTACTCGACTGATTAGAGTTTGTCCCTCTTCAACAGAGAAGGACAATCCTTCAGTTTGTTGATAGATCTGTCAAGAGGCCAAAGGGTGTTGTTGAAGGACATGGTCGCCACAATTTATGGCCTGAAATTCTATGTGGACTTCATTATGTTGGACATGGAGATCCCTGAGTATGTAACCGATACCCCCATCATTTTAGGATGTCCATTCTTGGCCACAGCTAAGTCGATGTCCGACCATGATAGTGGGAAGGTGTACTTTCATGTCGAGGGTGAGAGTACAAATAGAGACAATCGACGAGACTAGAGCATGAAATTCATCTTGCTCAGAGCAGTTCAGCGATGCAGAGTAGACAACAGAGGTAGAGCGAGACATCCAACAGGAGTGCAACTTTGTGATCACTGATGATGAAGCCGCTTGCTCCGAACATGTTTCACGAGCTCTTCTTTCACCTTCAGATTCTGCAGATTCACAACTTTCAGTAGAGGAGAGTTCGGAGAGCACACTCTTGGTTGAGGATATTTTTGAGGCTGACGACCACGTTCAGGATAGCGAGGCAGAGTTTGTTTCTTGTTCTTCTGATTCAGATCCCTCAGATTCAGACATCGATTGGACCGGAGTTGATGAGTTGTTACCTTGTCTGATTCCTACAGAGCCAACAGCTACGATGGAGATTGAGCCAGCATCGAGGACATATATACCAGCAGGGCCAGCTTCACCAGATATTCATGATCAGTGAGAGTTCTCACATTCAGATCTGGTTGCCTTCACTCAGACCTTTCAGAAGCCAGATTTGCCAGCTCTCAATTGTCTAGAACTAATGCCTTTACTGCAATAGCTGAAGTATAGACTCCTTGCATGTGATCTAAATATATACCCAATCAATATCTCAACGGATTTGACTAGAGAGCAAGAATCTCATTTGATGGAGGTTCTTCAATGAAACTACAAGACGATAGGATGGAGCGTAGCTGATCTCCAGGGGATAAGTCCGGCCCTACGCTCCCACCATAGTTATCTCGAAAAGGACGCTAAGCCATTGCGTGAGTTCCAACGATGGCTGAATTCGAATCTTCGAGAAGTGGTCTTGAAAGAGATATCCAAATGGTGGAGCGCTGATTTTATCTACCCCATCTTCGACTCCAAGTGGGTTAGTCCATTGCATGTGGTGCCCAAGATTAACAGTTGCGAGTGAGTATGGAGAGGAGATCGCTACCTGGATACACACTTCTTGGAGGGTCTGTATGGACTACAGACGATTGAATCATGTCACCAAGAAGGATCATTTCTCGTTGTCTTTTATTGATCAGCTTATAGAGAGGTTAGCCGGGAAGAGTCACTACTATTTCCTTGACAGGTACTCCGGAAACAATCAGGTTGCCATTACGCCTGAAGATCAGGACAAAATGACATTTACTTGTTTGTTTGGGACTTATGCCTTCAAACGGATGCCTTTTGGTCTATGTAATGCCCCGGTGACATTCCAAAGGTGCATGTTGTCCATATTCTCGTACATGGTGGGTGATTGCTTGGAGGTCTTCATGGATGACTTTTTGGTCTACGACGATGAGTTTGATGCTTGTCTTGATGGCCTAGACCATGTTCTTCAGTATTGCATAGAGATCCATCTTGTATTATCTTGGGAGGAGAGTCACTTCATGGTGACTCATGGGATGATGCTCGGTCATATAATCTTCTATAGGGGCACGGAGGTTGATCCGGTAAAGGTGAATATCATCAGGAAACGCAATCTACCATCCAACTTACGACAATTGCGTCTTTTCTGGGGCATGTCGATTTCTATCGATGTTTTCTTCACGACTTCAACATGATTGCCCGACCTCTGACTGATCTGTTGACGAAAGACATAGAGTTCATTGTAGATGATAGGTGTCTTTCCTCGTTTAAGACTCTCAAGATCCTAATTGTTGAGGCTCATGTCCTTCAACTGCTTGATTGGTCTCTCCCATTAGAGATCATGACAGATGTCTCCGATTTTGTCGTAGGGGCCGTGCTAGGACAGAGGAGGGGTGGATCACCATTTTTCATTCACTACACTAGTCGTACATTGGATGCCTCGCAAGAGAACTATACAATTACAGAGAAAGAGATGCTAGCCGTAGTATTTTCCTTGGACAATTTCAGATCGTATACTATCAGATCAAAGGTGACTATCTTTATGGATCACACCGCCATCAGGTACCTCATGGAAAAGAAGGATGCCAAAGCAAGACTGACTAAATGGATCCTTCTAATCCAAGAGTTTGACATTGAGATTAACGATAAACCTGGAGTTAAGAACGTAGTGGCGGATCATCTCTCCCATTTGAAAAATATTGAGGAATCTGTGCAAATTGATCCTATTACGGAGACCTTCCAAGATGAGGCGATCCTTGCTATAGCCTCTCTCCCATGGTACGCTGACATTGTGAACTATCTTGTTTCCAAGAAAGTTTCATAAGATTGGCCCAGACGCCACGTCATACCGTTGGGAGGTTCCCATCCTTTATCATGAAGGAGGGGACAACATCTGGCATCGGTGCATTCCTCATGAGGAGAACCACAACGTCCTCACTTACTGCCACAATCTTGAGGCAAGAGGACATCATTCTAGGAGGAGAACAACATAGAAAGTGCTCTAATCTTTCCTATGGTGACCTACCCTCTTCAAGGATTATGATGAATTCGTGAAGATTTGTACTGACTGTTAGAGGATGGGCACTTGTGGACAACGTGAAATGATGCCAATGCAGCTCATTCACTTCTGTGAGGTTTTTGATGCATGGGGCATTGATTTCATGAGCCCATTCCCTAAGAGTCAGGGATTCAAGTACATTCTGTTGATTGATTATGTGAGTCGTTGGATTTAGGCCATTCTCGTCTAAACCATTGATGCTCAGACTGTTTGCAGATTTTTGAGGAAGAATATCATTTCACGATCCAAGGTGCCTAGAAATTTGATATATGATGGGGGATCTCACTTTATCAATGACAAGGTAAAGGCCCTTGCTAACGAGTTCAGCAAAAACCATCGAGTAGCCACTCCATATCATCCCCATACCAATGGTCTTGATAGAATATCGAATAGAGAGATCAAAACGATATTGTAGAAGGTAGTCTGCCCAGATCGAAAGGATTGGTCACAACTTTTGGACTCAGTCTTGTGGGCATATAGGACTTCCTTCAAGACTCCATTGGGTACGTCTCCCTTTCACCTCGTTTATGACAAGCCACACTATTTACTCGTTGAGATTAAGCATAAGTCACTATGGAATGTCACTGAGATATTATTGGATCTAGAGAGTATAGGAGATCAAAGAAAGGTAGAATTGGCAGCCCTAGAGGAGCTTACAGAAACAACCTTTTCAAGCAGCCTACAGTATAAGGAGTGAGTGAAGATATGGCATGATTCTCATATCAACCGTAAACAGTTTGAGCCAGATCAGAGAGTATGATTGTTCGATGCTAGGCTTAGATAATTTCCATGGAGACTATAGAGTAAGTGGAAGGGACCATACTTGTTCTGAAAGGTGCATGAAAATGTAGGCATTGACATATCTGAGATGTCATCCGAGTCCACCTTTCGTGTTAAGGGTCAGCGCCTGAAGCCTTATCTAGATCATGATCGATTGATCGTTAACGTAGCCCCTATTCTTTTTGCATGAGATGTGGTCTTTACTTACATCATTCGCATCTCATGCCTGATTATAAACATATTCCGCCTTGTATAGATCCAGATGTCCATATCATTCATTCTTTAGTCTAACACCCCATTTGCATCTTGTAATTATGCTATACTTAGGGTGTAGTTTACCTAACAATTACTATTTTGATTATTTTTACCACTGTATTGCTGCATATACTTAGGGATATTTTACACTAAGTATAGGGGAGGTAGACCCCGCACATTCTAACCTTCGATTTTTTCCTTGTGTACAGTCTGCTATACTTAGGATTACTTGATCCAAAGCATAGGGAGAATCACCAATGTCTATTCATTTCATTCTTTTACTCGTCATTGTAGTATATCTCTTCTTTTTACTTCCCAATACTAAGCATGAGTTACTTATTCTTCATTGCTCTTTGATCACTTTGAGGACATCGTTCGACCTAAGTATAGGGGGGTGTCGTATATATTACATATATACTTTAGCCATAACTCGTACTTTAAATGAGTGTGTTAATAAATAAAATGGCTAAAAATCACAACCTAAAAATCATAAAAAATTAAAAATTTTCTTGTACATAAAATTCTTTCTTGCACATACATAGTTATTTATAAAACTTGTTTTTGTACAAATGATTGAAAAAATGATTTGATTGTAAAGTATTTGTAAACATTTTTGTATCAAAATTACGTATATAATAGGAGTTTTTTGAAAAATGATTTGAAAAAATAAAATTTGCAAAAACTCTTGTGTAAATATCTATAAATAGTTTGCAAAACTTCTGCATACATGCATTCAAATATTTTCAAAAATTTTGCATGATTTCAAAAATTTTTGCATAAAAATATTTTATATATATTTGTATATTCTTCTGAATCATAGTTGATATCTAAACTAGTCTAGAATTAAATTGGAAAGTAGAGCTTGGCTAAGATCTTAATCCACCTAATTCTTAGAGGAAACTTATAGTATTTAGGGTTAAGACTTTTTAGGTCCATTAGTGACTTAATTCTTTGAGTCCACTAGGCTATGTTCACATGTCATCTTGATGATCCTAAGTAGAACTTAACAATGCACGCATGACTCTCTCAGACAATGGCTTTACTTGCACCAACACCTTACATATAGCTTTCTACGGATGAGGTGATGAGGAGCAGAATGTGGCTTGGGGTGGTATACGAGGGTATTACTTCTAGGCAGAACCTCTCATTTTCATTTCGAGAGGGATGTGCACCTCAACTTGGTCTAGCGGTGTTGAGGTCTAAAGACAGGAGTTGTGGGTTGCAATAATGCTTCAAAAGAGGGTTAGTCTACTGGCTCAAGAAGAAAAGGTCCTTATGTATATGTTGCACCATGTAGATATGTTGTACATATGCACATCAAAAATATGTGAAAAATCAAGAAAAACTCCAAAAAAGTGAACATGCCTGATTGAAAATAAAATACTAGTCGGAGTATATATAGCCAAATAAAGCAAAGCTTAAGTCACATCTTCTCATCTCATGAAGCTTGCAACGGGAGACTTAGCTACACTGGTTGGGCTTCCAAGGATACTTGACTACACTAGCCACAATCCTTTCTCTTCTTTCTCCCTTTTTTCGAGCCGGTTTTACTTGAACTTAGAAGAGAATACCCCGCTCCTCAAGGAAAGAGTTGCTAGACTGAGGAATTAGAGTTACCTTGTTGAGGGAGGTTGTCTCTTTGTCATTTCTAAGATGGGGAGCTACATATCACTTACACAGTACAAGGAAAGATACATGGTCATTAGAGTTTGCGTATGTAGACTTGTTCTAGTCTGGATTATTGAGGAGTCTTGACCATAGAATGGTGGAACTTATAGGTTGTTGAGTCTTGACCCTAGATCCCAATAAGGTTCCGACAAACTAATTATCCAAAGGTTTGAGTGAGGTCAATACTTCAATTTAATGAAGATACGTTTAATAACCAACCTTGATTCTCCTCCTTTTTATTTTTTTTTCTTTTTCACTTCTTTTTCAAATAAGTGTTTACTAAGGGACTAGCAAAGGTAAAGTATAGGGGGTGATGAATCCCTGATTCTAACTCTTTATTCTTTTATTTTAGCTATTTATCTTGGCAAAGCATCATGTATGTAGGTGTAAATACAATAATTTAGCATTCGGCATGCATATGTTAATATTGCATAATTAGCATGTATTTGTGCAGAAATAAAAGAATAAAGGAAAAGAAAAAGGAAGGAGATATTTAGAATAAATATAGAGTGACCCGAACCCCAAGAGTAGGTCAAGCCTTGACCTGATCGCCAAATAAAATAAGTTGAGAGAGATAGGGCCCACTTTGTATTGTACACATGAACTATATTTATAAATAAATATTTTTTATCAAAATAAAATTAAATCATTATTTTCATCTCATCGTATATTTTTTCTAAAATAAAATAAAAATTAGGAAAATAAAATGAAAATAACAATTCCTCTTTCATTATACAAACACATATATGAACATTACATCCCCTATTTATTTTAAACCTGTAAATAACTCATAAATATAAAATAAAAATTACATTGTAATCCTAAAATTATGTTGACAATAAATAAAATATAAAATGGTGATATTTTGGTAAAAATAACAAAATAAAAATATTTATAAATAATAAATAGGTATATTCTACCTGTATATAATACTATATATTCTATATACCCTAGTTTATTTTTCATAAAAATAGTTAAGAATCACATAAAAATAGTTTGAAAAATGATAGATATTTTTCATTTTATATACTTTTTATTTTGAATTTATTTACTATTTTTCATTGAATTTATAAATATATTGTAAATTCTAATTTTATGATTGGTTCGGATGTTTTCTTGACCGTCGGTCAATCGCTCCTCCTAGCCGCGTCAAACCCGGATACCTCTTGCCGAAAGCACTTCTCCCCTTTTTTCAGCCCAACTCCAGCCGCCTCTCGCCCCGATTTCATGCCTATCAGTCCTCCTAGGATCCGTGATCCTCACGGATCCCTAAGAATGCGTAGGATCACGGATCCCTAAGAATGCGGGGATCTTCCTAGAGTTGTGTGCTCTCGCTCGAACATTCTAGTCTTTGGGAATTCTATAAAGTATCGCCTCTACCTTCGTAGCTTAGTAGCTCGTGTGTCGCTCCTTCTTTCATATCTAGACATCTTCGGTTGAGTGACAACTGCTGGAGGGCATCTTTGGATAGAAGTTTGGTGGCATAATCACGCAGCTCAGCTACGTGGCCAAAGTCCTCCGCCGCGTCCAACCTCCCTCCCTACCTGTTGTAGCATGGTTGAGGCCACGACCCCGCCTCCCCACTCCGCTTGACTTTGTTGAGTTCATCAGTACCTTCAGGTAACATTTCCTTCGACTCCATATTCCCATTTCCATCGAATCTTTCACTCACCCTTCGTCGCAATTCATCTACTTCGAACCCCCTGGTCGGAGCCACATAACCCCATCTCATCCTTATCGATCGAACCCACTACAAATAC
Source organism: Ottelia alismoides (assembly GCA_037367405.1). NCBI lineage: Eukaryota > Viridiplantae > Streptophyta > Magnoliopsida > Alismatales > Hydrocharitaceae > Ottelia > Ottelia alismoides. The sequence goes on along the minus strand of JAZKJV010000887.1, from coordinate 2,947,980 downwards.
TCCACCTTGCACAGAGATCTGATCATACTTGGATTCAACCCTGAAGTTGAGGTTAAGGCTGAGATCTCCTCCTACCACCTTCGCCGAAGATCGACTTCCATTCACCCTCGCTTCTTTCACTTCCAACTTCAACAACCTAGACCGGAGCTATGCCCCAAGTTTCCTCTATCCTTCGCAGGTGGTGGTTCGTGTAGTACAACATCTTTGGCTACCTGGGTGCTTGGGCGGAGCAGCTCCAAGAGGAGCTTGACCACTGCACCCATCTGACCATTGTCACCTCCATCAGAGCCGTCCAGCGGAAGCCGAGCACTCTCACGACAGCACATGACCCGTTGGTGGGATCATTGGAGCAGTGGATCTCATCAATTAGCTGCTTGAAGTTCGCCCAAGGGTTGTTCTTCCAACAACCCCCTCTACCGTTGGATGAAGCCTTCCTATGCCAAATTCCATCTCTACCACCGACAACAGCATCCTTTCCACCATTGGATCTTACACCATCCGAACACACATCCGTGACATTCTCTGGTCGTCAGATCTGTAGCGTCAGAAGATCAGGACCATACTCCAACGCCTGCGCCCGACCTGCCACTTGTCCCCACATACCCCGCACGCCTGCGAAGGGTATATTTCCCTTTTGCCTTTATCTTTCTCAGTATTTCTCTTTAGTTGAGAGAATAAAGTTGTAGTACAGACATCCTGCATGTGGATCCTTATTATTTCCAGTATTTGCATTTTGGTCCTAATTATATGAACTCGCGTGCCGTCCTACGTGCATGTCTGGTATATTTGCATGTTTTATCCTGAACATTATGAATGTTATTCTTTGAGTAGAACTTTTATGATAATTGCAGTTATACCCCTGTGCATGAGTTTTTGAGCATGTACGTGAATACCCTGAACTTTTTGCATTATTCACCCTTTTTATATATGTTATCAATTGGCATGTAACTTTCTAATAATTACAATTAGGTCTCTGCATGCTGTGTGTCTTGTTTTTGATCAAATAAATACCTAATTAATTCTAAAAATTCCATCAAAACTACTTTTAGCTCCTGCAAACACGTAATATTTATGATAATTTTTGTGAATTAATTTAGTATTATTTGATATTTTCTAAATAATACATAAAAATTATTTTGTCTATTTTCTTAAATACACAGAAATTATGAAAAATTGCTTTAAAAATTGCAAAAAAACTATTGTTTACTTTTCTTTGTGTGATGTCTCCAATTCTTTTTTTGTGTCAAAAACCCTTATAAAAACTCTAAAAATTACATAAGACTCAAAAACTCATAAAAATCATTAAAAAATTTTGAAAAAAAAATAAAAAATAGGATTTCAGTTCTTATTTGTAGCATTTTCTTCATATTTTCTCGTAAAATTCATATCTAGGAATTAGGACACTTTAAATATTTTTAACTTATAATTTTGCCCTAGATGTGCACTGTTTGTCTTTTTAACTTGTAATTCATATCCAGGAATAGATCTTAGTTATCTCGATCCCGTTAAGTCAAATCTTTGACCTAACTCACACGATACCTCTGAATCTATATCCCTATGCAAGGACCTGCATCATGAGGTTGATCAGATGTAAGCCTTTGGAATATGGATTGTCATCTCCTTCTCAAACTGGAGATCCCTTCTTGATAATCAATTGACGGTACAGTTGAGTCCTCAATTTAACTTTTTAGATATTCAACTCTACACCAACGTCTATGATTCGACCCTTGGATTAACAGTCATATGATATCAAGATGATCATGGTACATAACCATAGTTGTACTAATGGACCTATTATGCAAATATGTTACACTTCATTTCATATTATGCAATGATATGCAATAACTTATTGCATAACGACTCGTTGTGGGCTCACATGTCCAATCCCTTAGTTGCTGGAGAAGAATGCCTCCTCTTGGAAAGTGAATGGAGAAGAGATGAACGTTGTATAACTTGAGGATACTGGAGAAAAGAGATGGAAAGTGGTTGTAAGAGGAAGGTGAGGATAGGATTTCAAGATAAGAAGAGGTTAATAGATGATGGAGACGATGATCTATTTGAAGTGAACGAAGGGATGAAGAGTATGGTTTATGAATCTACCAATAGAGAAGGAAGGGATGTAAACATCGAGATAGATTTAGTATTGAAAATATAAGGTATCTGATGAACCTTATCTTGATTTTTCAAAATAAATGTTCAGATAGTCTAACCGGATGTTTGATTTTCTACGGGATTCAGTCATACTGAATTTCTTTAAACTTCATTTGAAGAAACAAGGAGCCCAACTCTGTGGGAATCGCCCCCACAAGACTATCCCAATAAGTCGGAACCACCCCCACAAAGTGTTCAAGCCGATGATCGTCGTCTGTTCAACCAAATAGCCTCATCCGCAAGAAGGCTCAAAAGGAAACGCATAAAAAAACTTGATAGATGGGCCATCAGAGTAGAGTACAAACGAATAAAGGGAACACTCGCAACTTATTATACATCAATTTGAACTTAAAAAAGACATTAAAGAATATCCAACGAATGGAATTTACTAGAAACTGTCGTCAACGGAAGAGCCAGCAACGAAAATCGACAGTGCATGGAGAGGGCTAGCACTGCTGCGCAATGGCGATCGTGGGGGGATCCCCGGAAGCCGCTTGCCGCTGCAGTCATAGTATATGACGCCAGAGAAGTTAAGCGGGTCGCACTTTTCGCCCATTAGTATCGATCTCCGCCACATCTCATCGCTCTCATCTGCGGGCTTCTTCCTCCTCATGATGGGAACAGAGCTTACCTTCCGACTCAGCCTCGCCAGCCGGCTCCTCCTCGACGATGTCTTGTACGACAGGGACTCGTCGTTGCCACTGTTCGGTCGGCCGATGAGTGACCTTTTGGTGCTGGAGAGCAAGAAGGCAAGTTTTTGCAATGAGGTGACGCCCATGGTCTGCAGATTACTCTTCTTGCTCAAGGACTGAGGTGATTGTAAGAAGTCTTTATATCCATGGGCAGATGTGCGGACGCATTGAAAAGAAGATAGGAGCGGAGAATTTACTGGTTTTTGACAGTTTGAATATTGAACGGAATATAGTCATGTTGGTCGGGCAGCTCAGTTTGACCAAATACTCTTTGACAGCTATTGCGATACTCGTTAAATGAAATATTATCAGGCAGTTAACATCAGAGGTAGGTAATGTCGGTATTGGTATTGACTACATGTCGATATATTATAGCATCGATACCATATCAGCCAAATCGATCCAATTTTGTGAAGGAAACGGCATTGGAAGGGCAACTATCGGCTATATCAACAATATATCGGTCACATATACACACCGATACATCGTTGATATATGGTTGATATATCGCGATATGGCTTACCCTGATTAATACGACGTTCTCTAGACATGTCTCTTGCATTCTGATTCTTTACAGCTTACGTGAAATCTAAGACATGAGAAGCAACAATGCAAAAAGGATATACATGCGCCTGGATCCAATCGGCAATATATATATATATGTATGTATGTATGTATGTATGTATGTATGTATGTATGTATGTATGTATGCATGCATGTATGTATGTATGTATAGGGTAAAATGGGGCTGCCCTCAGGGAGTAGCCAACTTGCTACTCCCACCTCTATTTTTCCCTCATTTTTTTATTTTTTTGGAAAATAAAAATTTGTATATTCATCATTATATCCCTCTCACATTCTATTAAAATTTCGTCAGAAACAGAGACTCCTAAGCCCTCCATCCAGACGTCATTTTTTTAACGGTATCAGGATTTTTTAAATCGACCATGTTTGGATGGAGGCCGTATATATATATATATATATATATATATATATAGAGAGAGAGAGAGAGAGAGCAAAAAGTTGTGAGAGCATGAGAAGATTGATTATGGACCACATGATTCTGTTTTCTCTCTCCCGTTCTTCTCTCTCCTGGGTGGATCATGTGGTCCAGAATCATCCCTCTCATGCTCTCACAAATTTTGGCTCTCATAGGATCACTCCTCTCTCTCTCTCTCTCTCTCTCTCTCTATATATATATATATATATATATATATATATGGGTAAAATGGGGCTGCCCCCAGGGAGTAGCCAACTTGGCTACTCCCACCCCTATTTTTCCCTCATTTTTTTATTTTTTTGGAAAATAAAAATTTGTATATTCATCATTATATCCCTCTCACATTCTATTAAAATTTCGTCAGAAACAGAGACTCCTAAGCCCTCCATCCAGACGTCATTTTTTTAACGGTCGCAGGATTTTTTAAAATCGACCATGTTTGGATGGAGGCCGAAGGAGTCTCTGTTTCTGACGAAATTTTAATAGAATGTGAGAGGGATATAATGATGAATATACAAATTTTTATTTTCCAAAAAAATAAAAAAATGAGGAGAAAATAGGGGTGGGAGTAGCCAAGTTGGCTACTCCCTGGGGGCAGCCCCATTTACCTCATATATATATATATATATATATATATATATATAGACACACACACACACACACACACACACAATCGACCATATAGACTCATAATCATAAGGGACTGCGTATGATATCGACCTATTCTAATCTGGCTTTTGAGGAGACTTGGAAGAAATTTTATGATTCTTAGAGCTTGTTGTGTTGTAAGTCTGATTTCCGAACAAGCTTCCAACCAAACTAAGAATCCAAAAGTCCGACTAAGCTTCAAACTTTGATGTTATGAAGACAAATTTAAAAGCTAAAATCAATCCAAGTTATTTCTTTTTCTTTTCTTTATTTTCTTTTCTGCATTTATATGAATAAGTGTTTGCTTAGGGACTAACAAAAGCAAGTATAAGGGGTGAGGAATCTCCATTTCACCGCCTTTATTCTTTCATGTTGGCCTTAGATCCCAAGCTAAATGCATGTATATTTCATTAATTTGTCAAAATAAACACTTTAATTTGCGCCCGAATACTGTATATAATACTGTATATTTATGGTATTTAATTCCAAAACAAAAGAATAAAGGAAGAAAAGAAAAGAAATGAAACACAATAGGTGTTGAGTGATCCCAAACCAGAGACTGAGTCATCATGATGACTTGGTCGACAATGAATAAAGTAAGAGAGACAAGATAGACAAATTGTACAATGAAACACCATAGGTGTTGAGTGATCCTAAATTCGAGACCGAGTCATCATGATGACTTGATCGACAAGGAATAAAGTAGGGGAGACAGGACATGGAAATTGTACACAAAATACACAGAAAACCATGTACAAAATCCGAATTTTAATTACCCAAATATAATTTTTCAGAGACTATTTCATTTTATTATTTGTACACTTCAAATAATAGAAACCTATATATGAATAATGCAGATAAAAATGCAAAGAAAAATACAAAATTGAGTTTATAGAAAAATAATGCACACTGTACCTAGGATACCCACAATAAAAAGCCAAAATAAAAGCTTCATAGACATGTATCTTCTCCATATTGTATCAAAATATATCAAAATCACCTTTAATTACGAATAACTTTTAATAATCTATTAATGAAGGTAGTTTCATTTAATTTGAAGCTAAGATATAAAGGTTAGGTTTTGAGCCCATATTGTGCAATACCTATATATTTTAACAATTATATTTATTCTTTGTATTTTTCAAATTCTTTTTATTTTTATAAAACTGTAAATATTATTTAAAAAATACACCCATAATTAAAATGAAGTAAAACTATAAAAAAATAAATCATATAGTTAAACGCATAGATGAAATATACATGTATATACTTATAATGTATATATTCATAATTAAGTAAGTGCACACACAAAGTGAGAAAAATATAATAAAAATACGTACTCGTGTCTAAAAATAAATAAATAATATATACAATGAATATAAAATAATAAAATAAACAATATGAAATAGAAACAAAAAATCCAAAATACAAGTATTTATACCTATATTTTACTTGTAAATATGAACTTATAATAAATAACCTCATAAAAATAAATAAAAATATGTATTAAGTACTATATAAAATTAGAAATATTTTTTATTTTATACCCTAAAATTAACTAATTAATTTGCTAATTTTTATTGAATTTATAAATAATTCCCAATTTCCCTTTTGGACGAACCAGAGGGTAGAGACTGTTGACCTTGGTCAACTTTCCTGCCTCCTTCAACCGCCATGTCAGAGCTTCTGACACCCCATCCTTATCCCAATTTCTACTCAACATTCATGCTTCTATCTTCTTTGAGACCCTCACCAATCTCTAGCCATGTTGTCCTTCTCACTCGCCCATGCGAGCATCTCTACCAACTATCCTCGATTTTTCCGCCATCACATCATCTTGTTGGCCGAAACACACTCTTATAAGAAACCCCTTCCAACCTTCCTTTTTTATTTAATCTCTCTTCACTAATTGTAACCCCCTTAAGATCATATCATTGATTCCCTAGTGATAGCAGCTGGCACTCCGATCCTTTACGGCGTGGAAAAGGTTGGGGAGGAGCTGATCCAGGTCTACCGAGTTCCCTCTCCAACGACCTCCTCTGCGCTAAACTTTCGAAGCTTGTTGAGTTTCTAGGTACCCATAAATCATATGCATTTCGTTATGGTAGTCTAAACGTAGGTTTAATTATGTCTTCTAATCTCGCTTGTAGTTTAATTTTGAAAAATCAAGGAGCTACAGTTCCGACCCCAGATTCATCATCATCGGCCACTATTTCGGCCCTTAATTGCCTCCATTATCTTCAACTTTTGCTTCTCCATCTTTAACCCCATGTTTCCACTATGATTCATCCATTGACACCTTGTTGGACTGCTCCCCTGTCGCCTTCGCAGGAGTCCTTCCACCTTATCACCCTTGTGTTGTTGTAGCTTCAGTAGCATGTCGAGGGGATAGACCTCGACTCCTGATGCTTTTGATGCAGGTCCTTAAACCCCACCTAAAGGCCTAAACAGGGATCCAGTTCAAAAGGCCTTTAGAGCTCTTACAACAAGCTCCAAAACTCGCGGAGGTATTGATAAATCGAGTTTTGTGCGGGTCTAAAGTAGTCTACACAAGGCGAGACCACAATGTCGTTGAAGTGACTGCTCACGAAACCTGGGTTAATAAACAATTAACCCACAATGATAACTAAGAAATTAAAAGCAGTGCGGAGTTACAATTTATTATAACTCTACAATAAGGATGTGTATAGGTGCAAGTTGTAGAGTGTCGAACATATGGAACAAGCAGGATAGTTTTGGGAAATTAATGCAAAATTGGGATTGTGATGTATTTTTCTATATGTACTCTTTTTCGTGGGTTTTATTTTTTTTAATTTTGATTTTATGTTTTTGTATTTTGACTTTTAATTTTCTATTTTTATATTTTTATTTTTATATTTTATATCTTATATTTCCTTTTTCTTTTAAAATATATAAATCTATATATAAGATATATATATAATATATCTTGGGTAGAGATAAATAATCACAAAAATAGTCAAAATATAAAAATAAAATATTTTTGGGTTTTAATTAATTTTTTACTATTTTTGTGATTTTTCAAAAATTTCTGCAAATTTTTATATAGTTTTAAGGTCAAAAAATACCCTAAAACAGGGTTTAATTAATTACATGAAATTAAAATGAAGATTAAAAATAGTAAACCGAATCAAATTTACTCTAAATTAATTTTTATAAATAGATAATAATATAAAGAAAAATATGAAATGGAAACACAATTTTTGGATTCTTTAAGATTTTTTTTATTTTTATAATGGTCTTAAGTGTTTTTCAATTTTTATGGGTTTTCTTTTATGTTTTTTTTGTGATTTTTCGTCTGAAAGTTAACAATACATAAATAAACAAAATATATTTTTTATGAGATTTTTCAAAATAGTTTTATAACTTTTATGGGTTTTATATTGCAATCAGGGACAGAATATTTGATTTTTAATAAATAATTAATAGCTTCAAATTGAAAAATAAAAATATGCGCGTGGATGTATGTGTAATCAGGAAGCTACAACTATTTTTGAGAATTTTCGACTTTAATTTTATTTTAAATAAGAACAAACAACAAAAGGAAACTATACTACTAGCAATGATATATATGCAAATAAAATAAAGTCCAAGGGCCAATCTGCAATTCACAAAAAATATATAACTGAATAAAAATGTTTATGGACTAATTAGCAATACACAATAATCCAGGGGGTTCGCTGCAAAATGTCCCCTTATGTAATGCTTCACGTGAGGTGATGTGGCTTGGACCGGATCACAAATACACTAAAATCTAGGGCATGTTTGTAAATTTTACAAAATATAAATAACTACAAATGAAAGTTTGGAGTTCAATTATTAATTACAAAAACTTGTTGTTTGAAATATGCAAAATACCCCACTATGTGCGGATGAACGATTGATGTGCGCCACTTATGACGCGTGTGGCCTAGAGAACGACCGATGACGGTTGGCTTCGGACGGTGGCAATTAGAAGATCCTTTGATGATCCTACGGCTAACGCGCAAGGGATCCGACGAAGGCTGTGCAACGATAAGAACATGCCCGGATCAATGGTTGCGGAGGGGCTCAAATGAACTCACGAGGAACATATTCGCGACGAGTTTTGATTGGGCGATGTGCTCTCCTCTGGCGATCGATGAAGCTCCAAAATGTCTTGGAAGCTTCCTGGGATGGTCCTCCAACGACTGAATGCTCCAAAATGCTCCGGCATCCAGAGAGCCCCTACGGGGTCGAGGAATGCTCGAAGCTCCAAAAGCTGTCAAAGATATCGAAATCGACCCCCACGAGGTTCTTTGGTCTCCAAACCTACAAGTGGAACTCAAGCAACAAAAACAATGTTCCGGAGGCTAGTTTTGTGGTGGAATGGGGCGGATTGGGTCGGGCGGAGGAGCTTCCAGCATGCAACAAAGTTGAAGCACCGATATTCGAATCCACGGTTGACCAGGTGGTCTGGAGTTGGTTAAAGTGAAGCAGAAGTGAAGGGGAACAGGTGGTTGCGAGGCAGTGGGACATTCAGACACAGATGGAAGGGGTTCGTTGGAGGCTAGCTCCGACAAACAACGAGGAGAGATTAACACCAAAATCATGAGATTAAACTATGAAATAAAAGCAAGAAATTAACCTAAAATCTATGCTTAAGCTAAAAACGGAATAAAAAGTTAACATACCTCATCGAGGAACCGGGAAGTCGGGAAGTCAACCTCGCGGCGGAGGGTCGCCAGAGATGGGGTGGAAGCACCTGCAGGCTCTCTTAAGACCCCTTCCAAGAGCTGGAGAAGGCGTTGTCACCGCCTTTTATCCTAAGCATGCATGAGAGGGGCAAAAACTAGGTCAAAAGGCATTCAAAAATGGGAGGAAGGTCGGGAGTGGTTTTTGTACAAGGTGATGGAACGAGGGCGAAGATCAAGGAATCTAGAGGGGATCAGCGATGCTCAACCCAAGGAGATACTACGGCGTGTATCACCAATGATTGAGGATCAAAAGTTGTGAAGACTTCAATCCAAAAAATGCAAGGGGCAGCCTCGACAAAATCAAGAAAATTGCAAGAATCGAGGTTCTGACAATGACAACGGAGGAGTCAGAGAGTTGACCCACGGTCAACTCTCCACGCAACCTGGTTGGTCTAAGTGGACAGACTAGGAAAAATCCTCCGGAAAATAGTTGTAAAATCATTATTAAATAATAAATGATTTTATTAATTTTAGGAAATAAAATAAAAAATATTTGTTATTTTTTAAATTATTTTATTATTATTTTTTTTATAGCTTTAGAATTACAAGTTACTTTTTAGGGATATATTATAGGTATATTCATCTATGTATTTTATTTTTTATTTTTTATTGTATTTTTGATTTTATAAATTTAATTTATTATTTTAAAAAAGTATAAGTTAATTTTATACACTTAAATTTATTTTATTTTATTTTTTTGATATAATATATACACTTAATTTAATAGATGTACTATTTATATAGGTAAAGATATAGGTAATCCATCTATATGTTTTCTACACATATTTTATTTTAGTATTTTCTTTGCAAATATATACATTCTAGTATGCATTTTATTTTTAATCAGTCATATCCACTTTTTTGGAGTTTTTTTCTTTGCTCTTTTTTTTAATATTATATATAACATCAATTACATAAGGAGTTTTTCCTATTGAGTCAGTAGACAATCCCTATTTTGAAGCATTATTGCAACCCACACTATCTAGTCTTCATAATTCATCATCATTGGATGAGTTGGGGTGCACTTCCCTCCCTAGAGGAGGATAAATGTTTCCACTTGTGTGCGTCTCATAATGGCAACTCCAATCCGCTCACCACTCCAATGAGTTGAGCCATGTGAAAGGTGCAAGTGTCCAAGTTAGGTCATTATCGACAAGAGCCATACGTGTGCTCCGAATTTCTCTACGTAGCCAACTAGACCTGAAGTACCTTAATTCCAGCTCCTATAAGGTTCCTGTTATTTAGGTAGATTTAAGGTCCAACCAAGCTCTATACTTCGCATTTTACTTGTTCAATTACCAAACTCAATCAGAAAAAAGCTAATTCTATGCAAATGCTATGCAGAAAATATTTTTTGTGATGCAATTTTTCAAAATTTTGAACTTTTTATGGATTTTTAAAAAGATGACGCATATGCACATCTTTGGTATTTTAGTTTTGCAAATGTTTTTGGGATTTTTGAAAATAAAAGAATTTGACTAAAAACTTTGTACAAATATTTACAAAGGGACGCATCTTATATTTACAAGAGTTAAGTTTTAAGAATTTGTAAGGGGTAAGTGCTCAACTTTATATATATATATATATATATAAGAGAATTTTGGGGTGATGTATATATTCCTCAAACTTATTTGAAAAAGGTTTTTCAAACAATTTTGAAAACTATAGTCCAAAATAATTTTTTAAAAGAATTTTACAAACACATACATACATTTTAAAATCATTTTGCAAAAGTTTTTCATACAATATATATAGATTTTTCAAAATAATTCTGCAACCATTTTTCAAACATTTTTATTTCACACAAAGAAAATAAGTTTTTCAAACAAAAATATTTTACAGAGGTTGAAAATACTTTAAAAAATGTTTTCCAAACAGTTTTCAAAAGATTTTTCAAAAAAATTCAAACTATTTTTGAAACATTTTGCAAAAAAATACTTGATTTATTAATTAGTAAATACAAAAAATTTGAGGAATGATAAACATCTTTTTATTAAGTGATTCTAATGAATTTTAATAGTATATTTAGCCATAAATATTAATAAAAATACGAAAGTACGAGTTATGGCTAAAGTATATACGCAGTATATAGACCCCCCCATACTTAGCTTGATCTATGTCCTTATAGATCAAAGAGAAAAAGAGAAGACATAACTCATACTGAGTATAAAAAAGTCTACAGAATAAATGAATGGAGAAATGAATGAATCATAAGTTGACTGTCCCCCCTATACTTAGAATCAAATAATCCTAAGTATAGAAGACTGTACACAAAGTTGGGAGGATCAAGGGTGGGAATGAACAGATCATACTCAGACTGTCCCCCCTATACTTAGGCTAAGATATCCCTAAGTATAGACAAGAAGAGGAGATAGTGGGAGGATCAAGAATGAAATAAATCAGGGTACACATCACTTATGCTTAGGACAAAGTACATCCTAAGTATAGAAGACTAACTCAAAGGGGCAACACCTTTTTGGTATAAAAAGAAAATAAAAAAGGAAAAGAAGAAAAGAATAAAAGAAGAAAAGAGAGATGACGATGGAAGAAGAGAGAAGAGGATGGACACATCACTCACCCTATACTTGGGGTAAAAGAGACCCTAAGTATAGGCAACAAAAGGAGTGATGAAACGAAATGAAGAATGAACATTGTCTCATACTTCCCCTATACTTAGGACAAAGTACTTCCTAAGCAAGGCATGCACGAGAATGGGGTGAACGAGCGAAATGGTGGATGTATAGAGATAAACAAAAGCAATATACAACAAAATGGATATACAGAAGATCAAGAAGGTTGAAAGCGAACCTTCTCGCGGGATCGCTGAGGAATGGATGTGACGAGATGGAGGTCTATATCGGGATCCACAGTAGACGGAAGCCGATCAAGTATCGACCTGGTGAAGATCCTCAGTAGTCGTAGAGTGAGAAGGCACAGATGGATCAGTGGAAGTAGTGTGTCTAGGTATGGCCTTAGTTTTCTCGTTGATATCAAAGTGAAAAGGGACAAACTCATCAATGGAATAAGTATAGTCAAAGTTGTCCTGCGAGGTCTCTCCTAGGTCAAAACCAAAAGGAACAAACTCATCAGTGGAAGTAGTCGAATCATGTTCATCCTCTATACTGTCAACCGGATCATCATGCTCATCAAAAGGCCTGAATTCCTGAATAAAAGCAACAAGATAAAATTCGATCTTAGTCTCATCAATATCTGCCCTCCTCTCAAGGGTGCTAATTGTGTAGATCCCACAGATGTCATAAATGCATCGCCAATCACCGGAAGAGGAAACACCAAGGTCTACACTTTCTAAGTTTTCCTCCTTGGAAAATAATTCTCGGGTCTCATCATCGGTCATAAAGAAACTCTCTCTGATATCATCATATAGATCATAGGCCTCAGGGTCGGCTAACACAGGCACACCCTCGTAGGATGCATGTCTCTGGTCGATGGTAGGTGTGATGATCAACACACTGCTCTCGACATCAGAACAGAATCAAATCTCTCCAGATCCATAATTAATAACGTCTCTCATAGAGACGAGAAAGGGTCATCCCAAGATGATTGGAGGATGGTCCACATAGGTGGGGGCCTCCATGGGCAATGCAACAAAATCTTTAGTGAAGCTCATGCCCTGAATTTGAATGATGATGTTCTCAAGAATACCCTTTGGCCTCTTTATTGATCCATCAATAAATTGAACAATCATCCTAGTTTTCTTGAGAGGACCAAGATGAATAGATTGTACCAACGAGAAGGGTATTATATTGATCGATGCACCATCATTAAGGAGAGTGTTATCACATAAATGATCAGAGATGGTGCGAATCACAAGAGGTGTGACAGTGTTCCTTTTCCTAGAAGATGAACGATGGGCGATGGCGTAGGAAGTGGCCATGGTCAAGATATGATGCTCAGATCTTCTCCTCAAATTTCTCTTCTTGTTATGAGGAGCAGATAATTGGGTCATGGCTTGGCGAAGGGGGACATCAATGATCTCATGAATAATGGCCACAACTTTGGGTTCTGACAACATTTTTTAAATATTGGATCTCCTCCATACAAGGGAGGAGATCGGAATCATCATCTACATGAGGAAAGCCAAGAGCAGTATGTACAATGGCATACTCAGGGTCATGGTTGGGACAAGGAGTGAGAGGTTGTGTGGTCAAAATATCTGGCATGTGGACACTCTCCTCACAAGATGAATTAATCATGTGTCTCCCAAGAACTTTTTGGATTTTTAAAATTTTCCCATTTTTTGTATTTTGGGCGATTGCAAGCTCTCATAGAAATCCTCGAGTGAACCCATATATAAAATGGTGGAGAATCATAGTCGCTCTTACTTATAATAGTGAGGTCGTCAATCCTCTGTTTCATATGCTCCATCATCAGGGTCAAGTGCTCAAAGGTGGACTCCATGAAAGGTGACTCCAACATATCAGTCTCGGGTGGATGTGAAGGGAAATGTAAAGGTGGAGGTGGAGAAAAGTTTGGGGTCTAAAACTGTGGTTGAGGCGGATATATAAAAAAATCATGATCAAAATACTCCTGCAAAAAGGAAGGTGGACCGTATGTAGAGTACGAGGGATCCGAAAAGTACGGATAAAATAACTCCAGTCGGCCAACTCCGGAACAAAAGGAAAAGATCGAGAGAACACTATGGTCAAGCCAAGAGAAGTGAAGAAAAAGGCGCCAAGGCACGGAGACGAACTAGAATGCATACAAGCAAGCGTAGATAAGCGCACACAAAACAAACCCCTCAATTCACCTACTCAACTCGGTAGAGATCGTGAAAGCTCAACTTTTTTATCTTGTTTGTTTTAGAGTGTGAAAATCACAAAAATGTACAATCACTTAGGTTGGTTTAGATGGGATTTGGGCACTAACATTAGTGTATACGTGATGAGTCCGAAAACGTGCTTGTTAAATAGATGTGTTTGTATTTATTTGATCTCGCTTAAAAAAAATGATTAGTCGTTTCGTTGTAGGCGGCAATAGGAATCGGTCTAGAAAATAACCACACAAAATATTTGTCAATTTTAATGTATGTGGTTTTATGTTTATTTTACTTGGGTAAGTCCCAAGGTCGAACACAAGGAGGCAAAGGAACAACCTAGAATTATGTCTATCAAAATTTGTGTGTAATTTTTGAGGTAGTCTTTTTTTTGTAATTTTTTTAATGCAATAAAGGATGCAAAATACAAATTCAGCCTATTTTAGGGACTAAAATGCAAATTATGCTCAAACGATGTCTGAAAAATATGAAACTTGGTCGAGACGATAATTACGATAAAAATGAATGCATTATAATTTTTTTGGAATTTTCGGATGCAATATGACTTTTTTATGTCAAATGCAAACATGATGAATTTTAATATTTAATTATAATAAATATTAAACCTAATTATTTTCAAGGAACAAAATTATCTAAGATCTATCACTAGAGGATTGATCTCAGAAAAAATCCTAAACCTTGAAAATATTAATTTCAATACCTATTAAAAATCAAACACTGAAATACGCAAAATGATTTTTACAAGGCAAATTGTGCATGCAAATGCAATTCTTTTTGGGCATGAAATACGCAATTCTTTTTGGCCAAGCACAATTAATTCAACAATATGTGATTTGTCGGGAATTTTTAGAGCAACAATTAATCAAATATAAATTTGAGAGCATGAAAATGACCAAAATATGCAATTTTTCACAGAACAAATAATTATTAATTAACCATCTATCACAAAAATATCCACAATATGTCAAACTATAGAGAATTAAATGACAAACATCGTGCTATTTTTAGATAAATTAAATAATGCCATATAGTTGTTCGAAATAAAGGGGAAAGACATGGGTACAGATGCGATAAAATAAATAAAAAAATGCAGGGGGAACTAGATGTTTAATTATCGATAAAGAGGAGGATCTCTTTACAAAATTGTGAGAGGGGCACGTGTATAGCAGGTGCCCGTTGGTCGGTGGGGGCTGGATGCAAATAAATGCTCTCCGGGGGGCTTCACCATAATTGTTCCACGCCTCACGTGACTACCACGTGCAGTGGTTGGCTCAGGTAGGAGGCTCGGCACGGACTGACACCTGTCGTGCATCTGTGCCTCGTCTTGGCCTGAGGCTAATGGTGTGGTGATCGGCTCAGGCTAGGCTCGGGTCTTGTTTGGACCGTTGATGGCGGTTGTATCCGACGGCTGGGAGCTGCTATTGCATCAACGACTCAGATCCTCGAAGAGGGCTGCTGGGTCGGCTGCGGGTGGCTGACACACGGCCGGTGTGCGTCGGTGGCGAGGCGGAGCGGCGACGTTGACCGGCTGGTGGGAGTGTTGAATGTTGGAGCTCTTCGAGATTCAGGCCGGTGTGTCGATGTTGAAATTAGGTGTCGACGCGTCGCTTTAAGCTGATCGTTGGTGAAGTTGATAGGCTCAACGAGGCAAAGTCGTTGGTGTGTGGGGGGTCGATGATCGTAGACGATGCTGGTAGGGCGGAGATGAGGTTCGAGTAGTGATGTTTGACGATGTGAAGATGGAGACCGGGGAGTATGTCGAAGATGCTTATCAGGGGCGAGAGAGGTGAAGTCGAAGGAGGATGGATAATGGCGAAGTTGTGGAGGAGCGGAGGAGTACCCGGAAATGAGGGCTCGACGGTGAAGACACCGGAGCGGAGCAGCTGCACAATTGGCTGGGCTGCGACGAGGCGATGTGCCCCTAATCACGCCAACGGGAGGAGGTTCTTGGTTTGTCACTAACGGAGGGGGGGCTCCCTGGAGGTGACGGCGGATGGCAGGCTTCTGGGGCGGCGTCGATCTTAAATAGGGGCGTCGAGGGTCACCGGAAATGGAAACAATCAGGGCTGAGCGGATTGGGGATTTGACTAGATTCACTGGGAGAAGGAGATCGGGTAGAGATCAAAGGGGATTCACGCGTATTGGAGATGGTGGGGATCGCGGGGCGACACGAGATTCGCGGTGGAGAACTTGGGGATTGATGACGAGATTTGCGGGATGGCGGGCAGTGAGAACGAAGCGGGAGGTTGACGAAGGGCGGTGGCCGTCCGATCGGCCGAGATCGGACGACCACTAAGGTGACACGTTGTGACAAGAGGCAGATGGGGTGAAGCACGCGCGTGGCACGTGCGCGGGAGGCACGTGCCCTGCACGTGCGACGTTATTTAATTTTTTTAATAAATGAATAAATAAATAAATACTCAAAAAATGGATGACACGTGGTGGCTTTAGGAGCTGCCACGTGTCAACACGACAAAAATCGTAAATTAAATACTTTGTAAAATAAAAAATAAATAGCAAATGGTCTCAGATCAAAAAAATTTCTTCACGGAAATTACTCGTCTTGATGAGATCTACAACTTTCATGAAGACATTAAAACCAAAACCGATCAATTGCACAAAGTGATATTTTTGGGGTATCCCATGTACATAGAATACCTTTATTTTTATGGGTTTTATAATTTTTTTGTCATTTTTAAACCAGATAAAAATCTGAAAAAATATGGTAAAATAAAAGATAAATATTTACACATAAATCTATTTTTTTGGATTTGTATTAATTTAGAAAAAGAAGAAATAAGATAGAACATGAAAACAACTAATTTTGTACAAGTAGTTAGTGAAGACTCGGACTCAATTTTTTTTATTTCAAGATCAGTTTGGATTTGGATTTTTGCGCATTTTAATAAAACTTTTATCGAAGAAGACAGTGAAAAAGAAAAATAGTTAATTATATATATAAAATATCATGTCAAAAACCGTTAAAATACAAAATGTACAAAAGAGGCCCAAAACCCAACTTTCACATATGAGCTCCGATTCACTTGACTTTGGTATTGTTTTGAAGGTAATTGAATGCACATTAGTTCAAAAGTGAGTAGGATTAAAAAAGGACACTGGATGAGGAAGATATGAGGGTTTTAGTCCAGAAATCCTGAAACTATGGTTTGGGTTTTTGGTCCACTTATTTGGGTTAGTGATTTTTTTTCAGAATTTAGGCTATTTATAGGTCATTTTGGCTGGATTTTTGGCTTCTTATTTTGTGCAGAAATAATGGCATGGCTTGCCATAGATCATCCTAAAAGGTGAAGTACCGAGTGGAGTATTATAGGATGTCCTATAGGCCCACAGAGCCTGGTCCAATAGTTTCAACCAGTTCTTCCTATATGGACGAACCAACTTCTGAAGAATACCCTTCACCTCTCTATTACAAACCTCTGTCATGCCATTAGATTGTGGATGATATGGGTTGGCTATTCTATGCTCAAATTTATACTCCTTAGCCAAAGATCTCATTTCTTTATTCACAAAGTGGCTAATTCCATCTGAAATCAAGACTTTTGGTACCCCGAATCTTTCAATGATATTATCCTTGATAAACTTACAGACGATTTTGCTATCTACGGTTCGAGTTGGAATAGCCTCTATCCATCTTGATAAATAATCAACCGCTAACAAGATATACTCACATCCATTGCTATTGGGAAAGGGACCCATAAAATCAATCCCCATGCATCGAAAACATCACAAAAAATCATTGGTTGCGTGGGCATTTCATCTCTATATCCCACAATCCCTCCCATTCTTTGACAAATCGAGCATGACCGTACAAATTCATTAGCATCCTGAAATAAGGTCCACCAGTAGAATCCAGATTGGAGTACCTGTGCGCGGTTCTCTTTCCCGAATGGTGTTCTCCAGCCTCAAGAGAATGACAATGTGTGAGGACACTCTGATATTCCTCTTGAGGAATACATCTTCGCCAAACGCAATCCGGCCCTTCATAGAAAAGGAAAGGATCGTCCCAATGGCATTTTCTCGAATCGGACTTTAATCGATCAATCATTCTCTTGATCCAACCAAAGGGAACTTTCTTGGAGACAAGATAGTTCACTATGTTGGAATACCATGGGACAAAATCAATAATGCAAACTGATTCGTCTGGAAAAGTTTCCTTAATTGGTCAAGTATCAGGATAATCATTTTGCTCAATTCGGGAAAGGTGATCAGCAACAACATTTTTTATTCTAGGTTTATCCTTGATTTCCAAATTAAATTCTTGGATTGACAAGATCCATTTCAAAAGTCGTGCCTTGGCATCCTTCTTATCCATAAGATATCTAATTGTCGTAGGATCAATGAAAATTGTCACCTTGGAGCCCAATATGTATGATCTGAATTTTTCAAGGGCCCAAACAACCGCGAGCATTTCCTTTTCAGTTACTGTATAATTTCTCTGTGCAGGATCCAATACTTCGCTCGCATAATGAATCGCATACGGAATTCCATCTCGTCTTTGTCTAAGCACAGCTCCGACAGCAAAATCCGATGCATCAGTCATGATATCAAAGGGAAGAGACCAGTCGGGGGCTTGTAATATCGGTGATTCACATATTTTCTTTTTCAGGAGCTCGAAGGCCTCTAGACACTTGTGATTTACAATAAACTCAGTGTCTTTTCCTAAGAGCTCAGTCAGTGGGCAGGCGGTCTTTTTAAAATAAGGGATAAACCTTCTATAAAATCCAACATGCCCTAAGAACGACCTCACTGACTTGATGTTGGTTGGCAGTTCAAGTTTCTTGATCACATGCACCTTGGCAGGGTCGACCTCCATTCCCTTTTTGGAGATGACGTGCCCTAACACGATACCCTCAGTCACCATAAAGTGACTTTTCTCCCATGAGAGTACCAAATTAACCTCCTTGCATCTATGGAGGACTTGGTCCAAGTGCGCTAAACATGTGTCAAATGAATCACCATGAACCGAGAAGTCATCCATGAAGACTTCCAGGATATCACCAACCATTTCGGCAAATACGGCAATCATGCACCCCCGAAATGTGCCTGGCGCATTACAAAGCCTGAGTGGCATGCGCTTGAATGCGTAGGTATCGAAAGGACATGTAAATGTTGTCTTCTCCTGATCCTCGAGAGAGATAGCTACTTGATTGTAGCCAGAGTACCCATCAAGAAAATAGAAGAATGCCTTCCCTGCAAGTCTCTCCAAGATTTGATCAGTGAATGGCAGTGGAAAGTAATATTTCTTGGTCGTAGCATTCAGGTGCCTGTAATCGACACAGACGCACCACGATGTGGGTACTCGTGTCATGATCTCTACCCCCTCCTCGTTGGTGACCATCTGGATTCCCAACTTCTTCGGTACGACATGAATGGGGGCCACCCACTTGGAGTCAGAAAAGGGGTATATAAACCATGCTTTGCACCATTTCTCTATCTCTTTTTAACTACTTCCTGAAGATTGGGGTTTAATCTTCTCTGAAATTCACGGGAAGGCCTCGCATTATCCTCAACATAAATTTGGTGCGAGCAGAGAGCATGATTGATTCCTACGAGATCCGACACAGTCCAACAAATGGCTTTTCGATTTCGCTCAAGGACTTCGAGCAATCTAGATTCATGGTCTATGGTTAATGATGAGCTAATGATCACAGGAAATTTTTCTTTGGGTCTAGTAAGAAATGCATACTTCAGTGTGGGAGGAAGAGGTTTTAGCTCTGGTAAATCTGAATCATCAATTAAGTCTGGTTGAATGACTTTTAAATCTGGCTCTGTGTTAGTTGGCGGTGAATCACTCTATGATATGCTAGCTACCAATTCTGAAAAAAGGTGAATCGGATCGCTAAAGTAGTGCGGTAATTCGGTCAAAGCCACGTCCGACTCGTCATTGATTTTTCTTGATTGTCCCGAAAAAGATGGGACTGACAAATCCCAAAGGATTTCTGTGTCATCAAGGTTATAGGCATTTGGGTGTCTAGATAGGTTTGGCAACATCTCGAAAACTGCTCTGTGCACTGTTTCTTCTTCTGATGAGGTGCTTTCAATCTGAATGTCTGGCAGTTGGTCCCACTGTCCAGTAGTGTTGATTAGATTGCATTCTGATGTTTCAGCATATTCAGTGGTGGATTCAGAGTCTGGTCTTTGCCACTTTGTCTGTTTCATTTCCAAGTCCACTACTCCGCATGGAGAACAGAATTTCATCATTCAGGTATCGTAATCGAATACGGCTTCAGCGGTTCTTAAGAATGGTCTTTCAAGAATGATTTGGGATTACTTACAATGGTTCGGGGTCTCCATATCAAGGATAGTGAAGCCCACTTTGTATCCCGTACCCTCGATCACGATGATTACGTTTTTCACTTCTCCCTTAGGTCTTTTAGTGGATTTATCAGCAAATTAGAGTAGAGATAATGATTTCTTGAGAGGACTTAACTCCAATGTGTAATATAAGGCTAAGGGTAGAAGGTTTATAGAAGAACCATTGTCGAGAAGTGTGCATGCGAACGCAATACCGCCAATGCGACTTTCCACATAATGAATACCCAGATCACTTTTCTTTCTTGGTAAATGCTGATTTTTGACACATTTGGTAGTGGCAACTGTCAAGATATGAGTCTCTAAAAATTGACTTGGTTTCTTTGTACGAGTCCTAGTGGGAGTGCATTTCATCTTCAAGTACATCTGAAATGCCGGATTGCTGGCCACATATTGATCAAAGGGTACTTTGACTGTGATATTTTGCTGGCAGAACCATTCCATTTCTGGGTCGTCTTGAATGTTTTTCTTTTTTTTCCTTTCTTAAGATCATGGGGGAAAGGAATGGAAGGATTTGAGACAGGAGATAGAGAGCAAGAATCATAAATAAGAGCATCTTTATTAGAAATGGAGTACTTATTACTGTTAGCAATGTGAGCCCCGGGCGAACCATTCCTACAATAAATGTTATTGTAATAAATAAATAATCAATGAAAATTTTTGATTATTTTTTCACTCCCTTTCTGAGATTGAATGAATGAATGCACTATAAGGTCCCTCTGTACAATTAGGGTTATGTACCATGGCCAACTTGATGATCAAACAGCCATTGATTCATTGAATGAATCATAGAGGCTGATGCTTGTATGAATATCTAAGGAGTTAGATATAGGACTCATCAAGCATCGTCAAATGATTGTTAAGTGATAATCTCCAGTCTGAGTAGGAGATGGAAATCCTTTCTTATATGACAGATATCTGACCAACCTCTTGATGCAGATCCTCTGCATGGGAATAGTGATTCGGAGGTGTCAGATTAGTTGAGTCAATTGGTTGACTTAACCAGATCGAGATAACCAAGGCCTATGTTGAATACTGTCACAGCATAGGCATGATCCTCTGACCGGAGACAGGTGTGTTTCTATATGTCTGAGTATGTACATTTGGCAGATCAATAGATTGATGACCTAACCAAGGTCTATACACCGGTGAGCTGGTGTGCATGTAAGGACATATGAGTAATACGATCTCTTAAAGGGATCATACAGGTTCACTTATGAACCGGGAGACATGAGCTCACTCATGAGGTATTGGGACTGATCAAATTCCATGCATGGTCATCATGCTTTGGAAGCATGACATGAATTTGAAGGTAAGATATATGTTTTGTGAAAGCATATGATCTATACCAAATCCCAGTGACCAAGATTGAGAAACCTAATGATCAAACCCTGAAGACGACAGTATAAAATTGATCTTTATCTTCAGAATGATCATAGGTCTTCCAGTATGCCGGATGTACAGGTATTGGGAATACCTGAGGGTGATGTGATCATAAACGATTGTATAACCATGACGCTTCCATTATGAGGGAGTGATGAAACAGGTTTGGATTTTAGTGACTCTTCTCATTAGAGAAGTGACCTAATCTTAGTCCATGAATTGGACATTGATCTGAATGAGATTCAGATGCAATGAGAAGATTGTGTCTATGGTCTTGATTTGATCAAGCATCAGTGGGAGGTCCATGGGATCTGGATTTGAGATATGATCTCAACATCCAAGTCACTATATGTGGAACAATACAATCACCATGTCCTTATCTCCAAGTATCTGCGGAGAAATCGCATTATTCTTGAAGGGTTCAAGAATAATTCCATGGATCTGAGCAATGAAGAAATAATGATTAAATGTGTTTTAATCATCTTGATGTGTGTAGAAATTATCCAATATAATTAAATATGATTTAATTATTATGGATAAGAATAATGTGGATAGAAATATCCAATTATTTATAATATATTATAAATGTGATTTATAATGTATGAGAGAGAGCTAATTATAATTTATATTTGTTGATTAATTATTATGTATATTGGATACACATTGTGTAATTAATTGATAATGTAAATTATATGTTGTTTTAGGTTGTGAATATGATTCACAATTTTTCAATGGCAAGATTGCAATATTCTCAAATATAATTGTGAATTATTTTTGATGAATAAATCCTAACAAAAGTTTTTGGAAATAAATAATGGATAAATTCAAGGAGACATGCAATCTCATGGAAATTCATGAGATTGCCCTACTTGGAAGGTGATGAGTGGCACCCAATTCCTATATAGAATGGGTGGTCGTCCACCCTTGAATGTAAATGGAGATGTAATCTCCATGTATATTATCTCCTTATTTGTTGGTGTAATTTAGGATTGATTTATATTTGAATTTGTCAAATATATTTTAATCTAAATTAAATTACAAGTTGTTGGCTTTCACCAACAACAATATTGACCATTGGATTGACATAAATCAATCTCATCCATTGATTTTGTATGTCCCTTAGGTTGAGATCCATGGATCCCAAAACCCTATAAATAGAGAGGCATACCATGCTCTCTAAGGCTATGCAATATTGAAGCTCTCTCTCTCTCTCTCTTCTCTCTCTCTCTCTCTCTCTCTTTCTCCATAAATGTCAACCCTCTCTCCCTCTACTTGGTGGTCGACCACCAAATCCTAGGGGAGGTTCTCGTCGACGCTCTCGCCACCGCACCGCCGCTTCGACGTTCTTCGGTTCTCCGTCTTCTTGGAGTGCTACGCTCACGAAGGAGACGTTCGATCTCGTACGATGAGATTAGGAGCAACCGTGCTTGGATCATCTTCTTGGATTGCGAGGACTACGCGGTTCATCCCCGTGCTCGCAAGCGATCTCACCGATGATCGGACTTGAGATAGGAGGTCTCTTTCTTTAGAGACTTGATCAACCACGCTTCAAGAGGTATTCCTTTATATTTGTTGTGGTTATAGATGAAACGATCCGAGAATCGTTCTTGGATCATGTGGTTTCATCGCATGATTTTTTTTTTAAATTCCGCTGCACAGAATAACTAGTACGACTAGTCGTTCTGCGTCGTATCCGATACGACGATCACGCTTCCGTGATGCGCTTGAGGATAATTCCATATCCTTCAATTGGTATCAGATCCAGGTTGACGGTTTCGAATATGATTCATAAATTGAGGACGACTTGGGTTCGTTAAGGTCGCGAAAGTTTTTGTCGCATTTGATTTCG
Source organism: Ottelia alismoides (assembly GCA_037367405.1). Lineage (NCBI taxonomy): Eukaryota > Viridiplantae > Streptophyta > Magnoliopsida > Alismatales > Hydrocharitaceae > Ottelia > Ottelia alismoides. The sequence goes on along the minus strand of JAZKJV010000887.1, from coordinate 2,924,396 downwards.
CAGATCTGTTTAGGAAATAATTTCGTCCATGTTTAGAATGTTTAAGATGAATTCTTTACTTGTATTTTGTTTCCCATTAAATAAGGAAACTATAGGATCTGAGTTTGCGTAATTCGGATTCCGTATGCTCGAGATATGGTTGTTTTAATGAAATGTATGCATTGTTGCGGGAACTGTAGATCTTAACATGATTAAAGAGTTAATTACTGTTTTTGATCCACCTCGAAATGCGTGAAACATCACTTGAGTTCTGTCCTAAATCAAGTTAGTAATCTTTGAAAAATGAGTTTGTCTAATTTGGATTTAAATTTATTGAGATATATTAATTTTAGTGAGTAGGGGTCACTACTAAAATTGCAGTCCTAATCAAGAACCAAGTGATTGTCAATTAGAGAAATTAATTGTTAATTTCATGAAATAATTATGGAAAATATTAGTGAAATATTGGAAGATGATTATTTCCTTAATTGATTGGCTTCAACCAATTAATTGATTAGATTTGATCTAGATCATAATTGGAAACACAATCATCAAACTTGATGCTTGAATAGGATTGGGAATTTGTGTAGCAAATTTCCTTATAATCAAAAATGTTTTGATTATTACTATATGGTATAATTTCGGTTGAAAGACCGATGATCATCTCAAGTACAAATTGATATATTTGGCATTATCCTTTCCTGAGGTGGATATGGTGTCTAGTCGGAGAGCATTGGGGTTGTGGGCTGCAACGTATGTGGTCTGTCCTACTCTCGTCGGTACTGGCCATGACAGCGGGTAGGGACTCGATAATGTTGGAGAAAATCAAGGTGTATTTTCTAATTATTAAAATTCGAATTAATACGTACTTTGAGATATTACCATATTTATATTCAAGTAATATAATCAAGTTTGTTGATTGAATTGGATTGATAATTAATTTAATATGATTAAATTGATTATGTCCAATTGAGACACTCTACTATGAATAGAGTTATTATTTCCCTTAGAAGAATTAATTATATGAATGAGATTCATGATAATTAATTAAATTTGAATATGAGGTGGCGGATCACATAAGTGACATCTATGGTCTCCCGTCAAGGCAAAGGGTTCCGTCGCCAGGGATTGCATGAGGGAGACGCATGTACGAAGTGACAGCTCCTGTATGCAAGCACATCTGGATCGGGCTCTTTGCTTCTTGAAAGAGTAAGGCCGTATGCGTAGTGACCCCAATATCGGATCCTCATATTATTGAGGCGATATTGGATTGCGCATAGCGAGTAGTATTCTTGTTAACGGTTGGTCCAATTAACAACGGGTCAACATTGCCTTAGGGGTGGTGGGCCCGGGTGTTAAAGACCGAATTGGGAAATGCAAGTTGGACTTACAAGGCGGAATGTGTTCCCTCTTCTCTTTATTGGAGTCGCAGATTCTCATATTATTGGGATGTGACAAAGATAAAGAGGAGATCCCTATTCTTGCTAGAGATATAGCGGTAAGTATATCTCTTACTTTGAAGGTGATTAAGGGAATGAACTTTCAAAGTCGACAATGCAAGAATAATTTGATTTAAAATACCTTAATCAAATATCATAAATATGAATATATGATTATATGTTCTAATATAGTACATTCTTAATTTCTGACCGGCCCAAATTACTTGGATTGGATTCGTAATTTGGAGCTTATTCTCTCTGCAGAGCGCATAAGTTATGTGCTCTCCGAGGACAAGCATGAGAGCCCTAAATCCAAGGAAGAAAAAGCATACAATGACAAGTATGATGACGATCATGTCTTGGCTAGATGCTATATCCTGGGTTCTCTCTCCAACGTTCTGCAGAAGCAACATGTGGAGATGAGCACATGCCATGAGATAATGCGGAATCTGAAAGATATGTTTGGTGACATTAACCGCACCCAGCGTTACAATATTATGAAAGAACTCATTCACTGCAAGATGTAGGAAGGAACTTCGGTTCGAGAGCACGTACTCAAAATGCTTGGGTACTTGTCTGAACTGGAGACTCTTGGGGCCAACATGGATGCAGACATGCAAGATGACTTCATTCTACTGTCCCTGCCCAAGTCTTTCAATTATTTTGTGGTTTCATTCCACATGAACAAGTTGGACTTGTCGAACACTGGTCTTCTAGCTGCATTAAAGTCTGCAGAAGACGTAATGAAGAAAAATGGTCCCGCTGGTAGTGTTATGGTTGCACAGGTCTGAGGAAAGCGCGGTCGGAAGCAAGGTTCTTGGAAGGGCCCATCCCAAAAAGAAAGAAGAAGAGTCAAGGTGTTGGCTCATCTTCTAATGCATCCACATTGATAGCATCGAAGAAATCCGACGTTTGTCACCACTGCAAAAAGTCGGGGCACTGGAGGCGTAACTGCCCAGAATACCTAAAGTTATCAGACAAAGGTAAAGCCCCAGCAGGTATTAAATCTACTTTTATCATTGAAACTAACTTTCTCGTTAGACGAGAAGGAAGTTGGGTTGTAGATTCTGGTACTTCTGTTCATGTATGCAATTTGTTGCATGTATTTCAGGAAACTAGAAAACTTGAGGAAGGGGAGATAGTCATCCATATGGGATCTGATGCATGTGTTGTAGCAGTAGCCGTCGGAACGTGTTGACATCATTATCTAGTGGTAGAATCCTTATACTTAAAGAGTGTCTTTATGTACCCGAAGTCAGAAGGAACTTGATATCTGTATCTAAGCTTGTTAGAAGCGGATTTTCATTCCTTTTCTGTAATAAATTATTCATAAATCGTTATGATAAATATATTACGGATGGCGTTTTGACTTTTGGTGGACTCTATGAGTTGTGCATTGATAAATGTATCATGAATGTTACAACCACTAGTAAAAACCCTAAAAGATCCAGGGAGGATAAAAACATCTCAAATGAGATTTGGCATCAAAGGCTTGGTCATTTATCTGTTGATAGGATCAATAGATTGATAAAGGATGGACACTCTAGATTTTCTACAGGTTCAACCTTTGCCCACTTGCAAACATTGCATTTAGAGTAAAATGACTAGAATGCCTTTCCGTAACAAGGTTACGAGATGCAAAGGTATTATTGACCTAATACATACCGATGTATGTGGTCCCTTTAGTACCGCGACTCGAAATGGATATCGATATTATTTGACGTTTATTGATGACCATTCGTGATACGGGTTTGTCTTCCTATTACGTCATAAGTCTGAAACCTTTGAAAAGTTCAAAGAGTTCAAGGCTTTGATTGAGAACCAAACCGATAGGAAGATTAAGCGGATTCGATCTGATCGAGGTGGCGAGTACCTCTCGGATGAATTCAATGAACACCTTAAGGAGAATGGAATTATTTCCAATCTCACTCCTCCTGGAACTCCCCAAGTTAATGGTGTTGCTGAAAGATGCAGCAGGACCATCATGGACATGGTCTGTTCAATGATGAGCAAAGAACATTTACCTCTTAGTTTCTGGGGATATGCAGTAGAGACTGCAATTTATATCCTAAATAAGATTCCTAGCAAATCTGTGCCTAAGACTCCTCATGAGCGATGGTATGGAACCAAACCTAGTGTTAATTACTTGAGGGTTTGGGGTTGCTTGGTCCATGCGAAGAACGTGGATACAAGTAAGATAGAATCTCACACTCGTGAGTGTTACTTCATTGGGTATGTTAAAGATGGTATTGGATACCAGCTCTATGACCCTGAGACCCAAAAGGTTTTTTGTCTCTAAAGATGTGAAGTTTCTGGAGGATGATTTCCTTAAAGGTCAAGACAAAAATAAAGTAGAGGAACTCATTGAACCCCTGAGAATTCTGAGCTTCCTAGACCAGAAACTGAAGAGATAAATAAAGATGAAACACCCATACCTCTTCGAAGGAGTTCGAGGGTGGTTGCCCCACCTGAAAGGTATAAATTCCATGTGTCAAGTGAGACTGACATTGATCCTACTTCATTTGATGAAGCACTCGCGGATCAAGACATGGATAGATGGATGCTAGCAATGAAGTCAAAAATTGACTCCATGCATAAGAATGGTGTATAGACCCTAGAGGATCCACCTAAAGGGGTAAAATCCATTGGGCGTAAATGGATCTTCAAGAGAAAATGGGACCTAATGGGAAAGTAGAGACTTTCAAGGCACGACTAGTAGCCAAGGGCTACGCACAGAGAGAAGGCATCAATTATGATGAGACGTTCTCTCTTGTGGCTATGCTTAAATCCATCAGGACACTGCTAGCTATAGCTGCATATCTTGACTACGACATCTGGCAGATGGACATCAAAACGGCTTTCCTCAATGGATACCTCGAGGAGGATATCTACATGGAGCAGCCCCAGGGCTTCATAACTGAGGATGGCAAAGTGTGCAAGCTGAAGAAATCCATCTATGGGCTCAAGCAAGCTTCTCGTAGCTGGAACATCAGATTTGACAAAACCATAAAGAGTTATGATTTTGTGCAGAATCCTGATGAACCTTGTATATACAAGAAGACTAGTGGGAGCGCCATTGTGTTCATCGTGCTTTACGTAGATGACTTCCTTATCATTGGGAATGATACATGGATGATGAACAGTGTAAAGATTGTTAGCAATGTGAGCCCCGGGCGAACCATTTCTACAATAAATGTTATTGTAATGAATAAATTATCAATGAAAGTTATTGATTATTTTTTCATCCCTTTCTGAGATTAAGTGAATGAATGCACTATAGGGTCCCTATGTACAATAAGGGTTATGTACCGTGGCCAACTTGATGATCATACATCTGTTGATTCATTGGATGAATCATAGAGGCTGATGCTTGGATGAATATCTAAGGAGTTGGATAGAGGACTCATCGAGCATCGTCAAATGATTGTTAAGTGATGATCTCCTACCTGAGTAGGAGATGGCAATCCTATCTCATATGGCTGATATCTGACCGACCTCTTGATGCAGGTCCTCTGCATGGGAATAGTGATTCGGAGGTGTCAGGTTAGTTGAGTCAATGGGTTGACTTGACGAGATCGAGATAACCAAAGACCTACGTTGAATACTATCACAACATAGGCATGTATCCTCTGACCGGAGACAGATGTGTTATATGTCTAAGTGTGTACATTTGGCAGACCAATAAGTTGATGACCTAACCAAGGTCTATACACCGGCGAGCTGGTGTGCATGTAAGGACATATGAGTAATACGATCTCTCAAAGGGATCATACATGTTCACTTGTGAATCGGGAGACATGAGCTCATTCATGAGGTATTGGGACCGAACAAATTCCATGCATGGTCGTCATGCTTTGGAAGCATGACATGAATTTGAAGGTAAGATATATGCTTTGTGAAAGCATATGATCTATACCAAATCCCAATGACCAAGATTGAGAAACTTAATGATCTAACCCTGAAGATGACAGTGTAAAAGTGATCTTTATCTTCATAATGATCATAGGTCTTCCAGTATGCAGGATGTACAGGTATTGGGAATACCTGAGGGTGATGTGATCATATACGATTATATAACCATGACGCTTCCATTCCGAGGGAGTGATGAAACAGGTTTGGATTTTAGTGACTCCTCTCATTAGAGAAGTGACCTAATCTTAGTCCATGAACTGGACATTGATGAATGAGATTCAGATGCAATGAGAAGATTTTGTCTACGATCTTGATTTATTCAAGCATCAGTGAGAGGTCCATGGGATCTGGATTTGAGATATGATCTCAACATCCAAGTCACTATACGCGGAACAATACAATCGCCCTATCCTTATCTCCAAGTATCTGCGGAGAGATTGCATTATTCTTGAAGGATTCAAGAATAATTCCATAAGATCTAAGCAATGAAGAAATCATGATTAAATGTGATTTAATCATCTTGATGTGTGAAGAAATTATCCAATATAATTAAATGTGATTTAATTATTATGGATAAGAATAATGCGGATAGAAATATCCAATTATTCATAATATATTATAAATGTGATTTATAATGTATTAGAGAGAGCTAATTATAATTTATATGTGTTGATTAATTATTATGTGTATTGGATACACATTGTGTAATTAATTGACAATGTAAATTATATGTTGTTTTGGGTTGTGAATATGATTCATAATTTTTCCATGGCAAGATTGCAATATTCTCAAATATAATTTTGAATTATTTTTGAAGAATAAAACCCAACAAAATTTGTTGCAAATAAATAAAGATAAGATTTCCATGGAGATATGCAATCTCATGAATTGTCATGAGATTGCTCTCCACATGGAAAGGGTGGGCGGCACCCTATTCCTAATAGGAATGGGTGGCCGTCCACATGGAAGGTACATGGAGATGAAATCTCCATGTATTTTCTCTCCTTATTTATTGGTTTAATTTAGGATTAATTTATATTTAATTTTGTCAAATATATTTTAATCCAAATTTGTTGTTTTTGACAACAACAATCTTGACCATTAGATTGACATAAATCAATCTCACCCATTGATTTTATGTGGATTGAGATCCAAGGATCCCAAAACCCTATAAATAGAGAGTCATACCATGCTCTCTATTTACATGCAATTTTGGAGCTCTCTCTCTCTCCCTCTCTTTCTTCATACACGATAGCCCTCTCTCCTTCTATTTTTGGTGGCCGTCCACCATACCCTAGAGGAGAGAATCGTCGACGTTATCGCCACCGCGTCGTCGCTTTGACATTCTTCGGTTCTCTGTCTTCTTGGAGTGCTACACTTACGAAGAAGACGTTCGATCTCGTGCGACGAGATCAGGAGCAACTACGCTTGGATCAACTTCTTGGATTGCGAGGACAACGCGGTTCATCCTCGCGCTCGCAAGCGGTCTCACCGACGATCAGACTTGAGACAGGAGGTCTCTTCTCTTAGAGACTCGATCAACCACACTTCAAGAGGTATTGCATTATACTTGTTGTGGTTATAGATGAAACGATATGAGAATCATTCTCGGATCATGTGGTTTCATCGAATAAAAAAATTTTAAATTCTGTTGCACCGAACAACAAATGCGATTAGTCGTTCTTCATCGTATCCGATACGACGATCACGCTTCCGTGATGCGCTTGAGGATAAATTCCATATCCTTCAAAGATTTGGTTGTCCCATACCTTTGAGATTAAAGATCTTGGAGAAGCCTCTTACATCTTAGGCCTGAAATTGTTCAGAAACCGAGAAAAGAGGATTTTGGGATTGTGACAACATGGATACATTAAGAAGATTCTTGAACGATTCCGTATGGATAGTTCCAAGAAAGGATTCCTACCCTTAAGATATGGTATCCACCAGTCTAAAGGATTGAATCTCGCTTGGAGGGAGAAGGTCGTCACTCGACTTGGTGTGTACTTTTGTCACAAGACTATGCCCAGGAGCTCGCTTGCTCTCTCGTAGGAGGTGGCGGATGGCAGCCGGCCGTGGACGGAGATGAGGAGGGGGGACGGCCGGCGGAGCTCGGTTGACGAAGGTGGATGCACGGAGGCGCGTGGCTTGTTGGTCGTTGGGCAGCGCACGCTGTGATGGCGTGAGGAAGGTGGTCGTGCGGAGGAGCTTTGGCGGGCGGGCACGGCTGATGGCGAGTCGACGCGTGGAGCCACGTGCGGGCTGGTTGTGGTGAGTTACTGCAGGTCGCGGGTGAGTGCAACTTGCGATGGTGTAGCAGGTGCTGTCATGGAGGGGCTGGGCGATTGCTGTACGCGATGTCGATGGCGGAGGTGAACGGCCGTGGGGCCGCTTGTGGTCGGAGCTGCATGGGTCGCCGGCGGAGTTGACGACGAGGGGGCGATAAGGTGTGTGCGTGTCCGAAGGAAAGGAGGAAGAAGAAGAGAAAGGGAGAAGAAGACGTGGGGTGCAGAAATAAGGGAACTTCCCCTGTTGAACATGGGAGGTTATGCTATTTGTTTAGCGTGATTAAATGTTGGATTAATCGTTTGATGTGATTGTTCCGAAAAATTCAAGAAAAATCTCCATTAGATCCCAAACATATGATTTATTCGTGAATGTGTAAAAATTTTAGTGAAATAGAGGATGGAAGATGATGAAATAGAGGAGAGAAAAAGTGGGTTGTAGAAGATGGTGAAGAAGGAGAGGGAAGAAGATGGTTACCTGTAGTTTGCCTGGGAGTAGGACAAAAGGAAGAGTCTGGCCGTGGTCTTCGCTCAAGACACCGGCAACGGGTCGAGCTCAAGCGGTTCTTGAATCAATGACCGCGACGAAGGTGAATCCACCTTCGGATCTCGCCGGAGGACGGAGGTCTCTGCTCAAGGAAGAAGGTGACCACTGTCACTGGAGCACCAATCCGAACTAGCTCTCTCCCTCTCTCTCTTGTATTGAAACAAGCAATGACGGATGGGGATGACGGAAGGAGGATAGGGGAATATAAAGAGGGGGAGGAGGAGGTTGGAGAGGAGATAGAGAGAGTGGGAGAGATGGAAGATGGAGTGGAGGGCGTAGACGTTTCCTTCTCCCCAAGCCAAGGGAGAGTGGGGTGGAATGAGTAGAGGGGGAAGGAGAAAGCACCACTTGGCGCTAGGATGCGGCCATGTGGCTTTATTTAATTAATTGCAAAATCCATGGATCTGACATGTGGCGGCTTCAGGAATTGCCACGTGTCGCTCCGAGAAAAATCCGCAACTAAATGCAAAGAAAAATAAAAAAGAAATAATAAAAGAGGTTAGATCAAAAAGTGGTCAACACAAATGTTGCTCATCTCGACGAGATCTACAACTTTAGTGAAGGGTCGAAAATCAAACGAGATCATCTGTACAAAAATGTATTTTTGTGTGGTACCATATAGATATAAAATACCGCATTTTATCTTTTTTAAGTTTTTTGACATTTTTCAATAAGAGAAAAATCAAAATAAATATAGAGAAAATATGAGAAGAATATTTACAACTTAATCTACTTTTTTTGGATTTTTATAATGAAGAAAATAAAAGGATAAAATATAGGGGTAAAATGGTCATTATGTACAATGTACAAAAGGGGCCCAAAACTCAAGTTTTGCATACGAGCTCCAATTTTAATGAAATTGGTCTTGTTGCCAAGGTCTTTGAATGTATATTACTTTAAAAGTGAGTAGACCTAATTCAGAGGTTATATGAGAGAGATATGTTTATTTTAAAGTTCATGGTTTCAAACTTGGATTGGGGTTTTATTGGTCAATTTTACGCGTTAGTATTTTTTTTGATATTTTTCTTTGGTAAGTGTTATTAATATATACACAATAGAGTTGGTTTTATTGGATTGGGAGTTAGCATAAAATATATACAAATAAGGTATTTTATCTAATATACAAGTGAATATTTACAAGTGAAATTGGCTTCTTATTTTATGCAAATGTGAATGCTAAAATGCAAATGTTATCAATGCATGCATGAATGCTAATTATGCAAGATAAGGGGAAATATGCTGCTATTTACTCGGGAACAAAACTCTATTTTCAACTTTTAGAGTGATGAATCACGGATTCATCACTCCTCAAACTGTTGAGGAAAAGAAGGCCATGGCTGGATGTCCTTATGCATCAGCTGTAGGAAGCATAATGTATGCCATGATGTGTACTAGGCCAGATATCTACCATACAGTGGGAGTGGTAAGTCGTTACCAATCCTGCTATGGAGAACAACACTAGAATGCAGTAAAGAACATATTCAAATATCTAAGACGGACGCAATATTACATCTTGGTCTATGGAGATGGTGATCTCCAAATCTTGGGATATACAGATTCTGACTTCCAATCGGATTTTGATGATCGAAAGTCGACATCAGGGTTTGTGTTCTTGTTGAATGGTGGTGTTGTGAGCTCGAGAAGCAAGAAGCAGGACACTACTGTAGATTCAACTACAGAAGCTGAATACATTGCCGCATCGGATGCTGCAAAGGAGGCGGTGTGGTTGCGCAAGTTCGTCCTGGAGTTTGGCGTAGTTTCCTCTTATACTCCCATCCCGTTACTCTGCGATAACACGGGAGCCATTGCCCAGGAAAAGGAACCCAGATGGCATCAGAAGAGAAAGCACGTGGAAAGGAAATACCACATCATACAGGAGATACAAAAGCATGGTGACATCATCATCACCAAGGTGGCCTCTGCCGACAACGTTGCTGATCCTCTTACCAAACCTCTGACACAGAAGGTTTTCGACCAGCATGTAATGAGTATGGGTTTAAGGATTGTACCTGAATGGTTATGAGGGATAATGGGAGATTGTTAGCAATGTGAGCCCCGGGCGAACCATTCCTACAATAAATGTTATTGTAATAAATAAATTATCAATGAAAATTATTGATTCACTTCCTTTCTGAGTCTGAATGAATGAATGCACTGTAAGGTCCCTCTGTACAATTAGGGTTATGTACCATGGCCAACCTGATGATCATATAGCTGTTGATTCACTGAATGAATCATAGAGGTTGATGCTTGGATGAATATCTAAGGAGTTAGATAGAGGACTCATCAAGCATCATCAAATGATTGTTAAGTGATGATCTCCAGTCTGAGTAGGAGATGGCAATCCTTTCTCATATGATTGATATTTGACCAACCTCTTGATGCAGATCCTCTACATGGGAATAGTGATTCGGAGGTGTCAGATTAGTTAAGTCAATGGCTCGCCATTAAGTCCGGGTCGTCGAGTCTGCCTTAACAAGATCGAGATAACCAAAGACCTATGTTGAATACAGTCACAGCATAGGCATGCATCCTTTGACCGGAGACAGATGTGTTGCTATATGTCTGAGTATGTATATTTGACAGACCAATAGGTTGATGACCTAACCAAGGTCTATACACCGGCGAGCTGGTGTGCATGTAAGGACATATGAGTAATACGATCTCTCAAAGGGATCATATTGGTTCCCTTATGAATCGAGAGACATGAGCTCACTCATGAGGTATTGGGACTGATCAAATTCCATGCATGGTCGTCATGCTTCGGAAGCATGACATGAATTTGAAGGTAAGATATATGTTTTGTGAAAGCATATGATCTATACCAAATCCCAGTGACCAAGATTGAGAAACTTAATGATCAAACCCTGAAGATGACAATATAAAAGTGATCTTTATCTTCAGAATGATCATAGGTCTTCCAGTATGCAGCATGTACAGGTATTGGGAATACCTGAGGGTGATGTGATCATAAACGATTGTATAACCATGACGCTTCCTTTCCGAGGGAGTGATGAAACAGGTTTGGATTTTAGTGACTCCTCTCATTAGAGAAGTGATCTAATCTTAGTCCATGAATTGGACATTGATCTGAATGAGATTCAGATGCAATGAGAAGATTGGGTCTACGGTCTTGATTTGATCAAGCATCAGTGGGAGGTCCATGGGATCTGGATTTGAGATATGATCTCAACATCCAAGTCACTATACGTGGAACAATACAATCGCCATGTCCTTATCTCCAAGTATCTGCGGAGAAATCGCATTATTCTTGAAGGGTTCAAGAATAATTCCATAGATCCGAGCAATGAAGAAATAATGATTAAATGTGATTTAATCATCTTGATGTGTATAGAAATTATCCAGTATAATTAAATATGATTTAATTATTATGGATAAGAATAATGTGGATAGAAATATCCAATTATTCATAATATATTAGAAGTGATTTATAATGTATTAGAGAGAGCTAATTATAATTTATATTTGTTGATTAATTATTATGTGTATTGGATACACATTGTGTAATTAATTGACAATGTAAATTATATATTGTTTTGGGTTGTGAATATGATTCACAATTTTTCAATGGCAAGATTGCAATATTCTCAAATATAATTGTCAATTATTTTTGATGAATAAATCCCAACAAAAGTTTGGAAATAAATAGTGGAGAAATTCAAGGAGACATGCAATCTCATGGAAATCCATGAGATTGCCCTACTTGGAAGGTGGTGGGCGGCACCCAATTCCTATATGGAATGGGTGGCCGTCCACCCTTGAATGTACATGGAGATGTAATCTCCATGCATATTCTCTCCTTATTTGTTGGTGTAATTTAGGACTGATTTATATTTGATTTTGTCAAATATATTTTAATCTAAATTAAATCACAAGTTGTTGGCTTTTACCAACAACAATATTGACCATTGGATTGACATAAATCAATCTCATCCATTGATTTTGTATGTCCCATGGATTGAGATCCATGGATCCCAAAACCCTATAAATAGAGAGGCATACCATGCTCTCTAAGGCTATGCAATATTGAAGCTCTCTCTCTCTCTCTCTCTCTCTCTTTCTCCATACACGTCAACCCTCTCTCCCTCTACTTGGTGGCCAACCACCAAACCCTAGGGGAGGTTCTCGTCGACGCTCTTGCCACCGCGTCGCCGCTTCGACGTTCTTCGGTTCTCCGTCTTCTTGAAGTGCTACGCTCACGAAGGAGATGCTCGATCTCATACGACGATATTAGGAGCAACCGTGCTTGGATCATCTTCTTGGATTGCGAGGACTACGCAGTTCATCCCCGCGCTCGCAAGCGATCTCACCGACGATCGGACTTGAGACAGGAGGTCTCTTTCTTTAGAGACTTGATCAACCATGCTTCAAGATGTATTCCTTTATACTTGTTGTGGTTATAGATGAAAAGATCCGAGAATCGTTCTTGGATCATGTTGTTTCATCGCATGAAATTTTTTTAAATTCCGCTGCACAGAACAACTAATACGACTAGTCGTTCTGCATCGTATCCGATAAGACGATCACGCTTCCGTAGTGCGCTTGAGGATAATTCCATATCCTTCAATTACAATCACTAGTTTTCTGATAATAATCAAAATCATGTTGCTGGAAAGGTGACAAAGGTATTTTTGCAACAACTAAAGGTGCAAGTTCCTCTGGAGGCTCCATAGATGCTTTCCCCTTCTCACATGATGGGATCTTTAGATGTCCTTCTTCTTCATTCTCGGAAGCATCCTCCAGTTGATCTTCCGAGTCTTCATGATCCAATTCATGTGCCCAGTCAGGTACGTCCACGGTCCTTCCGGTTCTAAGTGACATAGCATTGATATTGTCAAACGAGAGGATCTCATGTTCAGAGGTGGAAAAATCTAAATAGTATACATGACCATTGTATTGGGAAGATTGATATTTGTTCAAGATATTAGGGTTAGCTTGAACTTGGACGGGAATGGTTGTTGCTGGAGCTGTTATTTCATCTCTCCAACGGGACAAGCGATTAACATCAACCCATAGATCATGTAGTTCATTCCGGAAGCTGCGTATTTCCTCTAGCATCTGTCTCTGGATATCTACGGGTTCTTCGTGAGAGTTGGATGGTTGAGATGGTTATTTTGCGGTGTGATTTGGTGGAGCATGATATTGTTGACGATGTTTCTGGGGCTGGTTCAGGCGGTTGTATGGTTGTTGTTGTTTTGGATGCTGGAATGAAGCAGTGTTCTGAGTGTGTTGTGGAGCTGGTTGAAATGCGACATTATAGAAAGTGGGTGGACGTTGGTAAGGTTGACAGTCCCCCATATTACCCTGTCGGGTAGTGTCCTGAGTGTACCAAATGTCGTTCACTTCAAATGTCAGAGGCGGGGCTTCTTCAACAGTCTCGGCCGGTGGAGGTGGCTGCTGGGAAGGTTGGGCATAGGACTGGTCTTGAACCCATGGTAGCTGTTGTCCTGATCCTGACCGTTCCTGGATATGATGTACATGATAGATCGAGGTCGTAGGTGTAGTGGGTATCCCCATCTTGGATACCTTCTCAGTTAGCTCCTCTATTTGCTTTGGAAACTGGGACATCCTGTTTTCGATTTCGTTCATTTGCTTATGAATTTGATCCACAACCGTTAATTTATCAGCAATGATGTTCATGTTTGGAATCAAATCCTCTATTATCTCTGCGATAGTTTTCTTTCCTCCTTTGGCTTGAAAGGGATTCAGGGAATCAGTGTATGCTCTACTGGTGATCTGTGAGCGGCTTGTCTCCACCATCTGCTCCAGTACTTTCCAGACGGTCTCAGCTCCTCGCGATGTGTAATTGCCTCCGCAGGCAGCGCTGACTAACCCTTGAGTCTCATAGTTGAGGCCAGAGTAGAGTGACTGAACTAAGATGTTGTTATCCAAGTCATGGCAGGGACACTTCTGTAGCAGATATTTAAACCTATCTCAAACCTCACAGAGTGGTTCATTAGGCATCTGAGAGAAACTGGTGATGCGGGTCCTCATTTGGTTGGTTCGACTCAGAGGGTAGAATTTCTTTAAGAACATGGTTTTAAACCTATCACAAGTGGTTACTGTCACTCCTAAGTTCTTCACCCAGTAATATGCCTTTTTCAAAGTGAAAGGTAGTGCAGTGAGACGAATGTAGTCCTGACTGACTTGCGGGTGCCTCATATTAGAACATATCAGCTCCAAGTCTCGCAAGAATTCATAAGCTCTTCAGTCGCATTACCATGGAATTGGGGTAATTGACTCAGAAAATGCGGCTTCAGTTCATAGTTAATCTCTGGCTGAGGTGGCTGCAAGTAATTTCTAACTCTATATTGCCCTGAATTGTATGTGGCTTCTATTGGCGCTTCCCCCCTGCTCTAGTTGCTCCCTCAGTAAAAGTTGCTGCTGCTCAGATGCAGCTAATCTCGCAAAAATCATCTGCATTGGATCTTCATTGGGTTCATCTTCATGATCTTTCTTGGATGACATCTTGGGAGGCATCTTTTTCTTCTTCTTCTCTTCACCTTCAGATTGTGAAAAATCGGAGTCAATAGTCTTGAAAGAATCAGAATCAGAGTTATCGAGGTGAGAGTATTCCTCGAAGTGATCAGGCGATAAAGAAAGAGTATGGGTTTGCCCTCCTTCCAGGAAGATGAAAGAATCATAAGAGGAGGATTCACGGGAGAGGTGTCCCTGAACCCAAGGTGGTCCTGAGTAAGAGTGCCTCATAACCTTTGAGACTGGAAAGTTTGTGGTGGTCAGAGAAGGGTTCGCGAAGTCCGAACGAAAGTTACCACAATCTTCCATTATTGATTTCAAAAGATCAACAAGAGGTTTAGGGTTCCTGATCTAGGCACAAGTGTGCGGTATTCGATGATTAACTAGTTTCTACACACAAATCAAACACGACACACAGCTTTGTTTCACCAACTCTCTCAGTGAAGGCCGTAAGAGTTCGGCCAGTTATCTTGTCAATTTTTAATTGGTAAGAATTCAAATCTTGCAAACCGTTTAAACGAGCTGTTAGGTGCCAGTATTTCCCTACCAACTGTCCTGAATTCTTACAACTAGTTGCACCTACTTTCAGCCAGTATGGGAGTAAGTGAGGACCGTAAAACGGCTACCTGTGTTACTTGAGGACGGAGCCTTACGCAGTGTCCTCTAAACCATCCACTCTGGTAAGGAAATCCGGACCGTTTACCGGCTACCCGTTAGATCCTCGCTGAGAAGTAGCTAATTGTTTTTTGTAGAATCAGTAGTCAATACGAAAATCCTGGCTTGGCTCTATCCTAGTGTGTGTCTCTCTCCTCGCTACAAGATAAAAGCAAACAATGTTAGGATTGCTCTCCCGCAAGAATTCTTGATTTTATGGGTTCTTAAGTTCGGGTATATTTAACAATCCCAATTTTAATTAGGTGATCGCTGAAGAATTTAAATGAGCACAAATATGTCTACCGTCCAATCCCAATTTCCGTTAGAGTTATGTGATAAAGCAAGAGGGAGAAGTTCGGGAAAAGCTGATGCACGTGAAAAAATATAATGTATGCTCAGTTAGAAGAATTACAATGAATCCTCGTGATCTTCATGTGGGATGCAATACATAATTGAAAGATTATTCTAAATGAAAGCAAGCTGATGAAAAATTGCACCTAGAAAAAAATTTCTATTAGCGGGGAAGAATTGAGTTAAATTTTTGCTAGATTGAACGATCTATGTGCGTCTCAATTAATGTGAAGTGGGCCTAATTCCTATGAGCACAATCAAAAATATAAAATGCTCTAAGAGTCGTATATGCAGGTTTATCCTAATTGTCACTCAAGCCAGGCCCCACCCTCACCGGAGAGTGAAACATGCCATGACACACCACAGAAAAAGTTCAGAGTCATTTACACATGCGAGAGTGCAAAGGGATACAGCTATAAACAAGCAATTAATTATAGAAATTTAAAAGTTGCAGAAATTAGAATCCTAGACTTTACGCTCTCTCACGACTCGACTCGATCTTAAATTAATTGCAGCTTTTTCGGAAGTCGGTGAAGATGCTTTGATTCCTGAAAAACAGCTCCATGTATGTCGGGTACCTCGCAAAAAGATAAGAGAGATGGTGTAAGAGAGTGACTCAAAAAATAATAAAAAATAAAACAAGAAAATAAATGCCGGAAAAAATGGGATTTACAATGAAAAATTTGTGGGTCAGAGTACCCGAATGCGGAAAAACGAACGAACATTTTAAGACAAAAAACTAAGTTGTTTGCCTCCCCGGCAACGGCGCCATCTAAGAGTCCGAAAACATGCTTGTTAAATAGATGTGTTTGTATTTATTTGTTCTCGCTTAAAAAAATTGATTTGTCGTTTCATTGTAGGAGGCAATCGGAATCAGTCAAGAAAATAGCCACACAAAATATTTATCAATTTTAATGAATGCAGTTTTATGTTTATTTTACATGGGCAAGTCCCAAAGTCGAACACAAGGAAGCAAAGGAACAACCTAGAATTATGTCTATCAAAATTCGTGTGCGGTTTTCGAGACAGTCTTTTTTTTGTAATTTTTTTTAATGCAATAAAGGATGTAAAATGCAATTTCGGCCTATTTTAGGGACTAAAATGTAAATTATGCTCAAACGATGTTCGAAAAATATGAAACTTAGTCGAGATGATAATTATGACAAAATGAATGCACTATAATTTTTTGGAATTTTTGGATGCAATATGAATTTTATATGAATTTTCAAACACAGACAGGATGAATTTCAATATTTAATTATAATAAATGTTAAACTTAATTATTTTCAAGAAATAAAATTATCTAAGATCTATCACTAGGCGATTGATCTTAGAAAAATACTAAACCTCGAAAATACTAGTTTCAACACCTATTAAAAATCAAACACTGAAATATGCAAAATGATTTTTACAGGGCAAACTATGCATGGAAATGCGATTTTTTTGAGCACAACGTCAAGCATAGTTAATTCTACAATATATGATTTTTCAAGAATTTTTAGATCAACGGCTAATCAAATATAAATTTCAGAGCATGAAAATGGGCAAAATATGCAATTTTCCACAGAACAATTAATTATTAATTAACCATCGATCACAAAAATATCCACAACATGTCAAACTATAGAGAATTAAATGAGAAACATTGTGCTATTTTTGGATAAATAAAATAATGCAATATAGTTGTTCGAAATAAAGGGGAAAGATAGGGGTATAGATGCAATAAAATAAATAAAAAATGTTGGGGAACTAGATGTTTAATTACCAGTAAAGAGTAGGATGTCTTTGCAAAATTGCTAGAGGGGCACGTGCATCGGCAGGGGCTGGATACAAATGGATGCTCTCCAGGGGGCTTCAGTATAATTGTTCCACGCCTCACGTGACTACCACGTGTAGTGGTTGGCTCGGGTAGGAGGCTCGGTATGGACTGCCACCTATCGTGCGTCTGTACCTCAGCTTGGCCTGAGGCTAATGGCGTGGCGATCGGCTCGAGGATAGGCTCGGGTCTTGTTTGGATCGTTGATGGAGGTTGTATCCAACGATTGGGAGTTGTTATTGCGTCAATGGCTCAAATGCTCGAAGTGAGTTGATCGGTCGGCTGTGGGTGACTAACACACGGCCGACGGGCGTCGGTGGCGAGGCGGAGCGGTGACGTTGACCGGCTGGTGGGAGTGTTGAATGCAGGAGCTCCTGGAGATTCTAGCTGGTGTGTCGATGTTGAAATCGGGTGTCGATGCGGCGCTTGAAGCTGATCGTTGGTGAAGTCGATAGGCTCAACGGGGGCGAAGTCGTTGGTGTGTGGGTGGGTCGATGATCGTAGACGATGCTGGTCGGGCGGAGATGAGGTTCGAGTAGCGATGTTTGACGATGTGAAGATGGAGACCGGAGAGTATGTAGGAGATGCTTATCAAGGGAGAGAGAGGTGAAGTCGAAGGAGGATGGATAATGGCGAAGCTGTGGAGGAGCGTAGGAGTACCTGGAAATGAGGGCTCGACGATGAAGACATTGGAGTGGAGCAGCTGCACAGTTGGTTGGGCTGCGACGAGGCGGCGATGTGCCCCAGATCACGCCGATGGGAGGAGGTTCACGATTTGTCACTAACAGAGGAGGGGCTTCCTGGAGGTGACGGCGGATGGCTAGCTTCTGGGGCATCGATCTTAAATAGGAGCGTCAAGAGTCACAGGAGAGGGAAACAATCGGGGCGGAGCGGATTAGGGATTTGACGAGATTCGTTGGGAGGGGGAGATCGGAGGGGATTTGCATGTATCGGAGATGATGGGGATCGCGGGGCGGAGCGAGATTCGTGGTGGAGAATCTGGGGATTGACGGCGAGATTTGCGGGTCGACGGGTGGTGAGAACGAAGCGGGAGGTTGACGAAGGACGGTGGCCGTCTGATCGATCGAGATTGGACGGCCACTAAGGCGACATGTGGTGACAAGAGGCGGATGGGGTGAAGCACGTGCGCGGGAGGCACGTGCTCCGCACGTGCGACGTTATTTTATTTTTTTAATAAAGGAATAAATAAATAAATACTCAAAAAATGGCAGACACGTGGCGACTCCAGGAGCTACCGCGTGTCAGCACCGCAAAAATCGTAAATTAAATACTTTGTAAAATCCAAAATAAAAAGCAAATGACCTCAGATCGAAAAGTTTCTTCATGAAAATTACTCGTCTCGATTAGATCTACAACTTTCTTGAAGTGATCAAAACCAGAATCGATCAATTGCACGAAGTGATATTTTTGGGGTATCCTATGTACATAGAATACCTTGATTTTTTTAGGTTTTATAAATTTTTTGTCATTTTAAACCAGATAAAAATCTGGAAAAAAATATTATAAAATCAAATATAAATATTTACACAAAAGTCTAATTTTTTTATTTTTCTAATTCAGAAAAGGAAGAAATAAAATAGAACATGAAAACGACTAATTTTGTACAAGTAGTTAGTGAAGACTCAGACTCAATTTGTTTCTTTGATTTCAAGCTTAGTTTGGATTTGGATTTTTACTCATTTTATTAAAATTTTTATCAAAGAAGACAAATAAAAAAGAAATAAACTAAAATAGGTTAATTATATACATGAAATATCAGCTCAAAAAATGCTAAAATACAAAATGTACAAAAGAGGCCCAAAACCCAACTTTCACATATGAGCTCCCATCTACTTGACTTTGGTCTTGTTTTGAATGTAATAGAATGTACACTAGTTCAGAAGTAAGTAGGATTAAAACGGACACTGGACGAGGAAGATATGAGGGTTTTAGTCCAGTTTTTTGGGTTAGTGATGTTTTTATTTTTCATTTATTCTTGTTAGTGATTTGTACACAGTAGATGTAGTTTTGGGTCATTCGGAGTTAGCATGAGTTAGTAAAAAATCTGGGAAGTTAGGATATTTACAGGTCATTTTTGGTCGGGATTTTTGGCTACTTATTTTGTGCAGAAATAATGGATAAAATGCAATTCTTATCAAAACATGCCTGAATGCTAATTATGCAGAATAAATGAAGAAATGCTGATGATTTTGAGGGATTTGAGCTTAATAAACGAGATTTAGAGTGATGAATCTGAGATTCATCAATACGTGAGCAATGTAAAATGAAGACAATGAGAGGAATACTCGCCCAAGATAAATATTTTTCTTTTTGGTTGATTTTAGGGTTGAGTAATTTTAGCAGTCTCAATTTTATTGGTTATCACATTTTTTGGATTTTTAGTGAGAAATGCACATGCCTAACGAGGGATCAATTCTTTTAAGCACCTAGGTTGTCAAAATCAACGAGAGAGTCGGAAAAGCAATGCAAGCGGCAAATTGATGATGTGTGCTAAAGCGTAAATGATCACCTTACTCCAACACTCTACATGCAAAGATGCTCAGCAGAATTTAAAACTACACTATATGCAAATGCACGCCAATGAAATCGCCCAAGATTCAAACATTGCTATTAGCGTAAAGAACCAATGCTAATGACTTAGAATGGAAGTTAAGAGTCTGGTCTTGGAGTCTCCTCGGTGACTACAATAATCGGTTCAACAAGCATTTGGACTCTTGGGATGCGGGGTTCCGAGACTAAGTGAGAAGCAATTGAAAATTTGACTAGATATAAACGTAGACTACAGGCACAGGCAAATATAGTTAGGTGTTTGGACCTAATACTATCGACAAGCAAATCCTAAACCTAAGGGCTCAATCACACAAATAAATAAAACAAAACCGGAATACAAAGGGATAAAAGGCGATGAAAATGAGACAAAATCGACGAGGCCCCCAAGGGAACAATCCCTCGGGTAATGGACCTCATGAGGTGTAGTAGAGTCCTGAGAGTCATGTTTTATTACAATAAATATGGTCTCTCTCTCACTTTAAAATTACATAAAAAATACAAAAAAAACCTCAAAAATATAATTGTCTTCTCTAGTCCTCCAAGCCCCCTTTGATGCTAGATCAGATATCTCCTACCACCTTCATGTGGGTGTGCAGGCACCTTGAGTAGAGAGCCTCCATTGATCCGCGGTACCTTTGCACAAAGTCGACAAGAATGGTTGATTATACAAGTCAAACAGTTATATCAAATATAAAGAAAATAAATGAAGAAAAAATATATATAAATAAAATCACAATCAATCAATTAATGCCAATCTATACGTTGTTGCTCCCCGACAACAATGCCATTTGATAACTCGACTTTAACGAGGGTCTAAAGTAGTCTACACAAGGAGAGACCACAATGTTGCTGAAGTGACCCCTCACAAAACCCAGGTTAATCAAAAATTAACCCATAATTATAATTAAGCAATAAAAGGCAATGCAGAGTTAAAAGTTATTATAACTCGACAACAATGATGTGTATAGGTGTTAGTGTCAAACATAGGGAACAAGCAGGATAGATTAAGAAAATTAAGTAAAATTGGGATTGTGATGTATTTGTCTATATGTACTCTTTTTTGTGAATTTTAATTTTTTTTATTTTTTATTTTGATTTTATATTTTTGTAATTTGATTTTTAATTCTCCGTTTTTATATTTGCTTTTTATATATTTATATTTTGTTTTTTTAAAGATATATATAAAGTTATATATAGGCCATAAGCTAGGGTAGAGATAAATAATATAAAAATAGTTAAAATACAAAAAATAAAATATTTTTGGGTTTAAATTAAATTTTACTATTTTTATTTTTCGAGATTTTTTGCTCATTTTTATATAATTTTAAGGTCAAAAATACCCTAAAATAGGGTTTAATTGATTATCTGAAATTAAAATGGAGATGAAAAATAATAAACAAAATCAAAACTACTCCAAACTAGTATATATATAGTAGTATAAAGAAAAATATAAAATAGAAAACACAATTTTTGAATTTTTTAAGAATTTTTTATATTTTTATAATGGTTTTAAGTATTTTTCAATTTTTGTGACTTTTCTTTTCTTTTTTTGTGATTTTTAGTCTGAGATTAACAAAACATAAATAAAGAAAATATATTTTTGGGGGGATTTTTCAAGACATTTTAATAATTTTTATGGATTTAATATTATAAACAGGGACAAAATAGGTAGTTTTTTATAAATAATAAAGACCATAAAATTGCAAAATAAAAATATGTACGTTAATGTATGTGCAATCAGGAAGCAATAACTATTTTTTTTAGAATTATTATATTGCGATTTAAAATAAATACAAACAACAAAAGGAAACTACACTATAAGAAAAGGGCATATATGCAAATAAAATAAATTTCAAGGGTGTATTTGCAAATTTCAAAAAAAATTGAATAAAAATGTTTCTAGACTAATTAGAAATACAAAATAATCCAGGGGGTCTGCAGCAAATGTCCCCTCACGTGATGTGTCATGTGAGGTGACGTGGCTTGGACCGATCGCAAATACGCTAAAATCTAGGGCCTATTTGTAATTTTACAAAATATAGATAACTGCAAATGAAAATTTGGCATTCAATTATTAAATACAAAAACTTGTGGGGTGAACGATGCAAATACCCCACTATAAGCGGATGAACGGTTAATGTGCACCACTTATGCCATGCGTCGCGCAGAGAACGACCAATGACAGTTGGCTTCAGATGGTGGCAATTAGAAGATCCCTGGATGATCCTACAGCTGACACACAAGGTATCCGATGGTGGCTGTGTAGCGGGAAGAACATGCCCGGATCAATTGCTGCGGAGGGGCTCGAATGAACTCACAAAGAACAAGTCCTCGACGAGTTTTGATTGGGTGATACGTTGTCCTTCAAGGACTGATGAATCTCCAAAATGTCCTGGAAGCTTCTTGGGATGGTCTTCCAATGATCGAAGGCTCCAAAATGCTCGGGTGTCCGTCGGAGTGCCCCCGCAGGGTCGAGGAAGGTCTGAAGCTCCAGAAAACTACAACGAAGTCAAAATCGACCCCCCACGGGGTCCTTTGGCCTCCAAACCCGCAAGTGAAACTCAAGAAACAAAAACAAGGGTTCGGAGGCTCGTTTGCTGGTGGAATGGAGCGGATTGGGTCGGGCGGAGGTGCTTCCGGCATGCGGCAAAGTTGAAGCATTGATATTCAGATCCATGGTGGGCCTGGTAGTATGGAGTGGGTCGAGGCATAGCAGAAGCGAAGGGGAACGAGTTAAGGGTGGTTGCGAGGCGGTGGGACATTCAAACATAAATGGAAGGGGTTCGTCAAAAGCTAGCTCCGGTGAACAACGAAGGACCAAAATCGCGGGATTAAACTACGAAATCAAAGTAGGAAATTAATCTAAAAGCTATGCCTAAGCTAAAAATGGAATAAAAAGTGAACGTACCTCATCGGGGAACCAGGAAGTCGACCTCACGGTGGAGGGCTGCCGGAGATGGGCTGGAAGCACCTGGAGGCTCTCTTGACCCCGCTCCCTAGTGATGGAGAAGGCATTGTCACCGCCTTCTATCCTAAGCACACACGAGAAGGGAAAAAACTAGGCTAAAAGTCATTCAAAAATGAGAGGAAGGCGGGGAGTGGTTTTTGTACAAGGTGGCGGAACGAGGGTGAAGATCGAGGAATTTGGAGCGGATCAGCGATGCACAACCCAAGGAGATACTAGGGCATGTATCACCAATGATCGAGTATCAAAAGCTGTGAAGACTTCGATCCAAAAAAATGCAAGGGACGGCCTCGAAAAAATCAAGAAAATGGCAAGAACCGAGGTTCTGACAATGTCAAGAGGAGTCAGAGAGTTGACCTGTGGTCAACTCTCCGCGCAACCTGGTTGGTTCACGTGGACAAACCAAGAAAAATCCTTCGGAAAATAATTATAAAATATTTAATAAATAATAAATAATTTTATTTATTTTAGATTATAAAATGAAAAATATGTATTATTTTCTAAGTTACTTTATTATGATTTTTTATTTTTTAGAGCTTTGGAATTACAAGTTACTTTTTAGGGGTACATTATAGGTATATTCATATATGTATTTTGGTCATTTATTTTTATTTTGTCTTTTGTATTTTATTAATTGAATTTATTATTTTATAAAATTATAACTTTATTTTATAACGTAAATATATTTTTATTATATTTTTTATATAATATATATACTTAATTAAATAGATGTATTATTTATATAGGTATAGATATAGGTAATTCATTTGTATGTTTTCTATACATATTGTATTTTAGTATTTTCTTTAGTGTTTTATTCCTTATTTACATAAATATGTTATAAATAATATTTACAAAATTATAAACATATCAAATTATAAAAATAATAAATAATAAGAAAATGAATATTTTAATCAGTATAACTATACAATAGGGGTCCAAAACCTAACTTTCACATCTTAACAAAAAAATACAAAACCACCTTCATTAAATAGCACATTAAAAGTTATATTTGATTAAAGGTGATTTTGATATATTTTGAGTTTTTATTTGAGAGATATGATTCTAGAAAGTTGGGATTTTGGAAACTTATTTAGATTGTATTTTGTATACTGTATATTATTTTTGTGTAAACTCAATTTTGTATTTTTTTATATCTTACTTTCTACAACTTTCATTTACAAAGTTTCTTTATTTGAGGTATAAAAGGTGGAATTAAAAATAGCTCCCAAAAATGAATAAATAAAAAATAAATGAAAGGTAATTTCATTGTATTTTAGCCCTTATCTTCCCTACTTTATTCCTTGTCAACCTAGCCATCGAGATACCTAGGTCTCGAGGTTTAAGGTCATAAAATATCTTTTTCTTTTTCTTTTCTTTTCTTTATTCTATAATTTTGGCATTAAAAACTGTATTTTATACACTATTCACACACAAGTGCATGAATGCTAAAATGCATGAATTAAGGGTATTTACACGCATTTATTAGGGTTTTTAAAGCCAAAATCATAGCATATAGATGATGAAATGAAGATTCATCAGGCACGTGATGCATGCGTGAAACTCCCATGAAGCTCGGGAGCCGATCAGATCGGACACGGGACCCGACGAAGGAGAAACATGAGATCAAATCCCGATGAAGCTTGGTTCTCCAGAGTTGTTCGTGAACCCTCGAGAACTGTCAGATCAGAGTCCCAGCCTAGATCTATTATGGGCCATTGAATCCAAAGGCAAACCATCATCCATTGCAGCCATCCAGATCGCCATGTGGATGAACCTAAGCCCTCCATTAGAACGTGACTAAAGGGGTAAACTAGTAAGCAACCACTCATGCTTTTTGTATTTATTTTCTAGTTCTGTAAATATTTATTTCAGTTATAAATTTTGTACAAAAATTACTTAAGAATCGTTGTACTTTGTGTATATTGTATCCAGGTCCTATGCCACGTCAACACACGTCGCACCCCATGTGGGTTGAACATTTGCACTTAAGTCACTCCATCTTTGTATATTTAGGATTTAATATTAAAAATTGTTTATTTAGTTCGAAACTTTGGGATATAAAATTCCCTCTTGATAGTATATGTAAATCCTAGATGTGAAAATAAGCATAATTCATAATATGTAAATCCTAGATGTGAAAATAAGCATAATTCATAATATTTTACATTGTGCCCCCTGTGATATATTTAAATTGAAAAAATACCCTTGTTGGTTTTGTGTATTTTATTTTAAGTATTTCATGTTGGATTAAATTGAAACTTTTTCTCTAAAAATTGTGCAAAAATCATAAAATGTGCTTTGAACGATACACATCCACTTTGCCATTTTTATTTGTCACTACATCACATTTTCTATTCATTAAAAACTATTTAAGTGATATTTAATTCCTGTTTAGAGATAAAAACATATGAATAGAAAAATCCCATCAAAATTTCCAAAAAACTCCATATTGTATATTATAGTATTTTTTATCTCTAGATGAAAATTCCTAAAAATAGAAAAATCACTAAAAATAAAAATTTTAAAAATCCTAATAAAAACAAGAAAAAATCTTAAAAATTCCAAAATATTTGTTTCTTTTTGGTATTATTATATAAATATATTATATTAAAATTAATTTTAAGAAATTTTAACTTACTTTTATTTTTTAAATCTCAAAGTGATTTGATTTAAAAAGTCCATGATTTTATATATTTTAGACTTCAAAAATACCAAAAAATTATTAAAAATCCTTCTAAATCACAAAAACGTCATAAAAAATTAAAAACACAAAAATATTTTATTTGGTAAATTTTGATTATTTATATCCTTATTTATGGATCCATTACTATATATTTTATTATATACCTATATATTGTGATCTATAAATATTATTATAACTAATTAATTTAAATAATGTATAAATATTTTTTTTAAAACTTTTAAAAAATAAAAAGGACTGATCTTTATGTCTTTTCTAATTTTTGTATATTAATTACTTTTTTATATTATATATATCTTATAGTATACATATTACATATATAGTCTATATATTATATATTAAGAAGAAAAAGAAATAAAAAATCATAAAATTATAAAAAGAAAATAAAAATATTATTAGAAAATTACAAATAAAAAATAAATAAAAATATTAAAAATAAATATTAAAAAACCACGAGAACATTAATTATTTAATTGAGTGAATATTGAACAAATACGCCAATACTAATTATTCATTATTTATTTATAATTAATATAACTGCTATACCGACTTGTCTCCATGTGTTCGATATCTAGACTACTTATCCACTATACACATTTATTTCTGTGTTATAATAAATTTTGATCCATATCTAGTTTACTCTATTGCTTTATATTTTTATTGCGGGTTGATCATTGCTTTGTCACTTGGACTTCTTAGGCTATCATCACGACTTAGTGGTCCTGCCTTATGTGGGCCACATGGTAGTACTTAGGGTTCCGGGAGGCTGAACATAATATCATGGTCATAAAGAATGTATCCACTGCTGTCCTTTATATATCTAATGAAGTAGACTCTCTAGTGTTAGATTCCAACTTACTTGTATCCATGTTTCTGTCACAGACCAAGTAAACCTAAATCCTCAAGTGTTTATCATTAGTGTTGGTTCCAAATCATAGAACACTGGAAAACGAGATCAGAAAATAGAAAAGTCCGTAGCATGAAGAAAGTCCGGAAGAGAGATGTTGTCCCCGCTCTCTGTTTACTAAAAAACTGCCAACTTTTCGGTCACATCTGAATCTGAGTTATTAGACCCTACTACTCTACTAGGTCCCTTCTTGACCAAAGTTCTCTTCCGCTCACAACTCAACTAGAGACTCCGCATCGCCTTTTTCTTTTAACACATACTGACCACAATATCGAGCAAGACGTTATACTGCATAGGTAGTTCAATCTTTTGGCATTAGACTAAAAACGGACTTCATCCCCTTAATACCCTACGCCATTGGACTTTGTGCTTGGTTCAGACAATATCTCTCTGTTCTATTGACGAAAATCCTCTCTCTCCGATGAGTAAGTTCGTGGAACGTACTGTTAACTAACTGTATTCGTCCCTGAGATTAGATCTAAGGAAGGGAGATTATACTATGAACAACGGGGAAGATTGAACTGAACTTAATATAATAAAATACATGAGGTGTTTTGGGTTCATATTTGCTTGGAATCTTAATAAGGATATATATATATATATATAGCGGCTTCTACTGCATATACCCTGAAACCAGGAGGTACATATGCTATGAGTTACCATTGATCAAATCATGTTACACATGAAAAGAGGTGTATTAGGAGGAGTGAGATAGGAACAATATTCCATTCTCTATAAGGTATCCCTTGAATTCATCGAATAGATACTGGCTACCTTGATCAGATCAAATTCTTTTCATCTTCCTTTTATGAAATATTTGAAAATTTGAAAGGTTTTAATGTCCAAGGAAGAAATCCCATATCATAAATAATCATCAATGGATATCACATATAATTAATGTTCATTATGGTACAAAGGTCCACATACATCAATATTTATGAGCTCTTGAATAAATTGGCTTCTTACACCATTTCCAGAGAAGGGTGCATTGGACATTTTACGTTGAATACAGTATTCACATATATGTCAGCTTTGAAATTTCAGAAAATCTAAAGTTTTATCTCCTACTACTCTATTGATCTCATCAACAGACTTATGTCCTAGTCTCAATGTCATATCATTGTTAAATAATCTTCATCCTCCATTTGATCTTTAAGGTTTGATTTCTAGTATTAGAAATGTTAAGAAACAATTCATTAATATTCAAATTCGTAGAGCCCTCTAGATGTTAGATTACTATCAAAAATATATCCATCATAACTGTTTATGATAGGTTTATCTCGAAATGCATGTCTATTTCAAACAAGTTTAGAGAAAAAAATAATGAATCTATTCTAATATCTAGGTCATAGAGACATTATCTCAGACTAAGGGCTCTCCCACTAGAAAGAAGTAGTCTATCTATCGAATGGAGATTGTTGCAATAATTGCATCAACTCCCATGTTGATGACTATTAGCCTTAAGAACAAGTTTTCAAGTCTTCTAAAATACGTGCAAATGAGTGAAAGTGTTATTAGAAGAAGGAGTTACATTATAAGACTTTAATCTCATCTAATAGGTGAGTCGATTTCAATTATGAGATGTGGATGTAGGATAAGACAATGTACTATATGAGTCCTTCTCTAAGGATTCCAAATGTTAGAATAGTCATACTATCAGTATATCGGCTAGTTGTAGTATTTGCATTCATCCAATTCTTTGGATGTCATAGGTGTGGAAGTCACTTAAGTAAAGTAAACTCTTTACCTCTCCTTCTTACATAGGTCAGACCTATACTTCCATTGCACATCCTTAATCTATAAACAATCATTTCTTAAGATAAAAGATATCTTAAATTGAACACGTCCTCAAGGGGCTTCAATATAAGTGTATTTCAACATTTATACTTGCTTCATCCCATTTATATTATTTGAATATTTGAAGCTTCAAGAAAGGCATCCATAGAAATAGTATAATGATAACACTCATCATAACTACATCCATGTTAACTCTTAAAGACTTTTGGTTAAGTAGATACTTAAACATTTCAGTACATAATATCCTTTGGAGGCACCATTCTGCATAATGCAATGTACCATGTCATTTATAATTAAAGTTTGAGAGCGCATATATTTTCCAAAACATCTCCTTCGATTTTAGAAGGATCTTGACAATTATGATCATCACTGACATGTTACTTTCAAGGCACACTCAATAAGAGATCAAGACTATAGAGACACACAAATCCTAGGTTGTTGTCCTATTGTCTATTTAATTGTCAATCATCATTATCATGAGGAAACTTGCACATTGCAACCACATATATTATGTATCCGACAACAAGTTCTACATATTGATTATGGATTCAATCCATGATAATGGTTATGATTGAATATAGATTTGAGTCGGTTTAATGAAGATCATTTGAAATAAAATATTGATACAATTATACTTATTTTGATTAAGGTTATTTTTATTTTAATTCAAAGTTGTCTCGCTTTTTACTACCTTGAAAGTCCATTCATTTTTAAATATTCAAAGCATTAGGTATGCTAACCAAAGTACCTCAAGCGAGATCTGGGATCTCCCTTCCACTTTGTCACTCTCAAATAATATGAGAAAATAAAACTCAGGCGAAGGAGGTGGGATCTCTTTCTGCTTTGCAAGTCCAACTCGCATTTCCCAATTCGATATTTGACATCCGATCCCACCACCCCTAATGTGATGCTGACTCATTGTAAATTGAATCAACCATCAATAGGAATAGAACTCTCTATGTGCAATTCAGTGTCGCCTCAATTATATGGGAACAATATTGTGTTCACTGTGTATATGGTCTTACTCTTTCGAGAAGAAAAAAGCTCGATCCATTTTCTCTTGTATGTCATAGTTGTGACTTCGCATAGGCATCTTCCTCGTACAATCCTTGATGAGGGAACAGTTCACCTTGGCAGGAGACCATGGATGTCATCTTATGATTCTTAATATCTTTGTCAAATTTTGATTGATCAACTGAATATTATTATGATCGACCCTTCCAATGGACATATAATCTTGTTAATTATAGATTTTCTATTTTATTTGGATTATATTAATTTACATATTAAATCAACATTAGTCAAATTCCACAAACAAACATTTCATTTGCTAGATATTATTATATAATATACATCCTCACATAGTTCAATTTTATTTATTTCAATTAGTTTATTAAAGTATGCACAGACTTCTGATGGTGCCCTTCCTTGAAATAAATCCAGCTAGGTCGTATAGATTGTGCTAACAGGGAGCACTTCCACTGCAAATGTGATGCAGGAACGCCAATTAAGTAACACATTAATATATCCATGCCTAGATGACATCACCGTTCCAATTCGAGACAATATAATTGGTACAAATTATACTAAGGAATTTTATATATCTTTTGATCATGCATGATTTATATTATAATTTCTTAGAAATTTAGATATCTTAAAATATTTTATTTTTCCTAAATTTCTTGTCGTATCAACCAAAGTTAGTTTTGCATGTAATAGTTGAACTACAACTATTGTAGTTTTCTACTAGGGTTTGTCATAAGAAGTCATTAAACAAAAGTTTATAGTTTAAAATAGTTCTATAAATATATGTATCATAATCTAATCATGGTAAATTTATAATTTCCCTGATTTATTTGAATGATAGATACATTAAAAGATGTCAACAAGATGATCCAATCATCTTCTGACCCATAACCACTAAATATCACATATCTAAGTCAAATGGAGTCAGAATCACTAAGAACATTTCGAACGATTTGTTGGTTTGATTCTTAAAATAATTAAAGCTTTTAACATGTTTCATGACAGGAAAATAGTAACTAAATTTCTCAAGTTATAGATCTGAATTTCATGTAAAAATAACAAACTATTGGAACTTTTCGTCTCTGAATCAATGTCTGACCATCACCAACCTTTGGCAAATGATTAAGCATCTCAAAATTCATTCATAATAGTACAAATAGTAGACATATCATATATGCACAAAAATCAATTTGAAATTGCATCTACACAAAAAACAAGTTCTCGCACATCCGATATGAAAAACCCTTTTCCCTTGGGGTTTGAATCATATCCAAATACCTTTAGAGAAGGATCTGATACCACTTGAAGGGAGTCTTTGAAAGACTCGTACATCACGTAAGTGTGGAGATCGTATGCATATGAACTAGGTTGACTAGTCGTATTAATTGATGGGGTAGCGGAAATTAAAAAAATCGATGAAATCACATGACATGGGAACAATTCCCGTATCCTTTCATCATGATTACACAAGTATAAGGATTAACTCTTAAATCATGACCTCGATCTCAAAGCCTTAAAAGGAAGAGGCAGCATGTCTCAAGTCTTATCCAATGACAGAGCACTTGAGGGAGTGTGGATGCAACAAATGATTCCCACAATCCAAGGTGATAATCCGAGTTAAGAACCTCCTATTTTCGTCATATGAAATCCACCACCTTCTTCAAGAACACAAAGCATCGAAGAGGACGGAGTTCCAAGAGCAATCATTCCGACAGTGCAACGACGACATGGCTCTCAACAAAACCTTAGGTGGACGACCACCAAGAGTTATGTGTGAGAGAGAGAGAGATGGAGCACGTGTAGAGAGAGGGAGAGATAAAGAGTTGTTGAAATTTTTACTTCAACTTAATTGTGTAATAGAAAAGGATAGGTTTGGCCTTTCTTTTATAAGAAATTGGAAGGTGAAGATGCACTCCTAATTGAAATCAATTTCAAGATTTTTGTTGCAATAATATACAACATTATAATGAATTTTAAAATAAAAAAATAAGTTGAAGAAATTCTTTAAACATTTAATACAATTAAAAACAATCTCATTCTCATGAATAAAGAGAAAGAAGAGAGTCACCTTCCAAGAACGAGGAAAAGAGATAGCATACTTCCTCATTTGGGAGGGTGGATTCCTGTCGTTAATCGAAGAGACATTTTCTATCTCCACTCAACATTTAATGTAATATCATTACATTAAATCTTTATTCGTAGAACTATTTTTCAATAAAATATCACCAAATAATTTGCAAAGTATTTGTGTCAACTACAAACATCATACTCATTCAATATTAAATGTAAATCACATTTACATTTAATTATGCAATGTGAATCCATTCACATTTAATTATATAATGTAAAGCTAATTCACATTTACTAATAAATTGTAAATATTATTTACAATTAAATCTCTCTATGATATTATGAATCACATTCACAATATTTATGATTATTATGGATAGTGTTATCTACAATAATCTTATCTATGATAATTAAATCAATAATTAATTATCTTAGATGCCTATCTATATATGTATAAATAATGCGAATCATATCCACATTATTTATGATATTATATCCTATTTAATCATCAATTTTCCAGTGCTCAGATATCATTTAATGGAACTATTCCTGAACTCTTTCAAGGATAATTTACTTCAAGATAAGGATAGGTGATAAATTTATGATTCTCACTCTTTATTATTTTATTTTAATTATTTATCTTGGTAAAGCATCATGTAGAAAGGTATAAATACAATAATTTAGCATTCAACATGCATATGTTAATACTGCATAATTAGTATTATTTATGCAAAAATAAAATAATAAAGTAAAATAAAGAGGAAGGAGGTATTTAGGATAAATACAGAGTGACCCGAACCCCAAGAGAAGGTCAAGCCTTAACCTGATCGCCAAATAAAATAAGTAGACATAGATAGGGCCCACTTTGTATTGTACATATGAACTATATTTGTAAATAATTATTTTTGATCAAAATGTACTTAAATCATTACTTTCACCTCCTTGTATATATTTCTAAAAAATAAAAATTCCTCTTTCATTGTACAAAAAATATATATGAAAATTACATCCCCTATTTGTTTTAAACTTATAAATAACTCACAAGAATAAAATAAAAACTACTATGTACGCCTAAAATTATGTTGAAAATAAATAAAATATAAAATGGGTGTATTTTGTAAAAATAACAAAATAAAAACATGTATACATAATACATAGGTATATTATATATGTATATAATCCAATATATTGTATATACCCTAATTTATTTTTCATAAAATTAATTTAAAATCACAGAAAAATAGTTTGAAAATGACAAACATTTTTCATTTTATATACTTTTTATTTTAAATTCATTCACTATTTTTCATTGAATTTATAAATATTTTATAATTCCAATTTTCTGATTGGTCTGGACATTTTGTTGATTGCCGGTCAACGGCTTCTCCTAGCCAGGTCAGACCCTGATACCTCTCATCGGACCTACTTCTCCCTTTTTTCCAGGACGACTCCAGTCACCTCTCACCCAAATTTCTCGCTCGTCGCTCCTTCTAGGCTCTGTGATCCTCGCGAATCCCTAGGAAGGTGTGGATCTTCCTAGGGTTGTGCGCTCTTGCTCGAACATTCCAGCCCCTTGGGAATCCTATAAAGAATCACCTCTGCCTCTGCAGCTCAGTAGCTCATGCCTCGTTCCTTCTTTCAACCCTAGACATCTTCGATTGAGTGACAGCAGCAGGAGGGCATCTTTGGATTTAAGTTTGGCAGCGTAATCACGCAGCTTGGCTACGTAGCCGGAGTCCTCTATTGTGTCCATCCTCCCTGCCTGTCGTAGCACGGTCGAGGACACGACCCCACCTATTCGCTCCACCTGACTTTGCTGAGTTCATCATCACCCTCAGGTAACACTTCCTTCGACTCCATTTTCTCATTTCCATCGAATCTTTCACTCACCCTACATTGCAGTTCATATGCTCCGACGTCCTAGTCTGAGCCACATAACCCCATCTCGTCCTTATCGATCGAACCCTCTACGAATGCTCCTCCTTGCACCGCGATCTGATCATCCTTGGACTCGACCCTAAGGTCGAGTTCAAGGTCGAGATCTCCCCCTACCTCCTTCTCGGAGATCGACTTCCATTCACCCTCGCTTCTTTCACTTCCAGCTTCAATAACCTAGACCGGAGCCATGCCCACAGTCTTCTCTATCCTTCGCAGGTGGTGGCTCACGCAGTACAGCACCTTTGGCCATGCGGCTGCTCGGGCGGAGAAGCACTATGAGGAGCTTGACCATCACACCCATCTGATCGTTGTCACCTCCATCGAAGCTGTCCAGCAGAAGTGGAGCACTCTCACGATAGCACAAGACCATTGGTGGGCTCGTCGGAGTAGTGGATCTCATCTAGTGCTCTCTTGAAGTTCGCTCAGGGGTTGTTCTTCCAACACCCCCCCCCCCCATCGTCGGATGAAACCTTCCTCTGACAAATTCCATCTCAACTGCCGACAGCAACAGCCTTTCCACCGTTGGATCTAACACCATCTTACCGCGCGTCTCCGATATTCTCTGGCCGTCAGATCTGCAACGTCAGAAGATCAAGCACGTACTCCAACGCCTGCGCCCGAGCTGCCACATGTCCCCACGTACTCTGCACGCATGAGAAGGGTATATTTCCCTTTTGCCTTTATCTTTCTGAATATTTCTCTTTATTCCAGCGAATAAGTAAATGAATATTTTAATCAGTATAACTATACAATAGGGGTCCAAAACCTAACTTTCACATCTTAACAAAAAAATATAAAACCACCTTCATTAAATAGCATATTAAAAGTTATATACGATTAAAGGTGATTTTGATATATTTTGAGTTTTTATTTGAGAGATATGGGTCTAGAAAGTTCGGATTTTGGAAACTTATTTAGATTGTATTTTGTATATTGTATATTATTTTTGTGTAAACTCAATTTTGTATTTTTTATATCTTACTTTCTACAACTTTCATGTACAAAGATTCTTTATTTGAGGTATAAAAGGTGGAATAAAAATAGGTCCCAAAAATGAATAAATAAAGAATAAATGAAAGGTAATTTCATTGTATTTTGGCCCTTATCTTACCCTACTTTATTCCTTGTCGAACTAGCCATCGAGATACCTAGGTTTCGGGGTTTAAGGTCATAAAATATCTTTTTTTTCCTTTTCTTTTCATTTTCTATAATTTTGGCATTAAAAACTGTATTTTATAAACTTTTTACACACAAGTGCATGAATGCTAAAATGCATGAATTAAGGGTATTTAGATGCATTTATTAGGATTTTTATGGCCAAAATCATAGGATATAGATGATGAAATGAAGATTCATCAGGTACGTGATACATGCGTGAAGCTCCCATGAAGCTCGGGAGCCTATCAGATCGGACAGAGGACCCGACGAAGGAGAAACATGAGATCAAATCCCGATGAAGCTTGGTTCTCGAGAGTTGTTCGTGAACCCTCGAGAACTGTCAGATCAGAGTCCCAGCCTAGATCTATTATGGGCCATTGAATCCAAAGGCAAACCATCATCCATTGCAGCCATCCAGATCGACATGTAGAAGAACCTAAGCCCTCCATTAGCACACGATTAAAGGGTTAAACTACTAAGTAACCCCTCATGCTTTTTGTATTTATTTTCTAGTTCTATAAATATTTATTTCAGTTATAAATTTTGTACAAAAATTACATAAGGATCGTCGTACTTTGTGTATATTGCATCCAGGTCCTATGCCACGTCGACACACGTCGCACCCCATGTGGGTTCAACATTTGCACTTAAGTCACTCCATCTTTGTATATTTAGGATTTAATATTAAAAATTGTTTATTTAGTTCGAAACTTTGGGATATAAAATTCCCTCTTGACAGTAATATATGTTGTATATGTAAATCCTAGATGTGAAAATAAGCATAATTCATAATATTTTACATTGTGCCCCCTGTGATATATTTAAATTGAAAAAATATGCTTGTTGGTTTTGTGTATTTTATTTTAAGTATTTCATGTTGAATTAAATTGAAACTTTTTCTAAAAATGTGTAAAAATCATAAAATGTGCTTTGAATGATACACATCCACGTTGCCATTTTTATTTGTCACTACATCACATTTTCTATTCATTAAAAACTATTTAAATGCTATTTAGTTCTTGTTTAGAGATAAAAACATACGAATAGAAAAATCCCTTCAAAATTTTCAAAAAACTCCATATTGAATATTATAGTATTTTATATCTCTAGATGAAAATTCCTAAAAATTAAAAAATCACTAAAAATAAAAAGTTCCAAATCCTAATAAAACAAGAAAAATCTTAAAAATTCCAAAATATTTGTTTCTTTTTGGTATTATTATATAAATATATTATATTAAAATTAATTTTAAGAAATTTTAACTTACTTTTATTTTTTAAATCTCTAAGTGATTTGATCTATTTAAAAAGTCCATGATTTTATATATTTTAGACCTTAAAAATATCAAAAAAATATTAAAAATCCTTCTGAATCACAAAAACATCATCAAAAATTAAAAACACAAATATATTTTATTTGGTAAATTTTGATTATTTATATCATTATTTATAGATACATTACTATATATTGTATTATATAAAGTAGGGGGAGATAAGGGTCCTTAAGAAGAAAATCATGTGTTGTTGTAAATATTTCTCACTTATTTTGTGTAAATCTGTATAAAACTAACACTAATTTATTTGTGCATTAATTGACCTCAAATCAAATAATTTTCAAAACCAAAGTTGTAAATAAAAATGTATCCTAATTAATAAAAATGATTGCATAATTAAATCAGGTACAAAATAAAAGTAGCCATACTTGGAAAAAAAACCACTAACCACTAATTGAAAGATCAATTCCGGTGTGCCATATGAATCAAATTGAACCAATATCACTTCCATTGGATTCTAAATTTAATTATCTTCAAAATGGCTATGATTTCATAATTTTTGGACTTACGGTTGAAAAGTCGATTTTCTGGGGTGATTTGTGCAATTTTCCCATGTATTTTGTAAATATTGTGTTTGTATATATCTATAAATTATTTTAACTAATTTTTAAAATAAAAATAAAAAAATAATTACTTAAAACAAAAAAAATTAAGTTCCTCATTTACCCTTGTATATAATGTCATATATGTTTATAGTATATATATAGTTGCTATTTTCAACTAACCACCATAAAAAAATAAAAAAAATAACATTTTTTAATTTAAATAAATAAAGTGACGAAAATTCAAAAAAAATAGATTATTTTGTAAATAGTTTTATCTCTTTTACTGTATCTCATGTCATCTCTTCCACCAAAAAAATTCAAAAATTAATTTCAATTTTCATCTCTCATCTCTTTATCCAAAAAAAAATTCAAAAATCAAATTTCATTTCATATTTTCTACTTATATGGTTCATTCTCCCTCATTCCAACTAGATCAATCTTTAGAAAGAGGAGCCTGATCTCTGAGAGAAAATTTCGTTGAGAAAGTTGCATAGTCTCCAAGTCGTCCGGTGACAGCGAGTCGGCCTTGTCGAGGCGATAACGGTCCTTTTCCGCTCCTAAGGTGATACCACATTTTTCTTGGTAGATTTATCTTAGTTTAATCATAGTTTAGTTCACCGCATTTTTTATCGTCATTTTTATTTCTCTAGATCTAAAAAAATTCATCACGATTTTGATTCGCTCCGACTCGATTTTTCATCTCACTTTCTCGATCTCCACATGTTCTATTTCTATCGTCCACAATCTCTCAACTCCGGCCGTGTACGGTGGCCAGAGATCAGATTCGAATCCTCCACTTTTGCCGGATCCCCATTCATTTTCCGAGTTGTAAATAAATAAATTAATTAATTAAAAAAAATTGCTTCTTTTTGTTCTCTAACGTTTGTTTTGAAGGATCATATAAAAATAAAAAAATAAAAAAAATAAAAAAGTATTTCTTTATCCCTTTATTTTCTTATTTTTCGGATTTACAAAAAAATAAAAAAGAAGTTTTTTCATTGTTGTTTACATCATAATAAAAGAAAAATAATTAAAAAAATAATAAAAAATAGCGGGGACGTCACCCCCGCCGCCATCACCTAGCAGCACCGCCTATCA
The DNA here is from genome assembly GCA_037367405.1 of Ottelia alismoides. Lineage (NCBI taxonomy): Eukaryota > Viridiplantae > Streptophyta > Magnoliopsida > Alismatales > Hydrocharitaceae > Ottelia > Ottelia alismoides. The sequence goes on along the minus strand of JAZKJV010000887.1, from coordinate 2,886,806 downwards.
GCCGACTACCGCTCCTCCGCCAAGGGAGGCAGTCCCGCCCACAGCCGCGCAACGCCGCTCTGCCACGGCACTCCTCCATCGCCACGGCCGCCTTCCTCGCGACCACGCCATCTCCTGCAGCCGCCGAGCCCCCGTCCAACGCCTCCAAGCGGCCCAACCCTCCATCCAGGCAGCTGCGCCGCCCCAGCCCGTCGCGACGCGCGTCGTGCTCCACGCCATCCATCCCGTCCAGGCGCGGCCCCCCTTCTACCAGATCTGCTGCACCTCCCTCCTCTTGGCCACCCCTCTGCCTTTGAAGTCCCTGCTGCCGCTAGCGTCATCCGCTACGCCTGGCGGCGCCGCGAATAGCCGCATCACTGTCCTCCCATCGTCGATCCAGCTACGTGCCACATTAAGAGCTCTACCCTACATGCACGTGAGGAAAGAGAGAAGGGAGGCGGTGGCTGACCTCTCCTCCATGTTGGCTCCATTTGGAAAGCTACGAAGCTAATAAACCCTAGGGTTTATTTTTTTACTGAGAAAATTTCAGTGCCGGATATTTCAAAAATTACGAGTACGCCCCTGCAAGCTCTATCACATGCGCAACACGTATTACTTGGGTAAATTGTAATTTTTTATCTGTTTATTCTTATTATTTATTTGCTGCAAAAACATTGAACTAATTGCAAAGTAGTCCCTGAACTGCAGAACAAACATTTGTGTGCTCTTTTGAATGAAATAAATCTTATTTGTGATCCAAAAATTTTGTAAAAATTGTGCTACACTCCTGATGTGATTATCTTCTTAGCATAAAATTTTCATTGCATTTTGCCTTCATTTATTATTATTAAAAAAATCAAAAACATGTCATTTTTCTCTGTTTGAAATTCCAAAATTCATAAAAATTCAAATATTCATTTCAATTTTGAAATAAAAAACATGTCATTATTTAATTTAAATAAATAAGGTGATGAAAATTCAAAAAAATAGATTATTTTGTAAATAGTTTTATCTCTTTTACTTTATCTCATGTCATCTCTTCCACCAAAAAATTCAAAAATTAATTTCAATTTTCATCTCTCATCTCTTTATCCAAAAAAAATTCAAAAATCAAATTTCATTTCATATTTTCTATTTATATGGTTCATTCTCCCTCATTCCAACTAGATCAATCTTTAGAAAGAGGAGCCTGATCTCTGAGAGAAAATTTCGTCGAGAAAGTTGCGTAGTCTCCAAGTCGTCCGGTGACAGTGAGTCGACCTTGTCGAGGCGATCACAGTCCTTTTCCGCTCCTAAGGTGATACCACATTTTTCTTGGTACATTTATCTAAGTTTAATCGTAGTTTAGTTCATCGCATTTTTTATCGTTATTTTTATTTCTCTAGATCTAAAAAAATTTTCATCACGATTTTGATTCGCTCCGACTCGATTTTTCATCTCACTTTCTCGATCTCCACGTGTTCTATTTCTATCGTCCACGATCTCTCAACTCTGGCCGTGTACGGTGGCCGGAGATCGGATTCGAATCCTCCACTTTTGTCGGATCCCCATCCATTTTCCGAGTTGTAAATAAATAAATTAATTAATTAAAAAAATTTCTTCTTTTTGTTCTCTAACGTTTGTTTTGAAGGATCATATAAAAATAAAAAAACAAAAAAAATAAAAAGTATTTCTCTATCCCTTTATTTTCTTATTTTTCGGATTTACAAAAAAAATAAAAAAGAAGTTTTTTTCATTGTTGTTTACATCATAATAAAAGAAAAATAATTAAAATAATAATAAAAAATAGCGGGGATGCCACCCCCACCACCATCACCTAGCAACGCCGCCTATCGGCCGACTACCGCTCCTCCGCCAAGGGCGGCAGTCCCGCCCACAGCCGCGCAACGCCTCTCTGCCATGGCACTCCTCCATCGCCACGGCCGCCTTCCTCGCGACCACGCCATCTCCTGCAGCCACCGAGCCCCCGTCCAACGCCTCCAAGCGGCCCAACCCTCCATCTAGATAGTCGCGCCGCCCCAGTCCGTCACGACGCGCGTCGTGTGCCACTTCCTCCAGCCCGTCCAGGCGCGGCCCCCCTTCTAGTAGATCCGCTGCACCTCCCTCCTCTTGGCCGCCCCTCCGCCTTTGAAGTCCCTGCTGCCGCTAGCGTCATCCGTTGTGCCTGGCGGCGCCACCAATAGGCGCATCACCATCCTCCCATCGTCGATCCGGCTATGCACCACGTTACGAGCTCTACCCTCCATGCGCGTGAGGAAAGAGAGAAGTGAGGCGGCGGCTGACCTCTCCTCTCTGTTGGCTCCGTTTGGAAAGCTACGAAGCCAACAAACCCTAGGGTTTATTATTTTATTGAGAAAATTTCAGTGCCGGATATTTCAGAAATTACGAGTACGCCCCTGCAAGCTCTATCACATGCGCAACACACATTACTTGGGTAAATTGCAATTTTTTATCTGTTTATTCTTATTATTTATTTGCTGCAAAAACATTGAACTATTTGCAAAGTAGTCCCTGAACTACAGAACAAATATTTGTGTGCTCTTTCGAATGAAATAAATGTTATTTGTGATCCAAAAATTTTGCAAAAATTGTGCTATGCTCCTGATGTGATTATCTTCTTAGCATAAAATTTTGATTCATTTTGCCTTCATTTATTATTATTAAAAAATCAAAAACATGTCATTTTTCTCTGTTTGAAATTCCAAAATTCATAAAAATTCAAATATTATCCCAAAAATTCCAAAAAAAAATAGAGTTTTTGTATTTCATTGTCTTTTAGTTTTTGACCAATTTTCACGCATTAATTATTTATAAAACCCAAAAAAATTGAAAAAAATCATAACAAATTCTATAAAAATATAAAAATGGTGATTTCAGTTCCTGTTTGTGGATACTTGCTTCTAGTTTGTCTTAAAAATAATTTCCAGGAGTTTTAGGCATTTAGAATATTTTTAAGTTGCAAATTATTCCAGGTTGTGCACATTTTCGTATTTTCTCACTGTTTGATTTTTAGAAAAATATAAAAACATCTGAAAATTCCACAAAAATTCTCAAAATCATTTCAAAACTTTTAAAACCCAAATTATTTTTCTGTATTTTTCTGAGCATTCTTGACAAATTGAAAAATTACAAAAAGAGTTGGTGTGTGTATTTTTGATCTTGTGAATATTGCTTCCTGTTATTTAAAAAAAAAAATAACAATAATAATTGTAAAATCAAAATCACTAAAAATTTTAAAATTAGAAAATTAGAAAAAATAAAAGATAAAAAATCACAAAAACCAAGGATAGTTGTCCTTTGAGATTCATGTTTTCTTTTAATTAGTTTCTGATTAATTAAATAACCCTCGGGAATTGTATCCTCCCTGAGTTCGACCATGTCCGCAATACAGGTTAATAAGTAGCAAAAATAAAAAATCATTTTTTTCTCACGGGATTTTGGGGAATGACAACGACGACATAATTTACCATCAATATTTTCCAACCCACGAGATTTCGTGTCAACAAAATGGCGTCGTTGCCGGGGAGGCATGATGAGGGTTGTTAAGTTTCTCTTTTGACATGCTATTCTTGGTTGTAAATATCTGTTTAATATTTTCCATTCACTTCGTTGTTTATATCCATTGCATTCATTTCATTTTTTTCTCATATTTGAAAATTGTTTTTCTTACACATTTTCTATTCTTTTTCTTGCAAGGGCCCGTGGAGCGAAGGAGGCGATCCTAGGAGAGCCGAAGCACCCAAGCGACATGGAGGCGGCTTGATTCTTCACCAGGCCACGAGATAGTGTGAGAAGAGGAGAAGAAGAAGTAAAGGAGATGAAAAAAAGAGAAAAAAAAAAAGAAAAGAGAGAGAGAGAGGAATTCTTTTTCTAGCATTTGAACTCTTGTAAACGGACATTCATTTGTTGGGGGGTCTGTTTCGCCAAGTGCCGGTGCACTTGGTGGACCTCACCAGTTTTGTTTTCATCGCCTTTATTTTTCTTTATTTTCCGTGTATTTCGAGAGCCGTCTATTGATTGCTTTAATTAATTTTCTTGAGCCAGGTAATTAATTAGGTCCAAACACCCTAAACAAGATTCGCTATGCCTACAGAGTAGAGCATAATTTGGACTTAGTTAAATTAACTTGTTCTTGCCCGTTAATAGAAGTTATCATCTGGGATGGTTCACTTGCATCATATAGGTTAGTTTATTTTTCTGTATTTAAATTTTGCGCGGATCACTTGCACGTAGAGTGTTGGCGACAAGGTACGCATGTCTAACCTCTGCAAGCATCATCGTTTTTAATCGTGCATTGGCATTTCCGATCTCCTTCCTTGTTTTCGCTCACTTAAAAAGGAAATTGGACACTCGGTAGGCGATTCTCTGAAAATATTTTTTAACCAAGTGATAACTTTTAAAATCGGGACTGCTAAAGAAAACTCAACCCTAAAAAAATACAAGGAAAATTATTGTTTTTGAGAGAGTAACCCCCTCATTGTTTGGTTTGCTTGAGCGAGAGAGCGGCCCGCATACTAGGATAGAGCCACGCCCGAACTCTTTTCAAACTACTATCTTGGGTTAGTCGTTCTCCAATGAGGATCTCTTCGGTAGCCGGTAAAGCGGCATGCGACATCCTTAACAGATTGAATTGATCGGGGAGCCGGTAAATGGTCCGCAATTCATACTGGCTAGGAAAGATCTAACTTTGGGATTAGGCTAATCTCCTGAGAGCATTGGATTCCTAACAGCTCGCTTTAACCACTCTGATATATTGTATTGTCACCAAACTCTAAAATTGACAAGATAATTGATCGAACCTTCACAGTCTTCACATTGAGTTGAGTTGGTGAACTGGGGGTTTGTATTGTGTTTTCTTGTTAGTGCTAAAGATCCTTCTGCGCAGTTGCGCCTTCATTCACTTTCACTCTTGCATTGACATTCGTGCTCTCTATCATGTCTATTGATTTCGAAGATGTCTGATCGGAGTATTTCTCGTTCGGACTCCGCAAATTCATTCTACGCTCCGAGCCATTCACCTTCTATTCGGGGAGACTCACTTCACAAATATTCCTCTTTCCCCACTTCACAATTCACAACGTCCATGAATCCACTATTTGAGATTGGCTTTAATCTCGAATTAATATCTGAGACTCCATCAATTTAGAGCACTAATCGAGTGGCATATACATTTTCAGAGTCAGAAGCCGGATACTTAATGCCACCAAAGGGAAAGGGAACCATGTCGGAACAGAGCAAGATCAACAATACCATATTAGCCTCCATTCAATCAATTCAAGCACAGTTAACGGAGCAGGCTAATTTTCAGGCCACACTGAGAGATATGATTCTCGAGATAAGACAAGAAAGAGAAGACATGAGAGAGGGGGATAAGAGAAACCCTGGAGGTGGGAATGGGGGAGAAGAACATGGAGCTAAGCCTACACTAAAAGATGCCTATAATCTCGGGGCAGGATAGACAAATTCTTGGATACAAATCACTGCGGTTCATGGGCATTTTGAGCTTAAGCCTACTATTTTACCTCTTCTCCCAATATTCCATGGAAATATTAATGAAGAACCTTATATACACCTCCAGCAGTTCGATCGCATTTTTGGAACAGTACACTACCCAAATGTCCCATTAGAGATAGTGCAGATGACAACCTTTTCATTCAGTCTGATGGGCAAAGCTTTGTACTGGTTAAATCACTTGGAGAAGGTTGTCACTACTTGGGAAGAGTTGAGATTCGCATTTCTAAACAAGCATTATCCACTTGGATGACTTAACCAAATACGATCCTTGATTACTAATTTCTTCCATATGCCCCAAGAGCCTATTCACGAGGCGTGGAAACATTTCAAAGATCTGACAGAGAAATGCCCCCATCATGATATTCCAAAGACCAGCCTTGTACAAAATTTATTTGGGGGTTTAAGCATTGAGAATCAGAAGCTGTTAGATGCCACTTGTGGGGGAAGCCACTTCAACAAGGACGATGATGTCCTTTATCAAATTTTTGAGGAGATGGCAGAAAGTTCAGCAGCTCTTTGTTCTTCACGTGCTTTTCAGAAGCACCCCGTCACCACCCCTGCAGTACCCCACAAGGATGTCAATATGACAACAACAAAAGAAGTGGATAAGGTGGATAGAACTGACATAACCATCATTGGAAACCACCTATCCAAAGTGGACATTATTGAAAAGCGATCCCAGGAACTTGATAAGCTTCATGTGTTCGAGCAGAGGACAAAGAACCTGGATAAGCTGGATGAGATAACAAAGCATCTGAAGCTTCTTGTAAATTCAATCAGCGCAATCCACAGTACGAGTGCAGCAGCCAATACCTCTACTAGGAAGCAAACTCCTTCCACCCAGCAGAGTAGTAGAGGACCATCTACAGTCATGCATGTCTACTACGTGCAGACACCTGATCAAGCTCAGCAGCATGTACATCATATAGTTCCGTACCAGCAAGAAGTAGCCTACATTCCTGAGCAGCAGTCTCTACCTCCACCTGTCATTTAGGAGGTGAATGGTATCTGGTTCGACCGTGAGCGAAGCCAACCCCGTCCGTTAGGGCAAGGCCAGTTGGGTTCACAGCAGGGTCAGAGGCCCACCCACCAGCTTCAGGGAGGCAGACAGCAGCAACAGCAGTGCCAGCACCAGCAGTTCCAGCCTCAGTACTAGTTTCCACCTCAATTTCCAAAACTGGAGACAAGGCCAACCACAGCAGCAGTCCATGTATTTCCCTCAGCCTAACCAGCAGCAGACTGCATATTATGGACAGTATACCGTTCCCCCTTCTCCTCATTACCAGAATCCGTATGGTTACCAACAACCTCAGCACTATCAGTCTCAGTGACAGCAAGTCAATGAGCAACCTGAGGCCCCTTCAGTCAATCCAGCACGGGATCCGTATTGCTTGTGTGCGTACTAGATCTTGTTGTGCATTTGTGCCTTTTTCGCCGTATCTTTTGACTTGACCCTCGTGCTCTCTCATCTTTTGTTTCGAAGATGGCCGACTGGAGTTATTTTAATCCGATCTTCGTCGATACCTCGTACGTTATAGACGATCCACCTTCCCTTTTCCAAGAGGATCTTCCTTCTAATGTTTGTGCATATCCGCATAACCCATTATTTCAGGGACCAGAGGATTTTGATTCTCACCCACCCTCATTCAACCCACCCGATCCTGGGATTTTGGAGTCACCTTTCATGGTTTCCACACTTAAGACATTGAACAAGATGATGGAGCATATGAATTCGAGGAAATCTAATCTATTTAACATGAATGAGAGCCAGAACGTTACTCCACTATTTGAGGATATGGATTCACTTGAGGATAATCTTGAGAGCTTGAAATCACCCAAAATTCAAAAAAATGAAAAAATAAAAAAATCCAAAAAGAATTCGGGAGACACGTTGTTGATTCATTTTGTGAGGAGAGGACCCAAATGCCCGATCATTTGCCCACACAACCATGTCCCAACCTTGACCCCGAGGATTCCACTATAAAGACTGCTCTTGGAAATCCTCGTGTAAATGCTGATTCCGACCTCCTCCCTTGTATGGATGAGGTCCAAAAATTTTAAAAAATGTTGACTAAACCTGAAGTGGTGGCCACCCTTCATGAGATCATTAAAGCCCCACTTCAACAGGCCATGACAGATTTATCTACTCCTCAACACAAGAAAAGAAAGCGAAGGAGAAGATCTGAGCGCCACATCTTGACCATGGACACTGCCTACGCCATCTCTCACCGTCCATATTTTAAGAAAGGGAACATGACCACACCTCTTGTGACTTGCTCCATATCTGATTATTCTTGTGATAACACTCTCCTTGATGGCGGTTCGTCAATCAATATAATACCCTTCTCTATGGTGCAGTTTCTTCGTCTTGGGCCTCTCAAGAACCAGGATGATAGTTCAATTTGCTGATGGATCTATCAAGAGGCCGAAGGGTATTTTAGAAAACACTGTCAATCTTATTCAGGGCATGAATTTTACTTCAGATTTTGTTGTAATGCCTATGGAGACCTCCATCCCTGTGGAGCACCCTCCGATCATCCTGGGACGGCCTTTCCTCGCCTCTACGGGAACCGTTATTGATTATGGTTCAGGAGAGATTCGCTTCCGTTCTGATGTAGGGAGCGATGTGTTAATCACTACATCCACTACCGTCCAGAGGCCTGCATCCCATGAGAGCCCTCCCGTGTTAGCCAACCCCAAGGACTTTAACCATGATGATACTACCAGATATTTTTGCCATATGATGGATGATGCTGAAACCCGAGAATTCCTCTTCAAGGAGGAGGACTCGGAAAGCACAGACCTTGGAGTTCCCTCTTCTGGTACGTGGAGATGCATTGATGACATCCGTGGAATTTACACGATAGACACAATAGAGCGGAAGGCATACTCTGAGACTAGACAGGACGAACATGATTCGACTACTTTCACTGATGAGTCTGTTCCTATTCACCTTGATTCAGATGAGACCGATCAGGACAAATTTGATTTGATTGCTTTTATAAAGGAATTTGGGTCTTTTGATAAAGAAGATGATCCGGTAGAGGCTCGCCAGGCTGAAATTGATCCTACTTTTTCTGATAATGATTTCAAGCCATTTTACTTTGATGTTTGCGAGACTTCCCGGGCAGGACATGACTACACTACCTCTAATAACCGGTTTAGGCTTGCACAATCTGAAACCGCTGAGGATACATTCTTGGTCGATCCTACTCAGTTTATGTCTAATGATGATCCCAATATCGACCTACACCTTGTCAAATCCATACCTCAGCGATCCCGCAAGAAGGTTCGTTTTCGACCTTCTTAACCTTTTTACATCCACTCCTCTTGTATATCCTTTTGTTTCACTCTTTTTTCTCCCATTTTATCATTCACCCCTTTTCCGTGTGTGTGTGTATGCTATACTTAGGATGTGCTTTATCCTAAGTATAGGGGGGTGAAGGATTTGTGTTGTTCATATTCATCCTGTTTATCACCCTTGTTGTTGTTGCCTATACTTAGGGATACTCTACCCCAAGTGTAGGGGGGTGATGTTGTTCATATCGTGTCTTTGTGAGTATGTACATTCTCTTCATCGGTTTTCCCCTTTGTACATTCTAATATACTTAGGATTACTTGATCCTGAGTATAGGGGGGATCGCCAACTTCTCTTCTTTTTATCTTGTCTCTGAGTCATTGTAGCATAGGAGTCCTTTCACCTTTCTATACTTAGCACGAGTTACGTCTTCCTTTGTCGCTCTCTGATCACTATGAGGACATAGTTCGAGCTAAGTATAGGAGGTGTCGTATATATTGTATATATACTTTAGACATAACTCGTACTTTTAAATACATTTACTTGGGGGTTATGTGTACAATTTTGTAAAATCCACTATGCAAAAAAAACAAAAAAACAAAAAAAACAAAAAAAACAAAAAAACACAAACAAATAAAAAATAAATAATAAAACAAAAAACAACAAAAAAACAAAAACAAAAAAACAAAAGTCTTGTATATACTTGTATATATATTTTTATTAACCCTTTTTCCTTAAAAAACTACAAAACCAAAAGTCTATAAAAAAACCTTTCTTTCACTTCTGCATTTTTCCTCCAAAAATCCATAAAAAGTTCAAAATTAGAAAATTGCTTTAAAAAATATCTGTTAACATGTGCAACATTCCTCTTCAAAAAAAACTCTCTGCATTGTTCATATGTTGCATTTGCATGTGCATTTTTCAGGATAGTATTGATATTTAAACTATGTCTGGAATAAAATTGAGAATGGAGCTTAGTTGGACCTTAATCCACCTAATTCTCAGAGGAACTTCACCGAGAAATGGGATTTTAGAAGCTTCAGGTCTTTGACTTAATTCTTTGAGTTCCACATGACAATGTGCAGCATTTGACTCTTAGTGTCTAACCTGGTCTCTTCATTCTGGGTACAACTCTGGAATAGGGAATTAATTTGCACTCCCGCACTATGTACTTAGCTCAACTCAGACGAGATGTAGGAAGACTATGTGAGTTTCTTTTCTGGTAGCGTGGAAATCTAAAGACCGGAGTACAGGTTGAAATAAAGCTTTGGAAAAGGGATGGACGACTGGGCACAATTTTTTCTAAGACCCCAAAACATGTACGGAAAAAAAGATTCTATATCCGTAGGGGCAAAAACAAGATCCAAGTAGAACCACCAAAAATACAAATACAAAGAAGCCACTACCAAATAAATATCTGACAAAAAAGGTCCAAGCTTCAAGAAAACCTGTAAATCTTGGTAGAGACTCGGCTACACTGGCCAGCTTCACAAGGAGAGGTGACTACACTGGTCACCCTCCAGTTCTTTTCTCATTCTTCTAACATCTTCCCCAATTCGATTGTGAACACAACGCGACAGACCTTAGAAGGAAATACCTAACTCCTCGAGGACGAGTTACTGGAGAGGAGGTTTGCATGATAGTCCGACATTCTGGATGGAAAGAGCTAAAACCTTTCACACACATGAGTCGATTGTTCAATGTTCATAGGGTATACTTTGGGAAGAGGATTGATCTAAGATGACTTCTGAGCCGAAACTGTGACAATGATGTGTAGAACTTGAAGGCTATTGATTTTAAAATTCTAAGTCTCATAGAAGTTCCGACACACTTATAATCCAAAGGTCCGACAGAGCTCCAAACTACAATTTTATGAAGATAAGTTTAATACTCAATATTGCCGTACTTTCTTTATTTTCCCTTTCTTTTCCTTTTTCTTCACTTATTCTTTCAAATAAGTGTTTGCTAAGGGACTAGCAAAGGTAAAGCATAGGGGGATGATGAATCTGCGATTCATCATCTTTATTCATTTATTTTAGCTTAAAATCCCTTATAAAACACCTGCATATAATACTAACTCCATATTCTTACTAACTTGCATCTATGTAAATAGTGTACACTTCTTGCTAATTTTAACCTAAAATAAATAAATAAATAAATAATAAAGAAAAGAAAATAAAAAAGGAAAGACTGTATACAGCTGACCTGAACCCCGAGAGAAGGTCAAGACTTGACCTGATCAACCAGGAATAAAGTAGGGGGAGATAAGGGTCCTTAAGTAGAAAATCAAAAAAAAATGTGTGTGTGTGTTGTAAACATTTCTCACTTATTTTGTGTATATCTATATAAAACTAACACTAATTTATTTGTGCATTAATTGACCTCAAATCAAATAACTTTCAAAACCAAAGTTGTAAATAAAAATGTGTCCTAATTAATAAAAATGATTGCACAATTAAATCAGGGACAGAATAAAAGTAGCCACACTTGGAAAAAGCCACTAAGCACTAATTGAAAGATCAATTCCGGCTCCATATGAACTGAAATTGAACCAATATCACTTCCATTGGATTCTAAATTAAATTATCTCCAAAATGGCTATGATTTCATAATTTTTAGAGTTACGATTGAAAAGTCAATTTTCTGGGGTGATTTGTGCAATTTTCCCATGTTTTTTGTAAATATTGTATTTGTATATATCTGTAAATTATTCTTACAAATTATTTAAAATAAAAATAAAAAAATTAATTAACTAAAACAAAAAAACTAATTTCCTCATTTACCCTTGTATATAATGTCATATATGTATATAGTATATATATAGTTGCTATTTTCAATTAACCACCATAAAAAATAAAAAATAACATTTTTTAATTCAAATAAATAAAGTAACGAAAATTCAAAAAAAATAGATAATTTTGTAAGTAGTTTTATCTCTTTTACTTTATCTCATGTCATATCTTCCACCAAAAAAATTCAAAAATTAATTTCAATTTTCATCTCTCATCTCTTTATCCAAAAAAAATCAAAAATCAAATTTCATTTCATCTTTTATATTTATATGGCTCCTTCTCCCTCATTCCAACTAGATCAATCTTTAGAGAGAGGAGCATGATCTCTAAGAGCCCGCTCCTAAGGTGAGATCCATATTTTTCTTCGTACTTTAATCTCAGTTTAATCGTAGTTTATTTCATCGCATTTTTTATCGTCATTTTTATTTCTTTAGATCTAAAAAATTTTTCATCACGATTTTGATCCGCTCCGACTCGATTTTTCATCTCACTTTCTCAATCTCCACGTGTTCTATTTCTATCGTCCACGATCTCTCAACTCCAGCCGCCTACGGTAGCCGGTGATCAGATTCGAATCCTCCACTTTCGCCGGATCTTCGTTCATTTTCTGAGTTGTAAATAAATAAATTAATTATTTAAAAAAATTTATTTCTTTTTGTTCTCTAACATTTGTTTTGCAGGATCATATAAAAATAAAAAACAAAAAAATAAAAAAGTATTTCTTTATCCCTTTCTTTTCTTATTTTTCGGATTTAAAAAAATAAAAAAAGAAGTTTTTTTTCATTGTTGTTTACATCATAATAAAAGAAAAAAATAAAAAAACTGCGGGGATGTCACCCTCGCCGCCATCACCCAGCGGCGCTGCCTATCAGCCGACTACCGCTCCTCCGCCAAGGACGGCAGTCCCGCCCACAGCCGCGCAACGCCGCTCCGCCGTGGAACTCCTCCATCACCGCGACCACCTTCCTCGCGACCTCGCCATCTCCTGCAGCCGCCGAGCCCCCGTCCAGCGCCTCCAAGCAGCCCGCCCCACCATCCAGGCAGCCACGCCGCCCCAGCCCGCCGCGACGTGCGTCGCGCGCCACGCCCTCCAGCCCGTCCAGGCGCGGCCCCCCTTCCAGCAGATCCGTCGCACCTCCCTCCTCCTGGACTCCCCTCCTTCTTTGAATTCCCCGCTGACGTTAGCGTCATCCGTTGTGCCTGGCGGCACCGCCAATAGTCGCATCACCGTTCTCCCATCGCTAATCCGACTACGTGCCACGTTAAGAGCTCCGCCCTCCACACGCATGAGGAAAGAGAGAAGGGAGGCGGCGGCCGACCACTCCTCCCTGTTGGCTCCATTTTGAAAGCTAAGAAGCCAATAAACCCTAGGGTTTATTATTTTATTGAGAAAATTTCAGTTGAGCCTCCAAATATTTCAGAAATTACGAGTACGCCCCTACAAGCTCTATCACATACGCAACACACATTACTTGTAAATTGCAAATTTTTTCTCTATTTATTCTTATTATTTATTTACTGCAAAAACATTAAACTAATTGCAAAGTAGTCCCTGAACTGCAGAACAAACATTTGTGTGCTCTTTTGAATGAAATAAATGTTATTTGTGATCCAAAAATTTAGCAAACAATGTGCTATGCTCCTGATGCGATTATCTTCTTAGCATAAAATTTTCATTGCATTTTGCCTTCATTTATTATTATTAAAAAATCAAAAACATGTCATCAAAATTCATAAAAATTCAAATATTGTCCCAAAAATTCCAAAAACATTAGAGTAATTGTATTTAATTGTCTTTTAGTTTCTGACCAATTTTCACTCATTAATTATTTATGAAACTCAAAAAATTGAAAAATATCAAAAATCTTCTAAAAATCATAAAAAATTCTACAAAAATATAAAAATTGTGATTTCAGTTTTTGTTTGTAGATAATTGCTTCTAGTTTGTCTTAAAAATAATTTCCAGGAGTTTTGGGCACTTAGATATTTTTAAGTTGCAAATTACTCTAGGTTGTGCACATTTTCGTATTTTCTCACTGTTTGATTTTTAGAAAAATACAAAAACATCTGAAAATTCCACAAATTCTCAAAAACATTTCAAAACTTTTAAAATCCAAAAATATTTTTCTCGATTTTTCTGAGCATTCTAGACAAATTGAAAAATTACAAAAAGAGTTGGTGTGCGTATTTTTGACCTTGTAAATACTGCTTCCTATTATTTTGAAAAAATAATAAAAAATTTGCAAAATCTAAATCACTAAAAATTTAAAAATGAGAAAATTTTAAAAAAAATAAAAGATAAAAAAAATCACAAAAACCAAGGATAGTTGTTCTTTGAGATTCCTGTTTCTTTTAATTAGTTTCTGATTAACTGAATAACCCTCGGGAATTGTAGCCTCCCTGAGTTTGACCCTATCCGCTATACAGGTTAATAAGTAACAAAATTAAAAAAAAATTTGTTGTCATGGGATTTTGGGGGACGATAGCGACGACATAATTTACCATCAATATTTTCCAACCTACAAGATTTCGTGCCAACACTCCTCTCATTAGAGAAGTAATCTAGTCTTGGTCCAAATGTTGGACATTGATCTCAATGTGATTCAGATGCAATGAGAAGATTAGATTTACATCCTTGATTTAATCAAGCATCTATGAGAGGTTTATGAGATATGGATTTGAGATGTGATCTCAATATTCAAGTCACTATACGTGGAACGTACAATCGCCTTAGCCTTATCTCCAAGCATTTGAGGAGAAAGCACATTATTCTAGGAAGAGTTTGAGAATAATTCCATTGTTAGATTATATCCAAGCAATTGGAAATGCATAATTAAATATGATTTAAATATCATGAATAGTATGAATTTGATTCATATTATTTAGATGCATGAGAATAATGATTCAATATAATTAAATGCGATTAGTTTATTATGGATAAGAATAATGTGGATAGCATTATCCAATTATTCATGTAGATATTATAAATGTAATTTACAATCTATTATAGAGAGACTATTGCCATTTATATTTGTTGATTGATTATTGATCTGAATTAGATCCATATTAGATAATTAATTGAAAATATAATTTGCATTTTATTTTTGGTTGTGAATGTGATTCACTAAATTCTGATGGCATGATTATAATATTCACAAGATAATTCTGAATTATTTTTGTGAGATAATTTACAACAAGTATTATTGTAAATATTGGAGATTTCATGAGATAATGTAATCTTATGAATTGGAAGAAGATTGCCTCCTTCCAATTCAAAGAGGGCAATCTCCTTCCTAATTATCTACAAGGTTGATTGATTTAAATTGAAATTAATTTATACTGATTATTCAATATATGATTAATTTAATTTGAATTAATTATCTTTTTTTCAAAAAATCATGGCCATTGAAAGAAACACAAATCAGTCTCATCCATTGATTCCGTACTGTCCATGGATTGAGATCCATGGACTACCAAAATATTATATAAGAAGAGGAACCCTTTGCTCTTCAAGTTATAACATCATCAATTGCTCTCTCCCTCCCTCATTCTCATGCCACATCTCTTTCTCTCTCTTCTTTGAGTGGTCATCCAATCTACCCCTAGAGAGAAGGTCATCACCTTCATCGCATCGCCATTGTGCTACCACCTCAACTACTCTTGGATCTCCATCTTCTTTGATGCGTCTTGCTCGTGAAGAAGATGTTTGTTCTCATGAGACGAGATCGGGAGATCTATTTCTTGAATCAACTACTTGGATTGTGAGATGCACGTGATTCATCTCGTTGCTCGCAAGTGTCTCCTCCGACAGATCGGACTTGAGATAGGAGGTCTCTTTTTTCAAAGACTTTATCACAATCATACTAGAAGAGGTATTCCTTTATCTAATATGTGGTTTAGATGAAACGATCCAAGAAGTATTCTTGGATTATGTGGTTTCATCGATTAAAATTTTAAATTCCTACAACGAGCAACTATTACGACTAGTCGCTCTCGATCGTATTTGAAGCATTCCTCATGCTTCCATGACGCACTTAAGGATTCTCCCATATCCTTCAAGGACCCACAAAAATTACGAATTCGTGCGAAAAACTTGATCAAGATTGAGCAGCTTGCATGGTTACTACAGATACTGTAGTAGCATAGAGGATCCTCTCACTCTTGTCTATGTGGGTAAACGCAATAGAGGATGTTGTGTACCACAGATGTATGACACATGGACGAAAAGAAATGAAGTCTTAGATGAGATGACCCATCTCTTTCTTTCTCCTCCATGTCGAGAGCATCGAGCCCGTCCTCCACAACTTTGTGAGTCTCACAACTACCTCATTCCATTATATTTTGATGAATTTATTTTTATGAATTTTCTTTCCATTATATATCTGAGATATTTTTGCAGGAGCAAGTGTTGTTTAGTACGACATATTCGTATATAAGGATAAAAACAAACGCTAGCACGACACACATATTAGTAAGAAGACTTTCAAGCCTAATCAGATGGTGTGGTTGTTTGATGCAAAGTTGAAGATGTTCCTAAGCAATCTCAACTAAAAGTGGTTAGGGATGTTTATAGTAAGAGATATGTGTGCAACTATGGTAAAGCATTAGATTCGATCTCGCCCGAGACTGTCAAGTTTTGATGGGCCTTGGGCCAGGTCGAGGCCCAGATTTTTGGACAAAAAAAGGAACTGGGCCCGACCCAAGGCTTGTGGGGTTGGCCCAAGTTTGGGTCGGGCTTGATCTACACACATTATGCTTACTTAAATGGAGTCTAATTTTGAGCATTAATGGCTCAAACCAAAAGGTCATTAGATCTGTCATATTTGCTACCGCCAATTTCAACTGCTCTTCCTACTAGAGGCTCCTCTTTATCCTTGACCTCTTACTTGCCATTGAAGACATCTCCATCATTCTCACCCTCCCTACATTGCCCTTCTCAGTACATATCGTCTCCTCTAACAACTTCTCTAGAACCACTTTTACCAGCTTCTACATACTGAACAATTGATGCAAAGCCATCCCATCCACAAGCCCGAGCACCATCATGATCATGTGATTCATCATCTAAAAGTTGAAAATAGAGCTTTGTTTCTGAGTAATTAGCTGCATTTCATCACTATTTTGCAATTTTACCATTCGTGCACTTAAATTAATTTCTGAATTTTATCATGCATATTTACATTAAATAATAAGCTAATTTCTCTTGTAAATATCAACTATATATACATTAAATTTCCTCTATTTTTATCTAATTTTCGCTAACTCATGATTGAATAAAATCAACTATATAGTGTACATAGTACTGACATTAATAAATGAAAAATACCAAAGGAACTATTAACTTGTAAATTACCCAATACAACCTGAACCCTAGTTTGAGACAAGAAACCTTAAAACATCAATATCTCTCGTATAGTCTCCTATGGATCCCTACTCACTTTTGAATTAATGTACATTCAATTACCTTCAAAACAATATCAAATTCAAAAGATTTGAGTTCATATGTGAAACTTGAGTATTGGGCCCCTCATTGTATAGTGTACATATGTCCCCTTTATTTTATTTATTTTATCTTTTTATTTATTAATTATTAAAAATCCAAAAAACTAGATTGAATTGTAAATATTTATTTCATATTTTCTCTGATTTTATTTTGATTTTTATCTTATTTAAAAATGACAAAAAATTCACAAAAACACAAAAATATGGTATTTTATATCTATAGGATGCCATCAAAAATTCTTTTTGTACAAATGATTTATTTTGGTTTTGTGTCCTTCACAAAAACTATAGATCTCATCGATACGAGCAACTTTCACATTGACCACTTTTTTTATTTGAGCTTTTTTGATATTTTTATTTTTCTTTGTATTTAATTTTCAATTTTTCTGGGAGCGACACGTGGAAGCTCCTTGACCGTCGTGTCACCCCTATTTTTGTTTTATCTTCTTTTTATAGTTATTTTTATTAATTTTTAAAGTTTTATCATTAATTTAGTTTTTTTTCATTAATTTTTTTGTCTCATTATTATTATCCTATACTAATTATTAGTTATTTATTTTTATTTACTAACTTATTTTTATTTTATTATTAATTAGTTATTTTTTATTTACTATTTGATTTATAAATTTTATTTTTTTCGTTGCCACTTGACAAACCTTGGACATGCCATTTGGCATCCCCTCCTTCCCCTAACTCCTGCTCGGCCCAGGTCGACCACTCCGCCCTACTCGACGGAGCTGCAACCTCCTGGCACCATTTCCTCCTGCAATCGACCCGATCCTCCCTCCTTAGCATCTCTCTCCAGCCAGAGGACCCACACATCGCCAACCACTTCCACCCTTGCGCATGAACCTATCGCTCACGACTCCCGCACCTCTCCAACAACCCTTAAAGATCCCGCTCCGCTTCATGATCCTTGCATCCGCTATCAAGAGGAGGTGGAGCTCTAGCTTCAATGTCCGTCAGTGACAATTTCAGAGATCGTTTTGCAGGCAACAACGAGTCCAAATCCATGCCCGATGTAAGGATATATCATGTTTTCCAAAAAAATCCAAGGGCAAAAAAAAATCAATTGGACATGTCAAGACATGTGGCACTCTATTGACGTTCCAATATGGAGACTGCGTAGTACAAACCTAAACCTACATAGAGTCATTATCATATTGGAGTATAACTATCAGATTATGAAGTCAGGTCTTCACACCCACAGATGATAACCTACAAAATATCTATTCTTTATTAGGCTCGAGTATGTTTTAGTGACTGAAAGACCAATCCATCAGATAAGAGTAAGACTAGACTGCAAGTTCATCCAAACCCAACACAATCTTATTCTTGCCCTTTAGTCCTACTATTGAATGTAGGCATATGTTTAATTTGACTATAGAATCGATCAAGTGGAAGTTATAAGCTGTCACATGTCAAGGTGTGCACTTCTAATCTCTTTCTCGACTACTATCTACATAAAATAACATGGAATAAATTCTTCGGAGGGATTCGGATCGTCTGTAATATTGCAGACTCTATAGTCACACAAATTCGCATGGTAGGGGTGTTAGCCATGTGAGCCCGAGGTAAACCATTCCTATAATAAATGTTATTGTAATATTTGATTTATCAATTAAAGTTATTGGTTATTTCACTTCCTATCTGAGATTAAATAAATGAAAGCACTATAAGGTCCCTCTGTACAATTATGGTTATGTACCATGACCATCTTAATGAGCATACATCTGTTGATTCAATAGGTTAATCATAGAGGCTAGTGCTTGGATGAATATCTAAGGAATCAGATTGATGACTCATCAAGCATTGTCAAATGATTGTTAAGAGATGATCTCCAGCTTGAGTAGTAGATGGAAATCTTTTCTCATTAGGCTGATATTTGATCGATCTCTTGATGTCGGTCCTCTACATGGGTATAGAGATTCGGAGGTGTGAGATTAGTTAGGTCAAAGAGTTGACTTAACAAGATCGAGATAACAAAACCCTATGTAGTATACTATTACGATATAGGTACACATCCTCTGACAAGAGACATACATGTTACTATATGTCTAAGTATGTATATTTGGTAGAACAATAGGTTTATGGCCTAATCAAGGTCTATACACTGACGAGTTAGTGTGCATATAAGGACATATGAGTGATATGATCTCTCAAAAGGATCACGCAGGTTCACTTGTGTATTGGAAGACATGAGCTCACTCATGACCGATTGATCCGATCTAATTCCGTGCATGGTCGTCGTGCTTTGGAAGCATGACAAGAATTTGAAGGCACGATATATACTTTTGGAAAGCATATGATCGATGCTAATTCCTAAATGAGATGCTTGATAATGAAACCCTGAAGATGACAGTGAAAATTGATCTATATCTTTGGGTTTGTTATAGGTCTTCCAGTTTTGCAGGATGTACATGTATTAGAAATATTTGAGGGTGATGTGATCATAAACGATTATATAACCATGACTCTTCCATTCAGAGGGAGTGATGAAACCTGTTTGGATTTTAGTGTTTGCTCTCAATAGACAAGTAATCTGATCTTAGTCCAAATGTTGGACATTGATTTGAACGTGATTTAGATATAATGAGAAAATTAGATTTATAAGCTTGATTTAATCAAGCATCTATGAGAAGTCCACGAGATCTGGATTTGAGATGTGATCTCAATATCCAAGTCACTATACGTTGAACATACAATCGTCCGGTCCTTATCTCTAAGTATCTGCGAAGAAAGCGCATTATTCTTTAAAGAGTTCGAAAATAATCCCATTGTTAGATTATTTCCAAGTATTGAGAAATTAATAATTAAATGTAATTTAATTGTCATGAATAATATGAATTTGATTCAAATTATTTAGATGCATGAGAATAATGATCTAATATAACTAGATTTGATTTAATTATTATGGATAAGAATAATATGGATAGCACTATCTAATTATTAATGTATATATTTTAAATGTGATTTATAATGTATTAGAGAGAGTCTATTATAATTTATATTTGTTGATTAATTATTGATGTGATTTGGATTCACATTGGATAATTAATTGAAAATATAATTTACATTTTATTTTTGGTTGTGAGTATGATTCACAAATTTCCGATGGCATGATTGTATTGTTCACAAGATAATTATGAATTATTTTTGTGAGATAATTTACAACAACTATTATTGTAAATATTAGAGATTTCATGAGATAATGTAATCTCATGAATTGGAAGAAAGATTGTCTCCTTCCAATTCAAAGGAGATGGATGATCACCAAGTCCCGAAAGGAATAGGTGGTCACCCCCCCCCCCTTTACGAGATGAGCACAATCTCCTTCCTAATTATCTCCAAGGTTGACCGATTTAATTTAGAATTAGTTTATATTGATTATTCAATCTATATTTAAATTAAGTTAAATTAAATTAATTGTTGTTCTATTCTTACAATAAAATCATCACCATTGAAAGAAACACAAATCAATCTCATCTAATTTCGTATTATCCATGGATTGAGATCCATGGACTCCCAAAATACTATAAGAAGAGGCACCCCTTGATTTTCAAGTTACAACATCATCAATTTCTCTCTCTCTCTCTCTCCCTCATTCGGACACCACCTCTCTATCTTTCACATCCTTGAGTGGCCGTCTACTCTAACCCTATAGAGAAGGTCACCGTTGTTGTCACATCGTCGTTGTGTTGCCACCTCGACTACTCTTGGATCTCCGTCTTCTTTGGTATGCTTCGCTTGTGAAGATGATGTTTTCTTCTTATGAGATGAGGTCTGGAGATCCATCGCTTGCATCAACTACTTGGATTGCGAGAATCACGCGATTCATCTCCGCGCTCGCAAGCATCTCCTCAAACAGATCGACTTGAGATAGGAGGTCTCTTTGATTAGAGATTTGATCACAATCATGATACAAGATGTATTCCTTTATCTATTATGCAATTTAGATGAAATAATCTGCTACACCGAGTAACTAGTGTGACTAGTCACTCTCGATCGTATACGATGTGATCCTCACTCTTCCATGATGTGATTAAGGATTCTGCCATATACTTCAAGTGGTATCAGATCCTTGGTCAAGTCTTGGATGTGATCCAAAAGCCTAAACGATCATGGTTCATATTTTGGTTGCGCAGGAATTATTGTTTTTTGCATTGGATGCAAGATTCAAATCGATTTTTGATGAAATAAAAATATACTTTTTGTGCACTGTTTGGAAGTATTTTTTAGTTGATAAAATGTATTTAGAATGTCTAAATATATCCCCAAAATAGTAACCTTTAATTGGTTCTAAAAGTGCATGAAATTGATTCGAATAGTTCTCGCTATGAAAATTACTCTGTACGTATTCACGAATCTGTAGCAAAACTATTTTTTCTTATTGTTTCTTGTCAAGGAATATTAAATAAACACTTGAATTAAGTAGAGTATCAAACCAGCAAACTTCACGATTATCTTGCATGATTCAACTCCATTTACCCTAGATATTTCATATTTAGTGGAGATGGGTCGGATGATGATCAGATCATCAAGATCTCTTTCTTAATTTGTTTATCGCTCAATGTCAATCAAGGAAATTGAGAATTTATCATGACTAATTGATGATTAGTATTTATTTATGAAAGTTGATTAAACATCAATCATCATTGAATGAATGTTTCATGAATACCCTAGTTTATCATATAATAGTTGTAGGACAATCTCTACACACAAAACTTTATTACGTGAATAGTATTGAAGGTTTGCTTAGCAAATCTCCTTATAATATTAATCAAAATAGCTTTGATTGTTATTATATGATATAAATTCGGTTGAAAGACTGATTATCATCTCAAATACAAAATGATCAGATCGCATTATCCTGACCTGAAGCAGATATAGTGTCTAGTCGGAGAGCGTTGGGGTAGCAGGTTGCTCCCTGAGCGGCTTGTCCCACTCCCGTCGGAAATGACCATGGCAATCGATAAGGAAGGGATAATGTTTGAAGCAATCATGACATATTTTCTAATTATTAAAATTCGGATAATACATATTTTTGAGATAATACCATCCTTCAAGTGACAATCAAGTTTGTTGGTGATTGAATTCGATTGATAATTGATTTAATTTCCAATGGCTCCGATCATAGACTCTCCAGTAGGCCGTGCACCTCCTGCTGTCGACTACCTTGGTGGTTCTGCAATCATGTTCGGTTTCATCGGAATCAATGTAGAATCTGATGACTGTTTCGCAAGTCAGTGAAGTAGTCGAAACGGCTCATGGAGATGTTGCCCGATCAGTATTGGCATAAAAAGTTGAGGCCATTGCTATGTGCAATTTGTAAAGTATGTTGTTTCGATTACGTAGAAAATGAAAATCGAAGATGAATCACGAATGAAAATGAACTCACAGCATACAATTTTCCTCGCTACTATTTTTTAGTGTATTCTGTGATATCTTCTGAAAGCGAGGGAAAAGACAGCAATTTGAAGGTGAAAATGAGTATGATATTTCACTAAAATGGTGTCTTCTGCATCTGGAATTTGCAAGACGAGGTTAATATTCTCTCACTTAAAAATCACCCTTTCTTTTCATACGAAAGTCACATGATAGGATATAACATGCAGTGAAGGCTAGAGGGAAGATAGAGCGTAGATCCTTTGATGTAACGCGAGTAGCATCATAGCTGTTGTAATGCCTTTTTTTCTGTGAATTTGATTCAAAAAATCACATCTTATAGATTGAATATCCGGTTAATGTTCTACATATCATCTAAATTTTGCTCAAATATGTAGTCATTTACTATCTTATCTTAATGGTCAAAAGTATTGTTCTTTTATAAATGAGAAAAGAACCTAACTTTTGATCATTAAGATAAAGTAGCAAATGACCTCGGATTTGAACGAAATTTGGAGAATATTTAGAAATTTGGATAATACTAGCATGCCCTACTAGGACTATTAGAGACAGATCCTAGTACATTATCTTGTGCCTAGTTCTTTTCATTTTCAAAGAGAACTCCTAGCCCTTCCATCTTCCTTGGTTGTGTAGACTATCCATCTTGGCCTCTTATTGCTAGAACAAACAACACAGTAGACCCTTGGCTTGAGAACAAGAGCAAATTCCCCAACTATTATATAAGATGGGTAAAATCCAATAGTAGAACTAGAACCTTTTGCAAGACAAAGGAATGGGACTTCTTATTAAGTCGAGACTTGGAGGAGGTGCGGAAAAAGATCAATTTCATGTCAAATACCTTGGAGAATACAAGGGGATAATGAGAATGAAGAGCGTCAACAAGAGTCGGGTAAGCGGAGGATCATGAATTCACTTGCTTTCCTTTTCTGAACAACATATATATAAGAAAAAGGAAAAGAAAGATAGTTGGGAGTCACAATCATAGCCGATATCAGATTGAAGGGGAAAAGGCTACCAAAATCTAGACTAGAATAAAATCTTCTTATCTAGGGTCATATCTGAAGTGAACTCAAAGTAACCAACAACCATAGTTTTCCCTTGCCCGCTCCCTAGCATGTTTCTATTGAAAGCTAGCCCCTCTCTTGCTGAGGTCAACTATACAACTTCTTCACATTAGTTTTCTGATAACATAATTATATAATTGTGAATAGCTCATCAATCTCTTTTCGGATGAACCTTGATATATAAAACAACTAAGAGATGAGAGTGAGAAATGAAACCAATAAATAGTACACCCGGGGAGAGCCTCGCTAATACTTCAGCGAAGGTAGGTGTGAATCACATCGAGGGTCTTGTTGGAAATGGAGCCTTCACAGTTCGGCTCATCAAGTCTCGAATCGATCTCTATGCCTGGTCGTTCTTACCCAACGTCTACTTTGTCAATCAGAGATCTTTATATCATGTGATCTTCTTTCATATATATCTGAAAGAAAGCATTTACAAGACCCCTAATCGAGAAACTGATAAAAGTTCGGAAATGAAAGTGAGAAGTCCAAATGGGGGGGTTTCTTGGAAACACGACCAACTATATATCTAGTACGTAGAGCAATCGAGGAGGTCAGCTTTGAATGATATGGTTAGATCCTCAAGCGCATCACGGAAGCGTGAGCTTCGTATCGGATACGACGAAGAACGACTAGTCGGACTAGTTGCTCTATGCAGCAGAAAATAAAATTTTTTATGCGACGAATCACATGATCCAAGAACACTTCTCGGATCGTTTCGTCTAAACCACAAACAAGTAATAGGTTTTCCTCTTGAAGCGTGGTTGCGATCGAGTCTCTAAACGAAGAGACCTCCTGTCTCAAGTCCAATCTGACGGAGGAGATGCTTGCGAACGTGGGGATGAACCACGTGCTTCTCGCAATTCATGTTGATGATCCAAGCGGCGGATCTCCTGATCTCGACACACGATCTGATGTCTTCTTCACGAGCAAGGCACGCCGAAGTAGACAGAGTTCCACGAGCAAACCATCGGCCAGCATAATGACGACACTGCGGCGATGGAGAACCTCTCTAGGGCACCGTGGTGGATGGCCATGAGAGGGAGAGAGAGAGAGATGTGCTTCTCAAGCATTGTGTAAAGAAGAGCAGTGGGGTACCTCTCCTTTTATAACATTTTGGGATCCATGGATCTCAATCCATGGGACAACACAAATCCAATGGTTCACATTGATTGTGTTTCTTTTAATGGTCATGATTTGTTGCTAAAAACACAACAACAATTAATTTAATTAAAATGATATATATATTGAATAAACCATCAATATATAAATAAATTTATATCAAATCAATATAGGAGATTTAGGAAGGAGGCATGCCTCCCTTCCATAAAGGGGGGTGGCGGCACACCTTGAATCCAATTCAAGGTGGCTGCCATCCTCCTTAATAGGAAGGAGGCACTCCTCTTCCTTATTCATGAGATCTCATATCTTATAAAAATCTCCATTATCTACTACAACTATTGTTGTAAATTATTCACACAAATAATTCATAATTATTTTGTGAACATTGTAATCATGCCATTAAAAAATTTGTGAATAATATTCACAACCCAAAATAAAATGTAAATTACATTTTCAATTCAATGTCCAATGTGAATCCAATTCACATTAACATTTAAATAACAAATGTAAATTACAAATAGCTCTTCCTTATATATTATAAATCACATTTATAATATATATGACTAATATGAATAATACTATCCACATTATTCATATTCATGATAATTAAATCATATTTAATCATCTTGGATCTCTTATTCTCATGTGCCCCAATAATATGAATCACATTCACATTATTCACATCTTTAATAATTAAATCACATTTAATTATCTAAGATAATTCTCTTATAATATGAATTAAATTCATATTATTCATGATAATTAAATCACATTTAATTATCCATTTTCTCAATGCTCGGATATATATTATCAACAATGAAATTATCATGAACCCTTTCAAGGATAATGCGCTTTCTCTGTGAATACTTGGAGATAAGGACAGGGCGATTGTATTGTTCCACGTATATTGACTTGAATATTGAGATCAATATCTTAAATCCAGATCGAGGGCCTCCCATATATGCTTGATTAAATCAAGACCGCAAATCTAATCTTCTCATTGCATCTGAATCACATTTAGATCAATGTCCAACATTTGGACTAAGATCAGATTACTTCTCTACTGAGAGGAGTCACTAAAATCCAGACCCGTTTCATTACTCCCTAGGAATGGAAGCGTCATGGTTATACAATCGTTTATGATCACATCACCCTCAAGTATTCCCAATACCTATACATCCTGCATACTAGAAGACTCAGAATAAACCTGAAGTATTGGATCAACTTTATACTGTCTACTTCATGGTTTTATCAGTAAGTTTCTCATTCGATTATTGGGAGTCAGTATCGATCATATACTTTCCAAAAGCATATATCATACCTAGGTCTTGATCATATACTTTCCAAAAGTATATATCAAACCAACAAATTCAGTCAAGCTTCCAAAGCGAGACGACCGTGCACATGGAATTTGATTCTTCCCAATATCTTATGAGTGAGCTCATGTCTTCCGGTTCAGTAACTGAACCTGTATGATCCCTTTGAGAGATCGTATTACTCATATGCCCTTATATGCACACCAGCACGCCGGTGTATAGACCTTGGTTAGGTCATCAACCTATTGGTCTACCAAATGTACATACTTAAACATATAGTAACACATCTGTCTCCGGTCAGAGGATGCATGCATGTATCGTGACAACATACGATATAGGACTTTGGTTATCTCGATTTCATTAAGTCAACTCTTTGACCTAACTAATATGATACCTCCGAATCTCTATTCCTATGCAGAGGACCTACATCAAGAGGTTGGTCAGATATCAGCCTTTAGAGATAAGGATTTCCATCTCCTACTCTGGCTGGAGATCATCTCTTAACGATCATTTGACGGTGCTTGATGAGTCTTCAATCTAACTCTTTAGATATTCTTCCAAGCACCAGCCTCTATGATTCAACAGTTGAATCAACAGTTGTATGATCATCAAGATGGCCATGGTACATAACTCTCATTGTACTAAGGGACCTATTATGCAAATTATTTATTCTTCATTTCAGATCAGGGAATGATATTTGCAATAACATTTATTGCATAATGGCTCGTCGTGGGCTCGCATGTCCACAATCTCCCACTGGCCCAAAGAGCCATTAATGGGCTAATCATTTAAACCCACATTCATGTGACAATCATAGGCTATTTAGAAAATAGCTAGGTAAGCTAATCCGTCACTCTGTTCCTATGAGACTACGCCAAGTCCTTTAACGGCACTTGCATATCCCCAGTAATATTGCTTGCATCTAATGCGAATGTTGCATCTTATGCAACTAATACTCAATCTTGTTAGTTACAGTGTCCTTGACACTACAGCTTAACAATTATCATAACCAATATTTCCATAATCCTTATCAGAATACCTTTATTCATGGAGATCACTATCTCTTAAGGTATCCACAGTTAAGACCTTTTAGATCTCTATCTATAAAGTCTTAAGCTTTTGAAGATAAGACTTTGATATCACTATCTCAAAAATCTTGTCATCTATGAGGATTTTGTTATTACTGCAACCAAGTGTTTTATTTCCATAGTAGGATTAGTAATAATTTACTACTCCCACTGCATGGCAGCCATCTGGCTTTTGTACACATC
This sequence comes from Ottelia alismoides, assembly GCA_037367405.1. NCBI lineage: Eukaryota > Viridiplantae > Streptophyta > Magnoliopsida > Alismatales > Hydrocharitaceae > Ottelia > Ottelia alismoides. The sequence goes on along the minus strand of JAZKJV010000887.1, from coordinate 2,859,542 downwards.
TAGCATACACCCGGCTTCTCAGAACTGATGCCCAAGGGCAAGTAGTTATAGCATTCACTTCCTCAACTCTTTGAGATGCTATCCCTTTAGATAGGTCAGTACCATATCTTAAGGGATGGAAGCCTTTCTTGGAATTTTCCATAAAATGGAATATGTCCAATGTGTTCTATTAATGTGACAATCCCAATACCCTCTTCTCTTTGCTCCTGAACAACTTCAGAACTAAGATCTAAGAGGTATCTTTGAAATCATATTTCAAGATGTGGAATAGCCAGTCTATAAAACACTTATTATCATCCTTATATCATTCCAAATGATTAGGATATTATCTACATTTAGCACGTTGAACACGAAGCACTCCCACTAAGCTTCGCATGGTTCATCAAGATTCCATCTGAAATCATAACATTTATAATTTCATCAAATCTTATGGTCTAACTTCAAGAAGCTTATTTGAGTCCATAGATGGATTCCCTAGCTTGCAAACCTTGCTTTCCTTAACCATGAAGCCCTGGGGCTACTTCACGTGAATATCCTCAGAGAGTTATTCATAAAGGAATGCAATATTGACTTACATCTTGAAGATGCAATAGTCAAGTTGTGTATCTAAGGTTAGCAATATTCTGATGGTTTTAAGCATGGTCACCGAAGAGCACGTCTCATCGCAAGCAATGTCTTCTCTTCCGGTGTCTAGCTCATGGCTACGAACCGTGCTTTGAAGGTCTCTACGTTCTCATCAGGTTCCCTTTCTCTTGAAGATCCATTTACACCTTTACAGGTCTTACCCATATAGGTGGATCCTCGAGGGTCCATATACAACACTTGTATATGAAGTCTACATTAGACTTTTATTGCTAACATCCATCCATCCATGCTATGATCTTCAGAAGCATCATTACATGAAGTTCGATCATTGTCAGATTTCTCTAATACGTGGAATCCATCCTCAAACTCATTTGAAGAGGTATTAGTGTTTCATTTTTAATTTTCCTTTTAGTTTCCAATTTCAGGAGCTTCATTATCTTCTCAAGATTAAATGAGTTCCTACACTTCATTTTCATCTTGATTCTCAAGAGTCTCAATCTCTAAGAATCACATTCTCAGAGATGAGATATTTTAAGAATCTCAAGGTCATAAAGTAGGTATCCAATACCATCCTTTATTTTCCTAATGAAGCAGCACTCTCAAGTGCTAGATTCCATCTTGCATGCATGGAACCATATTAAGGATATATATTGTAGTCTCTACTACATATATACTTGGATACTAAGAGGAAATTATGCTACATCATTGATCAAATCATGTCACACATGATCCAATTGTATCTCTCTACAACTCTATTGAGTTTAGGTTTAGTAGGAGGAGTGAGATAGCAATTATATTCCTTTCTCCATAAGGTATATTATGAATTCATCTAATAGGTACTGATTACCTAGATTAGACCAAATTCATTTCCATCTTCCTTCAGACTTTGGTTCCAAACCAAAATTATGAAATCTTTGAACATTTCAAAGGTTTCTAATGGTGAAGGGAAGAAATCTTATATCACCAATAATCATTAATAGATATCACATATCCATAATGTTTGTTCTGATATAGACGATCCACATACATCAATATGAATTAGATCTTGAATACCTTGACATCTTACACCATTCTCTAAGAAGGGTGTATTGGACATTTTACTTTGAATACAATATTCATAAGTATGAAATTTTAGACATTCTAAAGTTTCATCTCTTACTAGTCTATTGATCAAATCAATAGACAAATGTCCAAGGTTTGATGCGAGATCATTGTCAAATGGTCTTCATCCTCCTATTGATCTTGAGGTTTTAATTTCAGTATTTAGAAATGTTAATGAACCATTCATCAATTTTTTAATTTAGTGGAGTCCACTAGGTTTTAGATTACTATCTAAAATATCTCCATCATAACCCTTTATGATAGATTTATTACAGAATTTATGTTTATTTCCAACATTTAGAAATAAACAATGAGTGTATTCTAATATCTAGGTCATAGAGACATTCTCTAAGACTAAGGGCTCTCCCACTAAATTTGTGAAGCCTTTCAATCCAATAGAGATTGTTGCAACAATTGCATCAATATCTATGTGGATGACTATAAGCCTTAAGATCTGATTTTCCAGACTTCTAAAATATATGCAACCCATTGCAAGTGTTGTTAGAAGATTGAGATACAATTATAAGACTTTATCTTATTTAATAAGCAAGTCAATATCAATGATTTATGTAGATTATTCTGATGCTCTATCGGAGTCCTTTTCTAAGGATTCTAGACAGACTTGATAGTCATACTATCAACACATCAACTTATTGCAGTATTGGCATTCATCCAACTCTTTGGATGTCATATGGAAGTCACAGAAGTACAACCACCTCTTTGACTATACTTCTCACTTGGGTCCAACCCATGCTTCCACTGCGCTCCATTTATCTATAAGCAACCATTGCTTAAGACTAAGGTAACTCTTATATTAAATTCAAAAGAATTGAATGTAAGAGTATTTCAAGTTTATACATGCTTCATTAAATTCATATAATATGAATAATATGAAGCATCATGAATGACCAGAGTATAGACAGTAGAATGATGACACTCATCGTATCTACATCCATCTAAACTCTTAAAACATTGGTTCATGTAGGTACTCAAAACAATTTGAATACATCATCTCTTATAGAGCCACCATTCTGCATGATGCAGTGAACCATCTCATTCATGATAAATGTCAAGAGCACATATGTATGCCAGAATATCTTCATTGATTTTATAAGGATTATTTGACAATTGCCATCATCATTGATATGTCACTTCCAAAGCACATCCGATGAGAGATCAAGACTATAGAGACATACAAACCCTAGGGTTGTAGTCCTATTATTTATTTAATTGTCATTCCTAACTATTGTGAGGAAACTTGCACATTGCAACCACATACATTATGTATCCAACTGCAAGTACTATATCTGGATCATGAGTCTAATCCATGATATTTTACTGGTTATCATTGAGTATAACATTGAGTGGGTTTAATGAAGGATTATCTGAAATAAGAAATTTGCATAAATATATAAATATATATATATATTACTTTGATTTAGGAATTTTTATATCAAAGTTGTCTTGCCTTGTCAACACTGAAAGTTCATTCCCTTAATCACTTTCAATGTAAGAGATATACTTACCAACATATCTTAGCAAGATCTGGGATCTCCTTCCTTATCTTTGTTACATCCCAATAATATGAGAATCTGCAACTCGGATAAAAAGAAGCGGGAACGCCTGCCTTGCAAGTCCAACTTGTATCTTCCAATTCGGTCTTTAACTCCCGGGCCCACCACCCCTAAGGTTATGTTGACCCATCATTAATTGAACCAACCGTCAATAGGAATAGTACTCGTTATACGCAATCCAATATCGCCCCAATAATATGAGGATCCAACATTGGGGTCACTACGTATACGACCTTACTCTTTCGAGAAACAAAGAGCCTGATCCAGATGCACTTGCATGCAGGAGCTGTCACTTCGGACAGGCGTCTCCTACATACAATCCCTGGCGACGGAACTTTTCACCTTGATGGGAGACCATGGATGTCACTTATGTGATCCTCCATATCATATTCAAATTCTAATTAATAACTATGAATCATATTCATTATGATTAATTCTTCCAAAGGAAATAACATCTCTATTGATAATAGAGTATTTTAATTTTAATTGGATTCCAATTAATCTAATCATATTAAATTAATGATCGAATTAATATCCAACAAACATTTTATTGTTACTTGAATTATGGTATTATCTCAAATACGTATTATTTCGAATTTTAATAATTAGAAATACATCATGATTTCTTAAGCATTATACTAACCCTACCCGCTGTCATGGCCAGTACCGACGAGAGTGGGACGGACCGCATACGTTGCAACTCGCTACCCCAATGCTCTCCGACTAGACACCATATCCATCTCGGGAAAGGTAATGCAAAATAGATCACTTTGTACTTGAGATGATCATCAGTTCTTCAACCGAAATTATACCATATAATAATAATCAAAACAATTTTGATTAACATTATAATGAGATTTGCTAAACAAATCCCAAGTCCTATTCAAGCAACATGTTTGTTGGAATGTAGATCATCTAACCAATTAGTGATCTAGATCACATCTAATCAAATATTGATTAAGGCAATGTCATTTAAGGAAATAATTATCATCAAATCTTTCACAAATATTTATGCACAATTATTCCAGGAAATTAAACAATTTAATTTCACTAATCGGGTAAATGACAATCACTAGGTTCTTGATTAGGAAAGTATTTCCATCAGTGACCCTCACTTACTAAAAATACCATATCTCAATCAATTTAAACCCAAATTGAGAAAAATAAGTTCCTAAAGTTTGCTAATTTGATTTACAACAGAACCTAAGTGATTTGCATGCATTTCAAGGTGTTTTAAATCCGTAATTAACATCTTAATTATGTCATGATCTGCAGTCCCCGAAACAGTGGATACATGTTCACTAAAATGAGCATAACTTGAGCAAACAGAATCGAAATCACGTAAACTCAGATCCTAAGATTTCCTTATTTAATGGAGAATAAAATATAATTATTATTTTCGTGTTTAAACAATTTAAACATGGCCGAAAATAATCTCAAAATAGAGATGCGAAAATGAAATGCAAGAAAATTTTCACAAACCCTAATGAACCCAAGTCGTTCTCAGTTAATGCATCGTATCCAAAAACACCGACCTAAGGCTCTGATACCACTTGAAGGATATGGTTAGATCCTCAAGCGCATCACGGAAGCGTGAGCGTCGTATCGGATACGACGAAGAGCGACTAGTCGGACTAGTTGTTCTATGCAGCGGAAAATAAAATTTTTTATGCGACGAAACCGCATGATCCAAGAACACTTCTCGGATCGTTTCGTCTAAATCACAAACAAGTATTAGGGTTACATCTTGAAGCGTGGTTGCGATCGAGTCTCTAAACGAAGAGACCTCCTGTCTCAAGTCCGATCCGACGGAGGAGACGCTTGCGAGCGCGGGGATGAACCACGTGCTTCTCGCAATCCACGTTGATGATCCAAGTAGTGGATCTCCTGATCTCAACACACGAGATCCGACGTCTTCTTCACGGGCAAGGCACTCCGAAGTAGACGGAGTTCCACGAGCAAACCATTGGGCAGCAAAACGATGATGCAGCGGTGATGGAGAACCTCTCTAGGGCATCCATGGTGGACGGCCATGAGAGGGGGAGAGAGAGAGAAAGAGAGAGAGAGAGATGTGCTTCTCAAGCATTGTGTAAAGAAGAGCAATGGGGTGCCTCTCCTTTTATAACATTTTGGGATCCATGGATCTCAATCCATGGGACAACACAAATCCAATGGTTCACATTGATTGTGTTTCTTTTAATGGTCATGATTTTTTGCTAAAAACACAATAACAATTAATTTAATTAAATTAATATATATTGAATAAATTATCAATATATAAATTAATTTAAATCAAATCAATATAGGAGATTTAGAAAGGAGGCATGCCTCCCTTCCATAAAGGGGGATGGCGGCACACCTTGAATCCAAGTCAAGGTGGCCGTCCATCCTCCTTAATCGGAAGGAGGTACTCCTCTTCCTTATTCATGAGATCTCATAACTTATGAATATCTCCATTATCTACAACAACTATTGTTGTAAATTATTCACACAAATAATTCATAATTATTTTGTGAACATTGCAATCATGCCATTAAAAAATTTGTGAATAATATTCACAATCCAAAATAAAATGTAAATTACATTTTCAATTCAATGTCCAATGTGAATCCAATTCACATTAACATTTAGTTAACAAATGTAAATTACAAATAGCTCTCTCTTATATATTATAAATCACATTTATAATATATATCACTATATGGATATTTCTATCCACATTATTCATATCTATGATAATTAAATCATATTTAATCACCTTGGATCTCTTATTCTCGTGTGCCCCATTAATATGGATCACATTCACATTATTCACATCTTTGATAATTAAATCACATTTAATTATCTAAGATAATTCTCCTTATAATATGAATCAAATTCATATTATTCATGATAATTAAATCACATTTAATTATCTATTTTCTCAATGCTCGGATATATATTATCAACAATGAAATTATCTTGAACCCTTTCAAGGATAATGCGCTTTCTCCGCGAATACTTGGAGATAAGGACAGGGCGATTGTATTGTTCCACATATAGTGACTTGAATATTGAGATCATGTCTTAAATCCAGATCGAGGGCCTCTCATAGATGCTTGATTAAATCAAGAACGCAAATCTAATCTTCTCATTGCATCTGAATCACATTCAGATCAATGTCCAACATTTGGACTAAGATCAGATTACTTCTCTACCGAGAGGAGTCATTAAAATCCAGACCCGTTTCATCACTCCCTAGGAATGGAAGCTTCATGGTTATACAATCGTTTATGATCACATCACCCTCAGGTATTCCCAATACTTGTACATCCTGCATACTAGAAGACTCAGAATATATCCGAAGTATTGGATCAACTTTTTATTGTCTACTTCATGGTTTTATCAGTAAGTTTCTCATTCGATTATTGGGAGTCAGTATCGATCATATACTTTCCAAAAGCATATATCATACCTAGGTCTTGATCATATACTTTCCAAAAGTATATATCAAATCAACAAATTCAGTCAAGCTTCCAAAGCGAGACGACGGTGCGCACGGAATTTGATTCTTCCCAATATCTTATGAGTGAGCTCAGGTCTTCCGGTTCAGTAACTGATCCTGTGAGATCCCTTTAAGAGATCGTATTACTTATATGCCCTTATATGCACACTAGCGCGCCGGTGTATAGACCTTGGTTAGATCATCAACCTATTGGTCTGCCAAATGTACATACTTAAACATATAGTAACATATCTGTCTCCGGTCAGAGGATGCATGCTTGTATCGTGACAGCGTACGATATAGGACTTTAATTATCTCGATCTCATTAAGTCAACTCTTTGACCTAACTAATCTGACACCTCCGAATCTCTATTCCTATGCAGAGGACCTGCATCAAGAGGTCGGCTAGATATCAGCCTTTAGAGATAAGGATTGACATCTCCTACTCAGGCTGGAGATCATCTCTTAACGATCATTTGACGGTGCTTGACGAGTCCTCAACTCTTTAGATATTCATCCAAGCACCAGCCTCTATGATTCAACAGTTGAATCAACAGATGTATGATCATAAAGATGGCCATGGTACATAACCCTGATTGTACTAAGGGACCTATTAAGCAAATTATTTATTCTTCATTTCAGATCAGGGAATGATATTTTCAATAACATTTATTGCATAATGGCTCGTCGTTGGCTCGCATGTCCAACAAACTTCACTGTCAATCTCTTTCCTTGGAAGTAGAATATATAATAGCAAAGATTGAGATCTTTGTCCAGAAAGAATCCATAGGTTCAGAGCTAACAAATGAGTAGTATCTTATGTATCGACTTTTGTCACTTGAATATAGCGTGACTGCAACTCTAATATACCATTACTGCTATGGGTATATCAAATTGTCTAGTTGGAAGCATCTAGGGTATTATTCAATTAGCTAAGGAGCTGATATCCCTTCTTTCTACCACAAGATTTTTTTGTGGGTGGAGGCTACTATATATTTGGGAGTTGAATCGATCATTCTCCCTCCCCTATTTTTGAGAGAACGTAATTCGCTTACCCTACTGATGACGCCCCCGCACCCTTAGTTAATTCGGTCAGATTAATGTCCAAATTTATTAGAAGTCGTTCGTTGCAGTCGGATACGAGAGGGCTAATCAAAAACCACTTTAATTAGATTTGAGTTAATTTCAAGCGGCAATTTTTTTTTACTTGGTGAAGTCCAAGGTCGAACTCAGGGAGGCAGCTGTCTCCTTAGATTGATTCGAAGCAAATTTCCAAAGTTTGATTTTCAGAGGAGATATTTTTGTTCTTTTTCGGTTTTGTTTATGCAAGACACATGCAAAATCAGGCCAAATTAAATATTAATTCAGAAATAAGGTCAAATTACTTCCAAAAATTATCAAACTTGTCCAGATGATAAAATGGGATGAAATTAAGCTACCCTAATTTTTTTGAAATTTTTAGACACTAAATGAATTTATAGTGAATTAAACATGCAGACAGGGTGATTTTCACTAACTAATTTTTAATAAATAACAAATCACATTTTTTCAGGAGATAAAATTATCCTAGATAGCTCTAATGATAAAGAATCCAGGAAAATTGACAAATCTTAATTTCAATGTGAAATGAATTTACTAAAATTAAAATAAGAAAATCACTCAACAATTTATTCAGGCCTCGATATGGGTGCAAATGACATGAAAATTTATGCAATGTTAAGTTCACTGTCCTAGAGCTACTGTGAATTTTTGAGGATTTTTGGAATCACAGAAAATTAACTAGAAATTAAAAGGTGTCACTGGGCAAAATATTCCACAAATCAACCAATTAATTCATTTAAAATCTACTGTAATTACAAAAATATGACACGAGGTACAATAAATAGAGGACAAATTTCTCAACAAAATGCAACTTTTGGAATTTAAAAATGATGTAAAATGCAACCTAGGGATGTGTGCAAACACAGGGGTGTATATGCAATACAGGAAAATAAAATTACATAAAGCAAATATGCTGACAGGGACTTAAATGCAATTACCTATAATGCTGGGGACTGGTGTGCAAATTCTCCACAAGGCACGTGCTCCTCACGTGGGGTCTACTTCACAGGGGTGGATGGATCATTCTCTGTGATAGCTGCCACCAAGTTCGGCTCTGGAGTCGGATCGTCAAAGGTCTCTATATAATCGGCAAATGCCTCGTCCGACTCGTCATCCTCATCTTCCGATTGTCCTAGAGATGTAAGGACTAACAGGCCCAACTGGGCCTCTACGTCATCGAAGATGTAGGGCGATGCAGGCTCAGAGTTGTACTCGTTCCTGAGGATCTCGCAGACTGACTCATGCACTGGATCATCTTCGGAGGAGATGGATGCATCGGTGCTGGCTGGGTTCTGTCTCCATGACCCAACTAAGTCTACATGCTCGCAGTCTGTTCTGGTAGAAGAGTACTCGGTGCTGGATTCCGAATCCGGTCTCTGCCATCTTGTCTGCTTCATCTTGAGTTCCTCATCTCCGTCTGGAGTTTGGAACTGAATCTTCCCGATCTTATAATCAAATAAGGCCCCTGCTGTTCTGAGGAAGGGCCTACCTAGAATGATCTGGGAGTCTCTCGAATTACGAGGGGTTTCCATATCCAGGACAGTGAAGTCCACCATGTATTCTTGCCCCTCGACTTTGATCACAATGTTCCTCAATTCTCCTTGGGACCTCTTGGTTGATTTGCCAGCAAACTGTAGAAGAGCTCTAGATTTCCTAAGAGGTCCGAGATTAAGCCGCTCATAGAGGGCTGTAGGCATCAGATTGATTGAGGAACCATTGTCCAGGAGAGTGCGTGCAAACGCGATGTCATCAACATGACTCACTACATAATGTGCACCCATGTCTCTTTGTTTCCTAAGAAACGAGTTCTTTATTGCACAAGTTGTGGCTACTGATAAAATGTGTTTCTCAACACGGCTTTTGGTCTTCCTGCTAACCCTAGTAGGTGTACATCTCACCGTAAGGTATTTTTGGAATGCAGGGGTCATCTCCACGTACTTGTCAAAGGAGATTGTGACCGTGATATATTTGTTGAGGGCTGTAGGCATCAGATTGATTGAGGAACCATTGTCCAGGAGAGTGCGTGCAAACGCGATGTCATCAACATGACTCACTACATAATGTGCACCCATGTCTCTTCGTTTCCTAGGAAACGAGTTCTTTATTGCACAAGTCGTGGCTACTGATAAAACGTGTTTCTCAACATGGCTTTTGGTCTTCCTGCTAACCCTAGTAGGTGTGCATCTCACCTTAAGGTATTTTTGGAATGCAGGGGTCATCTCCACGTACTTGTCAAAGGGGATTGTGACCTTGATATATTTGTTGTAAAATTCAGCCATCTCAGGGTCATCTTTTTGGATTTTTTTGGTTTTCTTCTTTCCACCCGTAAGAGCTCGGGGGAAAGGGATTATTGACTCTAACTCATGTTTTGAAACTGAAATTTTTTCATTGAAAGCTGGAACTGAGTTATGTACATGACTCAGACTCTGAAACAGATTAGGACTCGGACTCGGACTAAAAGAAACATGCTGAGGCAAAACCGGTGATGCGTTTTCCGCTTCTTCTGGAAGGTCCCCCTCAGGTGGAGCTGTGGGCTCTTCATCGGTTTCTCCGGACTCACTAATGGTGCGGGAATGTTGCTTCGAGGACTCAGATATCCTATTCTTCTACCGATGGTGGTGGTGGTGGTGCTGCTCCTTTTCCTCAAAATTCTCCTCAGGTAGAGACTTGGAAGTTCCTTCCTTCTGTGCCCGTGCCCGATCAGGTATGGTCATGGTCCTTCCGCTCCTGAGGGACATATGATTTACATTATCGTACGAAAGGATCTCATGTTCAGATAAATAGTTATCTGAATAGTATACCTGATCACGAGGTTGGTTCTAGCCATGGAGTATGTTGTTCGGGTTGGCCTGAACCTGTGCGGGAATCGGAGTCTTTGATGCCATCTGTTGGTCCTGGGTACGAGAGACACGATTGATATCGATTCTCATATCCAGATAATCATTCTGCATCTGTTGGACCCTATCAGACAGGGCCTGGATCGCCAAGGTGAGGGACTCCAATTCAGTGGGCTGGGTTGGCTGATGTGCAGACGAGGTTCTGTATTGGCCCTGTTGGCCATTATTGCTGCTGCTGATGGGACGGTGCTGGCCCCTGCTGATAGGTGCACTGCTGCTGCTGGTACTGCTGAGGCTGGTACCCTTGTTCTGGCCTGGACTGAAAGCGCGGTGCGGGTACGGGCCTGGTTTCTTGGTATGCTGGGGATGGGCGGTGAGGCTGATCCTTCCCCATTTCGGCCTGCCTGACAATCGGGTCATTGCCGAATTTGGAAAAACTCAAAACATGAAAGTTGTAGATCTCGATGAGATCTACAGGTTTCATATTGACCAAAGATGGAAATGAGGTCAAATATGATACATAAATACAACAATACAAATATATATACATGTAGTATACAAAACGGCCCAAAAACCCAACTTTCTCATACGATCTCCAAATTGGATGAAATTAGTCTCATTTTAAAGGTCTTTTAATGTGTATTATTCTAAAAGTGAGTAGACCTATTTTGGAGTTTGTATGAGGGAACTATGTGTATTTTCTGATCCAGGGATTCTAGGGCTTTGTTGGCTATTTTACAAGGGGATTTCTGGCCTTTCTTCCCTATATTATTAACTAAGGAGTACATATTATAAGGAAGAGGTTATTTTGATAAGTGGATATTTTACAAGGGATTTTAGCTTCTTATTTAAATGCAAATGGAATGCTAAAATGCATGTATTACGTATGCATGCATGAATGCTATTTATGCATTATAAAGGGAAATATGCCTCTATTTACTCGGGAACAAGGCTCTATTTTTAACTTTTAGAGTGATGAATCACAGATTCATCACCTACCAAACTACAACCTGGAACTATCACAACCCACTAGAAAGAAAGAACCTATCTAAGATAGAAAGAGATAACCTATTTACCAACCCAGAATGTGAAGCACGCACTTTCCGGACCCCAAATATATAGCTAAGGCCCAATGTGGTACTCCCTCAACTGAGGTAGCAAGCTATCCGAGGTTTCGGAACACACATCCCATTTATCGTTGCGGAGGAAGAGTAGGACCTCCACTGCTACTCTCCCCTGACGTTGAGGAGCTCTCAAATCAGCCCAGTAAGCCCCCTCGAATCTCTACTTAGAAGCAAATCCAGCAGATGTCCACCCCCAGGGTCATAGAACCATAAGGGAGTCGATCCCCTTCTGTTGTTACTGGTTCACACAAGGACTAGGTAGACTGAAGACAACTCTCGACGGAGTTAGACCAAGGAATATATATATATATATATACCAACTTGGCTACTCCCACCCCTATTTTTCCCTCATTTTTTTATTTTTTTGGAAAATAAAAATTTGTATATTCATAATTATATCCCTCACATTCTATTAAAATTTTGTCAGAAACAGAGACTCTTACGGCCTCCATCCAAACATGGTCGATTTAAAAAATCCTGCGACCGTTAAAAAAATGGCGTCTGGATGGAGGGCTTAGGAGTCTCTGTTTCTGACGAAATTTTAATAGAATGTGAGAGGGATATAATGATGAATATACAAATTTTTATTATCCAAAAAAATAAAAAAATGAGGGGAAAATAGGGGTGGGAGTAGCCAAGTTGGCTACTCCCTGGGGCAGCCCCATTTTACCCATATATATATATATATATATATATATATATATATATATATATATATATATATATATGGGTCATATGTGGCTGCCCCCGCCTTATTTGGGCAAATTTTTTTATTTTTTTTGAAAAATAACACCATGTACATTCATCCCTATATCCCTCCTATATACCATTCGAATTTCGTCAGAAACAGAGACTCGTACGGCCTCGATCCGGACAGTAATTTTTTAACGGTAACAGGATTTTTTAAAATCGATACCATCGAGATGGAGGCCGTAGGAGTCTCTGTTTCTGACGAAATTCGAATGGCATATAGGAGGGATATATGGATGAATATACATGGTTTTATTTTTCAAAAAAGAATAAAAAAACGCCGAAAAATGGGGTGGGGGAAGCCATGTTGGCTGCCCTCAGGGGGCAGCCCCATTTTTTCATATATATATATATATATATATATATATATATATATATAGAGAGAGAGAGAGAGAGAGAGAGAGGTAAATGGGGCTGCCCCCAGGGAGTAGCCAACTTGGCTACTCCCACCCCTATTTTCCCCTCATTTTTTTATATTTTTGGAAAATAAAAATTTGTATATTCATCATTATATCCCTCTCACATTCTATTAAAATTTCGTCAGAAACAGAGACTCCTACGGCCTCCATCCAAACACGGTCGATTTAAAAAATCCTGCGACCGTTAAAAAAATGACGTCTGGATGGAGGGCTTAGGAGTCTCTGTTTCTGACGAAATTTTAATAGAATATGAGAGGGATATAATGATGAATATACAAATTTTTATTTTCCAAAAAAATAAAAAAATGAGGGAAAAATAAGGGTGGGAGTAGCCAAGTTGGCTACTCCCTGGGGGCAGCCCCATTTTACCCATATATATATATATATATAGAGAGAGAGAGGGGAGTGATCCTATGAGAGCCAAAATTTGTGAGAGCATGAGAGGGGTGATTCTGGACCACATGATCCACCCAGGAGAGAGAAGAACGGGAGAGAGAAAACAGAATCATGTGGTCCATAATCAATCTTCTCATGCTCTCACAACTTTTTGCTCTCTCTCTCTCTCTCTCTCTCTATATATATATATATATATATACGGCCTCCATCCAAACATGGTCGATTTAAAAAATCCTGATACCGTTAAAAAAATGACGTCTGGATGGAGGGCTTAGGAGTCTCTGTTTCTGACGAAATTTTAATAGAATGTGAGAGGGATATAATGATGAATATACAAATTTTTATTTTCCAAAAAAATAAAAAAATGAGGGAAAAATAGAGGTGGGAGTAGCAAGTTGGCTACTCCCTGAGGGCAGCCCCATTTTACCCTATACATACATACATACATGCATGCATACATACATACATACATACATACATACATACATACATACATACATACATACATATATATATATATTGCCGATTGGATCCAGGCGCATGTATATCCTTTTTGCATTGTTGCTTCTCATGTCTTAGATTTCACGTAAGCTGTAAAGAATCAGAATGCAAGAGACATGTCTAGAGAACGTCGTATTAATCAGGGTAAGCCATATCGCGATATATCAACCATATATCAACGATGTATCGGTGTGTATATGTGACCGATATATTGTTGATATAGCCGATAGTTGCCCTTCCAATGCCGTTTCCTTCACAAAATTGGATCGATTTGGCTGATATGGTATCGATGCTATAATATATCGACATGTAGTCAATACCAATACCGACATTACCTACCTCTGATGTTAACTGCCTGATAATATTTCATTTAACGAGTATCGCAATAGCTGTCAAAGAGTATTTGGTCAAACTGAGCTGCCCGACCAACATGACTATATTCCGTTCAATATTCAAACTGTCAAAAACCAGTAAATTCTCCGCTCCTATCTTCTTTTCAATGCGTCCGCACATCTGCCCATGGATATAAAGACTTCTTACAATCACCTCAGTCCTTGAGCAAGAAGAGTAATCTGCAGACCATGGGCGTCACCTCATTGCAAAAACTTGCCTTCTTGCTCTCCAGCACCAAAAGGTCACTCATCGGCCGACCGAACAGTGGCAACGACGAGTCCCTGTCGTACAAGACATCGTCGAGGAGGAGCCGGCTGGCGAGGCTGAGTCGGAAGGTAAGCTCTGTTCCCATCATGAGGAGGAAGAAGCCCGCAGATGAGAGCGATGAGATGTGGCGGAGATCGATACTAATGGGCGAAAAGTGCGACCCGCTTAACTTCTCTGGCGTCATATACTATGACTGCAGCGGCAAGCGGCTTCCGGGGATCCCCCCACGATCGCCATTGCGCAGCAGTGCTAGCCCTCTCCATGCACTGTCGATTTTCGTTGCTGGCTCTTCCGTTGACGACAGTTTCTAGTAAATTCCATTCGTTGGATATTCTTTAATGTCTTTTTTAAGTTCAAATTGATGTATAATAAGTTGCGAGTGTTCCCTTTATTCGTTTGTACTCTACTCTGATGGCCCATCTATCAAGTTTTTTTATGCGTTTCCTTTTGAGCCTTCTTGCGGATGAGGCTATTTGGTTGAACAGACGACGATCATCGGCTTGAACACTTTGTGGGGGTGGTTCCGACTTATTGGGATAGTCTTGTGGGGGCGATTCCCACAGAGTTGGGCTCCTTGTTTCTTCAAATGAAGTTTAAAGAAATTCAGTATGACTGAATCCCGTAGAAAATCAAACATCCGGTTAGACTATCTGAACATTTATTTTGAAAAATCAAGATAAGGTTCATCAGATACCTTATATTTTCAATACTAAATCTATCTCGATGTTTACATCCCTTCCTTCTCTATTGGTAGATTCATAAACCATACTCTTCATCCCTTCGTTCACTTCAAATAGATCATCGTCTCCATCATCTATTAACCTCTTCTTATCTTGAAATCCTATCCTCACCTTCCTCTTACAACCACTTTCCATCTCTTTTCTCCAGTATCCTCAAGTTATACAACGTTCATCTCTTCTCCATTCACTTTCCAAGAGGAGGCATTCTTCTCCAGCAACTAAGGGATTGGACATGTGAGCCCACAACGAGTCGTTATGCAATAAGTTATTGCATATCATTGCATAATATGAAATGAAGTGTAACATATTTGCATAATAGGTCCATTAGTACAACTATGGTTATGTACCATGATCATCTTGATATCATATGACTGTTAATCCAAGGGTCGAATCATAGACGTTGGTGTAGAGTTGAATATCTAAAAAGTTAAATTGAGGACTCAACTGTACCGTCAATTGATTATCAAGAAGGGATCTCCAGTTTGAGAAGGAGATGACAATCCATATTCCAAAGGCTTACATCTGATCAACCTCATGATGCAGGTCCTTGCATAGGGATATAGATTCAGAGGTATCGTGTGAGTTAGGTCAAAGATTTGACTTAACGGGATCGAGATAACTAAGATCTATGTTGACCTATATCGTATGCCATCACGTATAGGCACACATCCTCTAACCAGAGATAGATGTATTACTATATTTCCGAGTATGTACATTAGACAGATCATTAAGTTGATGATCTAATAAAGGTCTATACACTAGCAAGCTGGTGTGTATACGAGAGCATATGAGTAATACAATCTCTTAAAGGGATCATGTGTGTTCACTCCAAAACCGGAAGATATGAGCTCACTCATAAGATATTGGGATAAACGAAATTTCAATGTTGATCGTCTTATTTTGCAAATGAGACAGGATTTGAAGGTATGATACATGCTTTTGGAAAGCATATAATTGATACCGACTCTCAATGATCGAATGAGAAACTTAACTATAAAACCTTGAAGGAGACAATTCAAATAAGATTAGAACTTCGGGTTTAATCACATTCTTCCAGTATGTATGATACACTGGTATTAGGAATACTCGAAGGTAATGCGATCATAATCGATTGTATAACCATGACACTTCCATTCCGAGGGAGTGATGAAATATGTTTGGATTTTAGTGACTCCACTCAATAGGCTAGTTATACAATCTTAGTCCAGATGTTGGATATTGGTATGAATATGATTCAGATGCAATAAAAATATTGGATATTTTCTATGACTTGATCAAACATCTCTGAGAGGACTTATAAATTTGGATATGATATTAGATCTCACTATTCAAGTCACTATATATAGAAAATACAATCACCCTATTGATGAGCGACCTACCAACTAGGGTTAAGTATGAAGAATAAACACGAGTCATTGTGACCCCAATCAGTAGGTTTGAGCTCAACCAGAAAAATAAGAAACCACTCAATCAACAGATGAAAAGATCAAAAACCAATGTTAGCGGTCTCCGCTATTTTATTTTAACATGGTATAACGACCAGGGTCGAACTCAAGGAGCACGGAAAAATACAAAGTTAATATTTAATTTTGCAAAATTTATCTTTTTAAATAGGATAAGGCAAGCAAGAAAAATATGGCAATTGAAGGATATGGTTATATCCTCAAGCGCATCACGGAAGCGTGAGCGTCGTATCGAATACGACGAAGAGCGACTAGTCGCACTAGTTGCTCGATGCAGCGGAATTTAAAAAATTTTATTTCGACGAGACCACATGATCCAAGAACGCTTCTCGGATCGTCTCGTCCAAACCACAAACAAGTAATAGGATTACCTCTTGAAGCGTGGTTGCGATCAAGTCTCTAAACGAAGAGACCTCCTGTCTCAAGTCCGATCCGACGGAGGAGACGCTTGCGAGCGCGGGGATGAACCGCGTGCTTCTCGCAATCCATGTTGATGATCCAAGCGGCGGATCTCCTGATCTCGACACACGAGATCCGACATCTTCTTCACGAGCGAGGCACACCGAAGGAGACGGAGATCCACGAGCAGAAGAACGGGCAGCATAACGACGATGCCGCGGCGATGGAGAACCTCTCCATGGCATCCATGGTGGACGGCCATGAGAGGGAGAGAGGGCTGACCTCCAAAGAGAAAGAGAGAGGGAGAGAGAGATGCTTCTCAAGCATTATGTGTGTGTAGAGAGAGCATGGGTATGCCTCTCTATTTATAGGGTTTTGGGATCCATGGATCTCAATCCATGTGTCATATAAAATCAATGGATGAGATTGATTTATGACAATCCAATGGTCAAGATTGTTGTTGGTAAAAGCCAACAACTTGTGATTTAATTTTGATTAAATATATTTGATAAATCAAATAAATATAATACCAAATTAAACCACACAAAATAGAGAGAGAGAAAATATGGGAGATACACCTTCCTCTTTGGAAGGGGGGGACGGCCACCAATTCCCTCAAGGAATTGGTGCCGCCCCCTCCTTTCCAAAGGGGGAGGACAACCTCCTTGATTTTCTCTCCATCTAATTTCCAACAACAATTTGTTGGTATCTTAATTCACCAAAATAATTCTCAATTAATTTTGGGAATATTGCAATCTTGACATTGAATTATTGTGAATCAAATTCACAACCCAAAACAAAATGTTATTTACATTTTCAATTAATTAAATAATGTGTATCCAATACACATTAATAATTAATCTACTAATATAAATTATATTCAACTCTCTCTAATACATTATAAATCACATTTATAATATATTATGAATAATTGGATATTACTATCCACATTATTCTTATCCTTGATAATTAAATCATATTTAATCATCTTGGATCTCTTTATCTCATGTGTTCAAATAATATGAATCACATTCACATTATTCACATCTTTGATAATCAAATCACATTTAATTATCTAAGATAACTCTCCTAATAATATGAATCAAATTCATATTATTCATGATAATTAAATCACATTTAATTATCCATTTTCTCAATGCTCGGATACATATATCAACAATAGAATTATCCATGAACTCTTTCAAGGTCAATGCGCTTTCTCCGCGAATACTTGGAGATAAGGACAGGGCGATTGTATTGTTCCACGTATAGTGACATGGATATTGAGATCACATCTCAAATCCAGATCTTGGGCCTCCCATAGATGCTTGATTAAATCAAGACCGCAAATCTAATCTTCTCATTGAATCTGAATCACATTCAGATTAATGTCCAACATTTTGGACTAAGATCAGATTACTTCTCTACTGAGAGGAGTCACTAAAATCCAGACCCGTTTCATCACTCCCTAGGAATGGAAGCGTCATGGTTATACAACCGTTTATGATCACATCACCCTCAGGTATTCCCAATACCTGTACATCCTGCATACTGGAAGACTCAGAATAAACCCGAAGTATTAGATCAACTTTACACTGTCTACTTCAGGGTTTTATCAGTAAGTTTCTCATTCGATCATTGGGAGTCGGTATTGATCATATACTTTCCAAAAGCATATATCATACCTAGGTCTTGATCATATACTTTCCAAAAGTATATATATCAAACCAACAAATTCAGTCAAGCTTCCAAAGCGAGACGACCGTGCACGGAATTTGATTCTTCCCAATATCTCATGAGTGAGCTCATGTCTTCCGGTTCAGTAGTGAACCTGTATGATCCCTTTGAGAGATCGTATTACTCATATGCCCTTATATGCACACCAGCGCGCCGGTGTATAGACCTTGATTAGGCCATCAACCTATTGGTCTGCCAAATGTACATACTTAGACATATAGTAACACATCTGTCTCTGGTCAGAGGATGTGTGCCTGTATCGTGACAGCATACGATATAGGACTGTGGTTATCTCGATCTCGTTAAGTCAACTCTTTGACCTAACTTATCCGACACCTCCGAATCTCTATTCCTATGCAGAGGACCTGCATCAAGAGGTCGGTCAGATATCAACCTAAATGAGATAGGATTGCCATCTCCTACTCAGGCTGGAGATCATCTCTTAATAATCATTTGACGGTGCTTGATGAGTCCTCAATCTAACTCATTAGATATTCATCTAAGCACCAGCCTCTATGATTCAATAATTGAATCAACAGCTGTATGATCATTAAGATGGCCATGGTACATAACCCTAATTGTACTAAGGGACCTATTATGCAAACTATGTACTCTTTATTTCAGATTAAGGAGTGAATTGCAATAACATTTATTGCATAATGGCTCGCCGTGGGCTCGCATTTCCAACAATCTCCCACTAGCCCAAAGAGCCATTAATGGGCTAATCATTTAAACCCACACTCATGTGACAATCATAGGCTATTTAGAAAATAGCTAGGTAAGCTGATCAGTCACTCCGTTACCAAGAGACTACGCCAAGTCCTTTTACGGCACTTGCATATCTCCTAGTAACAGTGCTCGCATCCAATGCGAATGTTGCATCTCATGCAACGGATACTCAATATTGTAGGTTATAGTGTTCTCAACACTATATCTTATAAATTATCATAACCAGTATTCCCATAATCCTTATTAGAATACCTTCATTCCTGGAGATCTCTATCTCCTAAGGTATCTACAGTCAAGACCCTTATAGATCACTATCTACAAGGTCTTAAACCTTTTGAAGATAAGACTTTGAGATCACTATCTCTAAGTTTCATCATCTTTGAAGATATTGTTATTACTGCAATCAAGTGTTTTATCTCCATAGTAGGATTAGTAACAGTTTACTACTCCCACTGCATGGCAGACATCTGGCTCTTGTACACATCTAGCATATACCGAGCTTCTCATAACTGATGCACAAGTGCAAGCAGTTCTAGCATTCACTTCCTCAACTCTTTTGAGGTGCTATCCCTTTAGACAGGTCACTACCACATCTTAAGGGAAGGAAGCTTTTCTTGGAATTGTCCAGAAAATGGAATAAATCCAAGGTGTACTACTAATGCGATAGTCCCAATACCCTCTTTTCTTTGCTTCTGAACGACTTCAGAATTAAGATCTAAGAGGTATCCTTGAAATCGTATCTCAAGGTATGAAACAACCAAATTTTAAAACACTTATTATTATCCTTATATCATTCCAAATGATTAGAATAATATCTACATTTAGCACGATGAACACAATGGCACTCCCACTAAGCTTCACATGGTTCATCAAGATTCTATCTGAAATCATAACATTTATAATTTCATCAAATCTTATGTTCCAACTACAGGAAGCTTATTGGAGTCCAAAGATGGAGTTCTTCAGCTAGCACACCTTGCTTTCCTCAACCATGAAGCCCTGGGGCTACTTCATGTGAATATCCTCAGAGAGGTATTCATAGAGGAATGCAATCTTGACTTACATCATGAAGATGCCATAGTCAAGTTGTGCAGCTATAGTTAGCAATATTCTGATGGATTAAAACAAGGTCACTGAAGAGCAAGTCTCATCGCAAGCGATGTCTTCTCTTCGGTGTGTAGCTCATGGCTACGAACCGTGCTTTTGAAGGTCCCTACCTTCTCATCAGGTTCCCTCTTTCTCTTGAAGATCCATTTACGCCTTACTGGGTCTGACCCATATAGGTGGATCCTCGAGGGTCCATATACAACACTTGTATATGAAGTCTACATTAGACTTTATTGCTAACATCCATCTTTCCATGTCATGATCCTCAGGAGCTTCATCACATGAAATCCGATCATCGTCAGATTTAACTGACACATGGAATCCATCCTCAAACTTATTTGAAGAGGTATTAATGTTTCATCTTTAATTATCTATTTCAGTTTCCGATTTCAGGAGCCTCATTATCTTTAAATGAGTTCCTTTACTTCATTTTCATCTTGATTCTGCAGAGAGTCATCCTATAAGAATCATATTCTCAAAGATGAGATCTCTTAAGAATCTCAAGGTCATAAAGTAGGTATCCAATACCATCCTTTATTTTCCTAATGAAGTAGCACTCTCTAGTGCTAGATTCCAGCTTACATGTATGGAACCTTATTGAGTATATAATGCAGTATCTACTACATATATATCTTGGAAACTTAAGAGATAATTATGCTAGGATTAATCATTGATTAAATCATGTCACACATGATCAATTGTATCTCCCTACAACTCCTTTGAGTTAAGGTTCATTAGGAGGATTGAGATAGGAATGATATTCATATCTCCATAAGGTATTTCTTGAATTCATCTAATAGGTACGGGCTACCTTGATTAGATCGAATTCATTTCTTCTTCCTTCAAACTTTGGTTCTAAACCAAAATTGCGAAATCTTTGAACATTTCAAAGGTCTCTTAGGTGAAGAGAAGAGATCTCATATCATAATCATTAACAGATATCACATATCCATAATGTTTACTATGATATAGATGATCTGCATACATCAATATGTATGAGATCCTTAATACCTAGGCATCTTACACCTTTCCCAAGGAAGGGTGTATTGGACATTTTTACTTTGAATACAATATTCACAAGTATGTGAGATTTGAATCTTTAGACAATCTAAAGTTTCATGTCTTACTAGTCCATTGATCTCATCAACAGACATATGTCCAAAAAACTTGATGCCAGATCATTGTTAAATGATCTTTGTCCTCCTATTGATCTTTATAGGTTTAATTTTCAGTATTAGAAATCTTAATGAACCATTCAATAATTTTCTAATTTAGTGGAGTCTACTAGATGTAAGATTACTATCTGAAATATCTCCATCATAACTCTTTATGATAGGTCTATTCCAGATTTCATGTTTATTCCCAACATTTAGAAATAAACAATGAGTGTATTCTAATATCTAGGTCATAGAGACATTCTCTAAGACTAAGTGCTCCCACTGAAAATATGAAGCCTATTGATCTCATGGAAATTGTTGCAACACTTGCATCACTTTCAACATGGATGATCAATAAACCTTAAGATCAAATTTCTAATACATATGCAACCAATTGCAAGTGTCATTAGAAAATTTGAGATACAATTATTAGACTTTATCTTATCAAATAAGTAAGTCAATATCAATGATTATAGGTAGATTATACTGATGCTCCATCCGAGTCCTTTTCTGAGGATTCCAGACAGACTTGATAGGCATACTATCAACACATCAACTTATTGCAGTGTTGGCATTCATCCAACTCTTTGGATGTCATATGGAAGTCACAGAAGTACAGTCAACTCTTTGACTATACCTCTTACTTGGGTCCAACCCATGCTTCCACTGCGCTCCCTTTGTCTATAAGCAACCTTTGCTCAAGACCAAGGATCTCTTATGTTAAAATCAAAAATTTCAATATAAGAGTATTTCAACATTTATACAAGCTTCATTTAAGTTCATATAATATGAATATTATGAAGCTTCATGAATGACTAGAGTATAGACAGTAGAATGATGACACTCATCATCTACATCCATCTAAACTCTTTGAAGCATCGGTTCAGGTAGGTATTCAAACAATTTGAATACATTATCTCTAATAGAGCTACCATTCTACATGATGTAGAGAACCGTGTCATTCATGATTAAATGTCAAGAGCACATATATATGCCAGAATATCTTTATTGATTTTATAAGGATTAATTTTTGACAATTGCGATCATCATCCACATGTCACTTCCAAAGCACATTTGATGATATCAAGATCATAGAAACATCCAAACCCAAGGTTTGAAGTCCTATTATCTATTTAATTGTCATTCCTCATTATTATGAGGAAACTTGCATATTGCAACCACATACATTATGTGTCCAATCGCAAGTATAATATCTGGATCAAGAGTCTATCCATGATATTTTACTGGTTATCATTGAGTATAACATTGAGTGGGTTTCATGAAGGATTTATCTGAAATAAGTAACTTGCATAAATATATATAAATATTTAATTTACTTTGATTTAGGAATTTTTATATCAAAGTTGTCTTGCCATGTCAACAATGAAAGTTCATTCCCTTAATCACTTTCAATGTAAGAGATATACTTACCATTATATCTCAAGCAAGATCTGGGATCTCCTTCCTTATCTTTGTTGCATCCCAATAATATGAGAACCTACAACTCGGATAAAAAGAAGCGGGAACACATTCCGCCTTGCAAGTCCAACTTGCATCTCCCAATTCGGTCTTTAATACCCGGGCCCACCACCCCTAAGGTGATGTTGACCCGTCATTAATTGAACCAACCGTCAACAGGAATACAACTCGCTATGCGCAATCCAATATCGCCCCAATAATATGAGGACCCGATATTGGGGTCACTACGCATACGTCCTTACTCTTTCGAGAAGCGACGAGCCCGATCCAAATGGATCATATGCAGGAGCTGTCACTTCGGACAGGCGTCTCCTACATATAATATCTGGCGACGAAACTCTTCGCCTTGACGGGAGACCATGGATGTCACTTATGTGATCCTCCATATCTTATTCAAATTAAATTAATTTCTATGAATCACATTCATATAATTAATTCTTCCAAGGGAATTATCAACTCTAATCATATTAGAGTATTCTTAATTGGATATAATTAACTTAATCATATTAAATTAATTATCAATCCAATTCAATCAATCAAACTTAATTTTATGCTTGAATATATATGATATTATTCTCAAAGTACGTATTAATTCGAATTTTAATAATTAGAAAAATACATCATAATCCCTCGGACATTATCCCGGCCCTACCCGCTGTCATGGCCAGTACCGACGGGAGTGGGGCGGACCACATACGTTGCAACCCGCTGACCCAGCGATCCCCGACTAGACACCATATCCACCTCGGGAAAGGATAATGCCAAATTGATTATTTTGTACTTGAGATGATCATCGGTTCTTCAACCGAAATTATACCATATAGTAATCAAAACAATTTTGATTTTAAGGAAATTTGCTAGGCAAATTCCCAAGTCCTATTCAAGCAAGAAGTTTGATGATTGTAATTCCAATTAAGGTTTAGATCAAATCTAATCAACTAATTGGTTGGGGCCAAGTCAATTAGGCAAATAATCATGTTTCAATATTTCACAAATATTTTTCAAGATTATTTCACGAAATTAACAATTAATTTCACTAATTGACAATCACTTGGTTCTAGATTAGGAAAGCAATTTCAGCAGTGACCCCTACTTACTAAAATTGGCATATCTCAATCATATTAAATCCAAATTAAGCAAAATCAATTTCTAAAGTTTGCTAATTTGATTTAGGACAGAACCTAAGTGATGTTTCACGCATTTCGAGGCAAGTCTAAACAGTAATTAACATTTTAATCACGTTCAGATTCACAGTTCCCGCAACAGTGCATACATGTTCATTAAAACGACCATATCTCGAGCATACGAAATCCGATTTACGCAAACTCAGATCCTATGGTTTCCTTATTTAATGGGGAACAAAATCCAAGCGTTATTTTCGTGTTTAAACAATTTAAACTTGGCCGAAAAATTACACTAAACAGATCTGCGAAATCAAATGCGATGAAAACTTTCGCGACCTTAACGAACCCAAATCGTCCTCGGTTAGCGAATCATATTCGAAACCGTCAACCTGGCTCTGATACCACTTGAAGGATATGGTTATATCCTCAAGCGCATCACGGAAGCGTGAGCGTCGTATCGAATACGACGAAGAGCGACTAGTCGCACTAGTTGCTCGATGCAGCGGAATTTAAAAAATTTTATTTCGACGAGACCACATGATCCAAGAACGCTTCTCGGATCGTCTCGTCCAAACCACAAACAAGTAATAGGATTACCTCTTGAAGCGTGGTTGCGATCAAGTCTCTAAACGAAGAGACCTCCTGTCTCAAGTCCGATCCGACGGAGGAGACGCTTGCGAGCGCGGGGATGAACCGCGTGCTTCTCGCAATCCATGTTGATGATCCAAGCGGCGGATCTCCTGATCTCGACACACGAGATCCGACATCTTCTTCACGAGCGAGGCACACCGAAGGAGACGGAGATCCACGAGCAGAAGAACGGGCAGCATAACGACGATGCCGCGGCGATGGAGAACCTCTCCATGGCATCCATGGTGGACGGCCATGAGAGGGAGAGAGGGCTGACCTCCAAAGAGAAAGAGAGAGGGAGAGAGAGATGCTTCTCAAGCATTATGTGTGTGTAGAGAGAGCATGGGTATGCCTCTCTATTTATAG
The DNA here is from genome assembly GCA_037367405.1 of Ottelia alismoides. NCBI lineage: Eukaryota > Viridiplantae > Streptophyta > Magnoliopsida > Alismatales > Hydrocharitaceae > Ottelia > Ottelia alismoides. The sequence goes on along the minus strand of JAZKJV010000887.1, from coordinate 2,834,079 downwards.
GGTTTTGGGATCCATGGATCTCAATCCATGTGTCATATAAAATCAATGGATGAGATTGATTTATGACAATCCAATGGTCAAGATTGTTGTTGGTAAAAGCCAACAACTTGTGATTTAATTTTGATTAAATATATTTGATAAATCAAATAAATATAATACCAAATTAAACCACACAAAATAGAGAGAGAGAAAATATGGGAGATACACCTTCCTCTTTGGAAGGGGGGGGCGGCCACCAATTCCCTCAAGGAATTGGTGCCGCCCCCTCCTTTCCAAAGGGGGAGGACAACCTCCTTGATTTTCTCTCCATCTAATTTCCAACAACAATTTGTTGGTATCTTAATTCACCAAAATAATTCTCAATTAATTTTGGGAATATTGCAATCTTGACATTGAATTATTGTGAATCAAATTCACAACCCAAAACAAAATGTTATTTACATTTTCAATTAATTAAATAATGTGTATCCAATACACATTAATAATTAATCTACTAATATAAATTATATTCAACTCTCTCTAATACATTATAAATCACATTTATAATATATTATGAATAATTGGATATTACTATCCACATTATTCTTATCCTTGATAATTAAATCATATTTAATCATCTTGGATCTCTTTATCTCATGTGTTCAAATAATATGAATCACATTCACATTATTCACATCTTTGATAATCAAATCACATTTAATTATCTAAGATAACTCTCCTAATAATATGAATCAAATTCATATTATTCATGATAATTAAATCACATTTAATTATCCATTTTCTCAATGCTCGGATACATATATCAACAATAGAATTATCCATGAACTCTTTCAAGGTCAATGCGCTTTCTCCGCGAATACTTGGAGATAAGGACAGGGCGATTGTATTGTTCCACGTATAGTGACATGGATATTGAGATCACATCTCAAATCCAGATCTTGGGCCTCCCATAGATGCTTGATTAAATCAAGACCGCAAATCTAATCTTCTCATTGAATCTGAATCACATTCAGATTAATGTCCAACATTTTGGACTAAGATCAGATTACTTCTCTACTGAGAGGAGTCACTAAAATCCAGACCCGTTTCATCACTCCCTAGGAATGGAAGCGTCATGGTTATACAACCGTTTATGATCACATCACCCTCAGGTATTCCCAATACCTGTACATCCTGCATACTGGAAGACTCAGAATAAACCCGAAGTATTAGATCAACTTTACACTGTCTACTTCAGGGTTTTATCAGTAAGTTTCTCATTCGATCATTGGGAGTCGGTATTGATCATATACTTTCCAAAAGCATATATCATACCTAGGTCTTGATCATATACTTTCCAAAAGTATATATATCAAACCAACAAATTCAGTCAAGCTTCCAAAGCGAGACGACCGTGCACGGAATTTGATTCTTCCCAATATCTCATGAGTGAGCTCATGTCTTCCGGTTCAGTAGTGAACCTGTATGATCCCTTTGAGAGATCGTATTACTCATATGCCCTTATATGCACACCAGCGCGCCGGTGTATAGACCTTGATTAGGCCATCAACCTATTGGTCTGCCAAATGTACATACTTAGACATATAGTAACACATCTGTCTCTGGTCAGAGGATGTGTGCCTGTATCGTGACAGCATACGATATAGGACTGTGGTTATCTCGATCTCGTTAAGTCAACTCTTTGACCTAACTTATCCGACACCTCCGAATCTCTATTCCTATGCAGAGGACCTGCATCAAGAGGTCGGTCAGATATCAACCTAAATGAGATAGGATTGCCATCTCCTACTCAGGCTGGAGATCATCTCTTAATAATCATTTGACGGTGCTTGATGAGTCCTCAATCTAACTCATTAGATATTCATCTAAGCACCAGCCTCTATGATTCAATAATTGAATCAACAGCTGTATGATCATTAAGATGGCCATGGTACATAACCCTAATTGTACTAAGGGACCTATTATGCAAACTATGTACTCTTTATTTCAGATTAAGGAGTGAATTGCAATAACATTTATTGCATAATGGCTCGCCGTGGGCTCGCATTTCCAACAGCAATATAGTTGCCAAGCAAGCCTTTACAATTTTTATTAAGGTCATAAATGCTAAAAATTAGAAACAAAAATATTTTTATTTTTTTTCAAATACTCCGAAGTTTTTGATATTTTCTAGGATTTTTACAATTTTAATATGATTTTATTAAATTCAAACAAGAGATAAAAAGACAAACAGTGCACATTCAGGACAAAATTACAAGTTAAAAATATTTAAAGTGTCCTAATTCTTGGATATGAATTTTATGAGAAAATATGAAGACAATGCTACAAACAAGAACTGAAATCCTATTTTTTTATTTTTTCTAAAATTTTTAATGATTTTTATGAGTTTTCGAGTCTTCTGTAATTTTTAGAGTTTTTATAAGGGTTTTTTGACACAAAACAAGTATTGGAGATAAAGCATAGAAAGATAAGTAAACACTAATTTTTTGCAATTTTGAAAGCAATTTTTATAATTTTTGTGTATTTTGGAAAATATACAAAACAATTTTTATGTATTTTTTGTTTTCATAAAATATCAAATAATACTAAATTAATTCGCAAAAATTATCATAAATATTACATGTATTTGCAGGAGCTAAAAGTAATATTTATGGATTTTTTAGAGTTAATTAGATATTTATTTGATAAAAAACAAGACACATAACATGTAGATACCTAATTGCAATTATAAGAAAGTTCCAGGCCAATTGATAACATATATAAAAAGGGCGAATAATGCAAAAAGTCCAACGTATTCACGCACATACTCAAAAACTCACGCATAGGGGTATAACTGCAATTATCATAAAAGTTCTACTCAAAGCATTATGTTCATGATGTTCAGGATAAAACATGTAAATATACCAAACATTCATGTGGGACGACACGTGAGTTCATACAAATAGGACCAAAATGCAAATACTGGAAATAATAAGGGTCCACATGCAAAATGTCTTGTACTACAATTTTATTCTCTAGACTAAAGAGAAATACCGAGAAATATAAAGGCAAAAGGGAAATATAACCTTCACATGCGTGCAGGGTACGCGAGGACACGTGGCAGCTCGGGCGCAGGAGTTGGAGTACGAGCCTGATCTTCTGACGCTACATATCTGACGACTAGAGAATGTCGAGGACGTGTGGTCGGATGGTGTTAGATCCAACAGTGGAAAGGATGCTGCTATCGGCGGTTGAGATGGAATTTGGAAGAGGAAGGCTTCATCTGACGGTAGAGGGGGTTGTTGGAAGAACAACCCTTAGGCGAACTTCAAGCGGCCAAGTGATGAGATCCACTGCTTCGATGAGCCCACCAATGGGTCATGTGTTGTCATGAGAGGCTCCGTTTCTGTTAGATGGCTCTGATGGAGGTGACAACGGTCAGATGGGTGCGGTGGTCAAACTCCTCCTAGAGTTGCTCCACCCGAGCATCCAGATGGCCAAAGGTGTCGTGCTGCGCGAACCACCACCTACGAAGGATAGAGGAGACTTGGGTCATAGCTCCGGTCTAGGTTATTGAAGTTGGAAGTGAAAGAAGCGAGGGTGAATGGAAGTCGATCTTCAGCGAAGTTGGTAGGAGGAGATCTCCGGCCTTAACCTCGACTTTCAGGGTCGAGTAAAAGGATGATCGACTCGTGGTGCAAGGTGGAGCATTTGTAGAGTGTTCGATCGATACAGGATGAGATGGGATTATGTGGCTTCGACCAAGGAGGTCGAAGCATATGAACTGCGGCGGAGGGAGAGTGAAATATTTGATAGAAATGGGAAAATGGAGTCGAAGGAAATGTTACCTGAGGGTGCTGACGGAGCAGGGAGGAGAAGTCGTTGCCTCAACCGTGCTACGACAGGTAAGGAGGATGGACGCGGCGGAGGACTCCAGCCACGTAGCTGAGCTACGTGATTATGCCACCAAACTCAATCCAAAGATGCCCTCCAGCAGCTGTCACTAAACCGAAGATGTCTATGGGGTGAAAGAAGGAGCGAGGCACGAGCTACTGAGCTATGGAGGAAGAGGCGATACTTTATAGAATTCTAAAGGGCTGGAATGTTTGAGTGAGAGCGCGCAATCCTAGGAAGATCCACGCCTTCCTAGGGATCTGCGAGGATCACGGATCTTAGGAGGACTGACGGGCAAGAAATCGGGGCGAGAGGCAACTAGTGTCGAGCTGGAAAAAGGGGAGAAATAGGTCCGGGGAGAGGTATCCGGGTCTGACCCAGCTAGGAGGAGCCATTGACCGGCGGTCAACAAAACGTCTGGAACAATCATAAAATTAGAATTTACAAAATATTTATAAATTCAATAAAAAATAGTAAATAAATTCAAAATAAAAAATTATATAAAATGAAAAATATCTATCACTTTTTAAACTATTTTTTTGTGATTCTTCATTATTTTTATGAAAAATAAATTAGGGTATATACAATATATAGTATTATATACATGTATAATATACCTATGTATTATGTATAAATATTTTTATTTTGTTATTTTTATAAAATACTCCCATTATATATTTATTTATTTTCAACATAATTTCAGGATTACAGAGTAACTTTTATTTTATTTTTCTGAGTTATTACAGGTTTAAAATAAATAGAGGATGTAATGTTCATATATGTGTTTGTACAATGAAAGAGGAATTTTATTTTATTTTTAAATTTTTTGATTTTTATTTTATTTTTAGAAATATATACAAGGATGTGAAAATAATGATTTAATTTCATTTTGATCAAAAATAATTATTTACAAATATAGTTCATATATACAATACGAAGTGAGTCCTATCTCTCTCTACTTAATTTATTTGGCTATCAGGTCAAGGCTTGACCTTGGGGTTCGAGTCACTATGTATTTATTCTAAATACCTCCTTCCTTTTTCTTTTCCTTTATTCTTTTATTTTTACACAAATACATGCTAATTATGCAATATTAACATATATGCATGCTGAATGCTAAATTATTGTATTTACACCTACTTACATGATGCTTTGCCAAGATAAATAGCTAAAATAAAAGAATAAAGAGTGAGAATTAGGGATTCATCACCCCCTATACTTTACCTTTGCTAGTCCCTTAAGAAAACACTTATTTGAAAAAGAAGTGAAAAAGAAAAGAAAAGAAAAAGAAGGTGGATCGAGGTTGGTTATTAAACTTATCTTCATTAAATTGAAGTATGAACCTCATTCAAACCTTTGGATTATTAGTTTGTCGGAATCTTATTGAGATCTAGGGTCAAGACTCAACAACCTATAAGTTCCACCATTCTATGGTCAAGACTCCTCAATGATCCAGATTAGAACATGTCTACATACACAAACTCAAATGACCATGTATCTTTCCTTGTATTGTGCAAGTGATTATGTAGCTCCCCATCTTAGAAATGACAAAGAGACAACCTCCCTCAACAAGGTAACTTTAATTTCTCAGTTTAGCATTTCTTTCCTCCAAGGGTATTCTCTTCTAAGTTCATGTAAAACCGGCTCAAAAAGAGGGAGAAAGAAAAGAATGGATTGTGGCTAGTGTAGTCACGTATCCTTGGGATCCCAACCAGTGTAGCTAAGTCTCCCGCTGCAAGCTTCATGAGATGAGAAGATGTAACATAAGCTTTGCTTTATTTGTCTATATACAGTCCGAGAGATATTTTATTTTCAATCAGACCTATCCACTTTTTTTGGAGTTCTTCTTGATTTTTCACATATTTTTGATGTGCATATGTACAACATATCTACATGGTGCTGCATATACATAAGGAGTTTTTCTTCTTGAGCTAGTAGACTATCCCTCTTTTGAAGGATTATTGTAACCCACAACTCCTATCTTTAGAACTCAACATCGCTACACCAAGTTGAGGTGCACATCCCTCTCTAAACGAAGACGAGAGGTTCCGCCTAATAGTACTACCCTCGTTGCTACCACAAGCCAAAGGGTTCTTCCTCCTCTTCACCTCATCCGTAGAAAGATGTGTAAGGTGCTGGTGTAAGTAAAACCATTGTCTGAGAGAGTCATGCATGCATTGTTAAGTGTTCTACTTAGGATCATCAAGATGACATGTGAACATAGCCTAATGGACTCAAAGAATTAAGTCACTAAAGGACTTGAAAAGTCTTAGCCCTAAATCCTATAAGTTTCCTCTAAGAATTAGGTGGATTAAGATCTTAACCAAGCTCCATTTTCCAATTCAATTCCAAACTAGTTTAGATATAAACTATGCTTCAGAAGAATATATAAATATATATAAAAATTATTTTATGCAAAAAAATTTGAAATCATGCAAAGTTTTTGAAAATGTTTGAATGCGTGTATACATAAGTTTTGCAAACTATTTACAAATATTTACACAAGGTTTTTGCAAACTTTTATTTTTCAAACCATTTTTCAAAAATTTGTACTATATACATAATTTTGATACAAAAATATTTACAAACACTTAACAATCAAATCATTTTTTCAATCATTTGTACAAAAATATTTTTTTATAAATAACTATATATGTGCAAGAAAGAATTTTATGTACAAGGGAATTTTTAAATTTTTATGATTTTTAGGCTGTGATTTTTAACCATTTTATTTATTGACATACTCATTTAAAGTACGAATTTTGGCTAAAGTATATATGTAATATATACGACATCCCCCTACTTAGGTCGAACGATGTCCTCAAAGTGATTAAAGAGCAATGAAGAAGAAGTAACTCATGCTTAGTATTGGGAAGTGAAAAGAAGAGCTATACTACAATGACGAATAAAAGAATAAAATGAATAGACATTGGTGATTCCCCCTATACTTTGTATCAAGTAATCCTAAGTATAACAGATTGTACACAAGGTAAAAAATCGAGGGTTAGAATGTACGGGGTCTACCTCTCCTATACTTAGTATAAAATATCCCTAAGTATATGCAACAATAATTGGTAAAAAGAATCAAAGAATAATTGCAAATCTGACAATCCTATACTTAAGGTAAAGTACACCCTAAGTATAGCATAATCATAAGATGCAAATGGGTGTTAGACTAAAGAATGAATGATATGGACATCTGGATCTATACAAGGAGGAAGACGGTGATAATCAGGCATGAGAGGCAAATGATGTGACTCAAAGAACACATCTCATGCAAAATGAATAGGGGCTATGTCAATAATCAACGGATCATGATCTAGATAAGGCTTCAGGCGCTGTCCGTTAACACGAAAGGTGGACTCATATGACATCCCAGATATGTCAATGCTACCATTTTCATGCACCTTTCGGAACAAGTATGGCCCCTTACACTTACTCTGTAATTTCCATGGAAATAATCTAAGCCTGGCCTCAAACAACCACACTCTCTTATTTATTTCAAACTGCTCATGGCTGATATGAGAATCATGCCATATATTCACTCTCTCCTTGTACTATAGGCTGCTTGAAAAGGTTGTATCTCTAAGCTCCTCCAGAGCTACCAATTCTACCTTTCTTTGATCTCCTATACTCTATGGATCCAATAATATCTCAGTGACAACCCGTAGTGACTTATGCTTAATCTCAACGAGTAAATGGCATGGCTTGACATAAATGAGACAAAAAAGAGACGTACCCAATGGAGTCTTGAAGGAAGTCCTATATGCCCACAAGACCGAGTCCAAAAGCTGTGACCAATCCTTTCAATCTGGGCAGACTACCTTCTGCAATATCGTCTTGATCTCTCTGTTTGATATTTCAGCAAGACAATTAGTCTGAGGATGATATGTAGTGGCTACTTGATCATATATGCTGAACTCGTTAGCAAGGGACTTTACCTTGTCATTGATAAAGTGAGACCCCTGTCAGATATCAAAACTCTAGGCACCTCGGACCGTGAAATGATATTCTTCCTCAAAAATCTACAAACAGTCCGAGCATCAGTAGTTCAGACGAGAATGACTTAAAACCAACGACTCACATAATCAACAACAAGAACATAATGTACTTGAATCCCTAATTCTTAGGGAATGGACCCATGAAATCAATGCCCCATGCATCAAAAACCTCACAGATGTGAACGAGATGCATCAACATCATATCGCGTTATCCACAAGTGCCCATCCCCTAACAGTCAGTACAACTCTTCACGAATTCATCAGAATCCTTGAAGAGGGTAGGCCACCATAGGCAGGATTGGAGCACTTTCTGTGTTGTTCTCCTCCCAGAATGATGTTTTCCTGCCTCAATATTGTGACAGTAAGTGAGGACACTGTGGTGCTCCTCATGAGGAATGCACCGACGCCAGATGATGTCCCCTCCTTCATGCTAAAGGATGGGAACATCCCAATGCTACAACATGGCCTTCGCGAGGAAGATCTCAAGTTGTTGTCTGGGCCAATCTTGTGGAACTTTATTGGCAACAAGATAGTTCACAATGTCGGTGTACCATGGGAGAGAGGATATAGCAAGGATCGCCTCAAATCTCTGTAATAGGATCAATCTGCTCAGATTCCTCAATATTCTCCAAACCGAAGAGATGATTAGCCACCACATTCTTAACTCCAGGTTTATCCTTAATCTCAATGTCAAACTCCTGGAGTAGAAGGATCCATTTAGTCAGTCTTGCTTTAACATCCTTCTTTGCCATGAGGTACCTGATGGAGGTGTGATCCATAAAGATAGTCACCTTTGATCCGATAATATACGATCTGAACTTGTCCAAGACAAATACTATGGCTAGCATCTCTTTCTCTGTGTGTGTATAGTTCTGTTGTGTGACATCCAATGTACGGCTAGTGTAGTGAATGGAAAATGGTGATCCACCCCTCCTCTGTCCCAGCACGACCCCTATTGCAAAATCAGAGGCATCTGTCATGATCTCTAATGGGAGAGACCAATCAAGCGGCTGAAGGATAGGAGCCTCAACAACTGGATTTTTGAGAGTCTCAAATGATGTAAGACACCTATTATCTACGATGAACTCTATATCTTTCATCAGTAGATCAGTTAGCGGTCGGGCAATCCTGCTGAAGTCCTGAATAAAACATTGGTAGAAATCGACATGCCCCAGAAAAGACTGCAACTGTCGCAAGTTGGATGGTAGATTGAGTTTCCTGATCATATCCACCTTGGCTGGATCAACCTCCATGCCCCTGTTGGAGATGATATGACCAAGCACCATCTCGTGAGTCCACCAAACCCGTCGTCGTAGATCGAAAAGTCATCCATGAAGACCTCGAAGAAATCACCCACCATGTCTGAGAAGATGGAAAACATGCACCTTTAGAATGTCGCTGGGGCATTACATAGACCAAAGGGCATCCGTCTGAAGGCATAAGTCCCAAACGTACAAGCGAATGTCATTTTATCCTGGTCTTCAGGCGTAATGCAACCTGGATGTATCCGGAGTACCTGTCAAGGAAATACTAATGACTCTTCCCGGCTAACCTCTCTATAATCTGATCAATAAAAGCCAGCATGAAATGATCCTTCTTGGTGACCCGATTCAATCGTCTATAGTCCATACAGACCCTCCACGAAGTGGGTATCCGGCTAGCGATCTCCTCTCCGGACTCACTCGCAACTGTAGTAATGCTCTTTTTCTTGGGTACTACATGCAATGGACTAACCCTCTTGGAGTCGAAGATGGGGTAGATAGAATCAACGCTCCACCATTTGGATGTCTCTTTCATGACCACTTCTCGAAGATTCAGGTTCAACCATCATTGGAACTCACATAAAGGCTTAGCGTCCTCTTCGAGATAAATATGGTGGGAGCATAGGACCGAAATTATCCCCTGGAAATCAGCTACGCTCCAACCTATCACCTTGTGGTTTTATTCAAGAACCTCTATCAAACGAGATTCTTGCTCTCTAGTCAAATCCGTTGAGATATTGACTGGTATCTCGCTCACACACAAGGAATCTATACTTCGGCTACTGCAGAAAAGGGTTCAAATATGGACAACCGAGAGCTGGCAAATTTGGCTTCTGAAGGGTCTGAGTGAAGGCAACCAGACTTGAATGTGAGAACTCTCACTCATCTTGAATATCTGATGAAGCCGACCCTGCTGGTATATCTAGTGAACTCCCCATCCTAGCTGCTGGCTCTGTATGAATAAGACAAGTTAGAACCTCATCAAATTCAACCCAATAAATGTCTGAATACGAGGGATCTTAATCAGAAGAACAAGAAACAAACTTTGCCTCGTTATCCTAAACGTGGTCGTCAGCCTCAAAAGTATCCTCAGCCAAGAGTGTGCTCTCCGAACTCTCCTCTACTGGAATTTGTGAATCTGCAGAATCTGAAGGTAAAAGAAGAGTTTGTGAAACAGGTTCAGACCAAGCGGCTTCATCATCAGTGATCACAAAGTTGCACTCCTGGTGGATGTATCACTCTGCCTTTGTTGTCTACTCTGCATCGCTGAACTGCTCTGAGCAAGATGAATCCAGTGCTCTAGTCTCGTCGATCATCTCTATTTGTATGCTCTCACCCTCTACACGAAAGTACACCTTCCCACTATTATGGTCAGATAACGACTTGGTTGTGACAAAGAATGGACATCCTAAAATGATGGGGGTATCGACCACAGACTCAGGGATCTCCATGTCCAACACAATAAAGTCCACGGGGAATTTCAGGCCCTGAATTGTGACGAACATGTCTTTCAACAATCCCTTTGGCCTCTTGACAGATCAATAAACAAATTGAGGGATTGTCCTACTCTGTCGAAGAGGGCCAAACTCGAATCGGTCGAGTAAGGCTGCCGAAAAAAGGTTGATGGAAGAGCCACTATCTAATAGAGTACGATCAAATCTCTGCTCATGAATGTGGCATATGACATAGGGAGCTCTTGCACCTGGCGTCTTGGCTGACAGACGGTTCTGGATGGCGAAGCAGGTGGCACGGGTCAGCACATGGATCTCTTTATTGCAGTTCCTCTTCTTCCCACGAATGGTGGTCTTCTCTCTCAAGTTCTTTTGGAAGATAGGGATGTGCTTAAGTGCCTCCTGTAGAGTCAGCTGAATGTGAAATCTATCTATCATCTGCTGGTTGAACTCTAACTGCTGGTCTCTTTTTGGATTTTCTTTTTTATTCTCCTTCTCCAAGCGGAGTGCTTGAGGGAAGGGGATACCTAGGCCCTCCTCAGATAGAGAGCTAGGAATAGGTTCCTACTGCTAGAGGGAATGGAATCCATACAAGTATCATCATGCATCACATATGGATTTGAAGAGGAAGAAACCTTTCCTTTATTTATTTTTTTTTCTTTTTCATATGGTCCTGAGATACAGAAACAAGATGAGACACAACTGGAGTGAAAACGATGGCATCAACACCACCCATGGCATCAGACTTCACGGCATCAGCGTCGTGCTCTGGCTCAACATCATTTGGACTGGTGTCATCAATACCACCTACTGCAACTAGAGAAGCAACGGTCTCAGTACCGTTGGTTGGATCAACATCCTTAGTGGCTTCAACACCACTGTTGTCATCATCATCATTAGCGGCATCAATACCGCCTTCCTCCTCGTCTGGCGCTCATGGCTCATCGTGGTGTCATTGCTCAGACGAGGTACTGTCGGCTGACATCCGTCGGAGCTGCTCCCACGAAGTAATGTATCTCCCCAATTGCTTCAGCCAGTAGGCTACTCTGTTGACTAGGGAGAATGGAAATGCCATCATCTTGATGGTGTCCTCGTCTACGAATCAATCGTGGATAGTGCTGCAGATCATCTCAAACTCCAACAAATGTAGATGCAGCTCCTCGGTGGCTAGCCCATGGAACTTGGGCAAAAGCTGAATGGTCTGGGGGCTGAGCTTGAAGTCACCCAGAATCACCGAAAGCTGGATCCATCGATGGGTGAGGGTCGTACTAGGGTTGTGTAGCTCCCTCATAGTCTTGGTGGGTCAGGGTGGATCATGTGGTTCTTTTGGTTGTCCTCCTTCTCATCCTCCAGCTACGGGAATGTCCTCACCGGCTTGTCTCTGCGGCTCTCCTCTGTTGGCTCGCATCTGTTGTAATTCCTGACAGACCACTGCCATAAATGATCCCTGATCCCAAATCTGTTACTGCATCACCTCTAGGGAGACTAACAATGTGTTATTGATGGCACCCTGATCTAGAACTTACGTCAAACTCTGAGGATGCCCATCGGTGCATCCATCACTGTTGGCCATCTCACGGGTCTCTGCAAAGGTAAAAGACTCGAACTTAGGTGTTGTCAAATGAACAAATAGTTGCATTGGTCTCTGCTCGGACACCTCAGGACTTGAAGAAGGGTGGTTGAGGAGCAGGGCGGAATCGAACTCAGGTTCGAAGAGCAGGTCTAAGATCCCCTGAAACTCCCTAGATGAGTGAGTCGGAGTGCTTGAGAGCGGTGCTACCAGAGGCAGCCAAAGGGACCTCCGGCCCATCATCATGATCTGGAAAAACTGCGGATGAGATCTGGATGCAGACAAGATCAGTAGTCAAACCCCGATTTCACCTACTCAACACGAGAGTTGATGACAATAAAGGTTCGATCGTTTATCTTGTCAATTTTTTAGGTGATGTATCAATCTTGCAGAGCGATTAAGCAAGATGTTAGGAACCCAATGCTCCTAGGAGACTGGTCCAATCCCAAAGCTAGATCTTTCCCAGCCAGTACGAGTTGCAGACCATTTACCGGCTACCCGATCAACTTACTCTGCTAAGGACGTCGCATCCCTCTTTACCAGATTCCGGAGAGATCCTCATTTGAGAACGGCTAACCCCAAGGCCATTAGTCTAACAGGAGTTCAGGTGTAGCTCTATCCTACTGTGCGTATCACTCTCTCGGTGAAGCAAACTAAACAAGGAGGGGATGACTCTCCCATAACAAATTTTTAAGTGAGGTGTCTTTTAAGATCAAGTTTGCATTAACAATCCCAAATCTCATTGTTTTCTCTTTTTAGGTATTTTTCAATAACAAACAACGCCTAACAAATTTTTCGATTTCCTAGGGTCATTTAAGTCCAAAAACAAAGGAGGAAGTCGAAAAGGTCGATGCACGATCAAACACTATGATACATGCAAAGTCAGAAATGCGTACATGTCGCCAACAATCTACATGCAAGATGATCTGCACATAAATTAAAGTCAGAATGTAAACTAATCTATATGATGCACGAAGAAAACAGCCTTAGACAGGCAACTTTTAATTATCGCGAAGAACAAGAATTAGCTAACCATATCAACTTCGGAGTTCGATCTTGGGAACCACTCGGTGTCCGCCACACCAGATCCTACTAGCGCTGTATGTGGTTCCTTACGGCACGTGGACTTGAATCTAATTAAACCAACTTTTATTATGAATTATTAATAAGGTCCGATTACAAACTATAGGTGCACGCAATATATTAGGAGTTGGGCCTTATTTAGTTACATCACAATCAAGAGAAAATCCTAAGTCTAGGGGCCAAAATCTTTGGAAATCAAATAGAATAAAATATGATCAAATCAAAACCGACAAAAGTCACGGTGAGGTCCCCCGAGCACACCGGTGTTGAGAGAAACAAACCCTGATAAGTCTAAAGTGTCCAAGAGAGTCTGAGTGTTCTGTATTATTACAACAATAATAATAGTGCTGAAAGTAAAAACTAATCTAAGCTAACCTACTCTCTAAAGCTACAACTACCTCCTGCTGCTCCTGCTCCTCCTTGGGTACATGAAGTGTCCTCGGGCGGTTCCTCGCATGAAAAGAGAAGCAGAAATCGGTCTGAAAGCCTTTATAACAAATAAAGATAAAATATATACAAAAGGGCCGAAAAGACTACTAAGCCGTGCTCCCCGGCAATGGGGCACCATTCTGATGAGCGACCTACCAACTAGGGTTAAGTATGAAGAATAATCACGGGTCATTGTGACCCCAATCAGTAGGTCTGAGTGCAACAAGAAAATAAGAAACCACTCAATCAACAGATGAATCGATAAAAAAACAAATGTTAGCGGTCTCCCTATTTTATTTTTACTTAGTATAGCGATCGGGGTCGAACTCAAGTAGGACAGAAATGTACAAAGTAGTCGGCGATCAGGAAATACAAAGCATATTTTTGTTAATTTTTAATTTTGCAGTTTTTATCTTTTTAAATAGGATAAGGCAAGTAAGAAAAATAAGACAATATAGCAACCAAGCACGCCTTTATAATTTTTACTAAGGTTAAAACACTCAAAAATCAAAAACAAAAATATTTTTATGTTTTTCAAATATTCAGATGTTTTGGCAATTTTTTGTAATTTTTATAATTTTTATATAATTTTATAAAATTCAAATAAGAGACAAAAAGACAAACAATGCACAACCAGGATAAAATTACAAGTTAAAAAATTTAAAGTGTCCTAATGTCCTAGATATGAATTTTATGAGAAAATACGAAGAAAATGCTACAAACAAGAACTAAAATCCTATTTTTTTCGATTTTTCTAGAATTTTTAATGATTTTTATGATTTTTTAGTCCTTTGTCTTTTTTAGGGTTTTTATAAGGTTTTTGACACAAAACAAGTACTGGAGACAAAACACACAAGGACAAGTTAGCTCTATTTTTTAAATTTTTAAAGCAATTTTTATCATATTATGTATTTTAGAAAATAAATAGGACAATTTTATGTGTTTTGGTTTTTAGAAAATATCGAATAATACTAAATTAATTCACAAAAATTATCATAAATATTATGTGTTAGCAGGAGCTAACAGTAATTTGGGTGGAACTTTTGGAGTTAATTACGTATTTATTTGATCAAAAATCAAGATACACAACATGTAGGGACCTAATTGTAATTATGAGAAAGTTCCAGGTTAATTGATAACATATATAAAAAGCTCAGGGGGAATAATGCAAAAAGCTAAGGGTATTCACGCACATGCTCAAAAACTCATGCATAGGGGTATAATTGTAATTATCAGAAAATTTTTACTCAAAGCATAGCATTCATGATGTTAAGGATAAAACATGCAAATATACTAGATATGCACGTGGGACGGCACATGAGCCCATACAAATAGGACCAAAATGCAAATACTGGAAATAGAAAGGGTCCACATGCAAAATATCTGTACTACAACTTTATTCTCTGGACTAAAGAGAAATATTGAGAAAGATAAAGGCAAAAGGGAAATATACCTTCACATGCATGCGGGGTACGTGGGGACATGTGGCAGCTCGGGCGCAGACGTTGGAGTACGTGCCTGATCTTCTGACGTTCCAGATCTGACGACCAGAGAATGTCGGGGGCGTGCGGTAGGATGGTGTTAGATCCAACGGTGGAAAGGATGCTGCTGTCGGCAGTTGAGATGGAATTTGTCAGAGGAAGGCTTCATCCAACGATAGAGGGGGTGTTGGAAGAATGATGGGCTGCGGACCTACCCTTTTTATGTCGTACAATTCACTAATGTGTTGCAGTCGGATAGATCCGCGTCGAACAAAAATAACCGCACGGATCGATTAAATCGTCGAATGAATTAAGTGTGGTCTTATGCTTGTTTAGCCTGGGCAAGTCCCAGGGTCGACTCAAGGAGGCAAAGGAAGAACTCGGGATCAGATTAGATGTATTAGATTATGGTTTTCCAAGTGGTTTTTTTATAATTTTCTTATGCGATAAAAATGCCAAATGCAACAATGTGGATGAATTAAGTTATTCAGAAAATAAGCTACTTAGCCTAATTTAGTTTTAATGTAAAATTAATTCAGATCAGTCAAGTGTTATTTTTCCTAAGAACCTAATCCAACAATGAATGCGAAATGTATTTTTTTTGGAATTTTTGGATTTAAAATGCGCAAATGGAAAATACAAACTTTTTGGGGGTTTTATGCAATTTTTCATGCAAATGTTATGCAAAAATTATGAAAACTTTACTGGAAGTTAAATATGATGAAATTAAGCTAGGATAATTTTTTTGGAATTTTCTGACACTTTATGATTTTTTAATGAATTTTTTACTGAAAATAGAGCAATTATAGGTATTTAATTCCTAATTAATCCACGAAATCAAATTATCCAGAGAGCTATTTATCACTAATAGATATTTTAATAAGGAATCCAGAAGAGTTGAAATTTCGCAAAAATCTTATTGTGGAATTAATTAAAAATCAACTACAGAAATCAATTTATAATTTATTTTATGCACAAGACAACTCCTAATTGGACGAAATTTGGACTATAGTTAAAGCACACTTAACTACATCACTCACAATTTTTTCGTAATTTTTGGAGCAATAGATGACTATGTGCGAATTTCAGAGTATAAATGGGTAAAATATTACTGATTTTCAATCTCTGATTTTTAATATATAATCTAATGCTCATAAAAATGCAAATAAATAGCCAAAATGTTCAGAATTAATTTGTCAACAACATGCTATTTTCGTATTAAAAATTAATGTAAAAATAATGTCCAAATTAATGCTCAAAGCAAGAGGTCTCAATGCAATACAGCAATTGAAACCATAAACAAACAACTATGCAATAGGACACTTTTGCCATTGAAAGAACATATGGGATATGATATGAAATTGGTTCACAATAATAAAAAAAGGGGCAAAAATGAACCTTCCACACTCGGGCACACCGCACAGGCGGCTAGGGCTTGCCCTTGGAGGCAGCGCACGGGGTGGCGGGGCGGCGCGAGAGGCGGACGGCGGCTGGCGTCGGAGGTGCGCGCACGCACGCGGTGCGAGAGGGCGGCAAGACCGAGGTGGGTTGGCTCGCAGGCGGCGTAGTGCGACACTGGCGGGCGGCTGCGCGGGTTGGGCGGCGTAGGAGTAGACCGCGTGGCTGGGAGGAAGGCCAGCCACGGCCGCTGCGGTACGGCCGATGTGAGGGCTGGAGTGGCGGTGGCTTGCGCTGCAGCGGACGGTTGGCATGGCGACCAAGCCTCGGCCTGGAGCTGGGGCGAGGGGCGCTCGTACCGCCGCGCTGCGTGGAGGAGAAGGGGGCTGGCGGCGGTCAGGCCACGGGGGCTTCTGGAAGCTGGAGCGAGCGGGGTTAGCGGGTGGAGACAAGCTTGAGGCGACGGCGGCGGGTGCTGCTGCCGCTTCTCCTGTTCCCTGGTGTTTTTTTTTGTATATTTTTTTTGCAATTTTTTTGTATTTTCTTTGTAAACAGTAGAAAAAATGCAATGAAATGAAAATGCAATGAAGAGGTTGTGTGTGTGTGATGTATGGAGATGAAATAAAATGAGGATGACGAGTGATTGTGGTGAATGATAAATGAGATGATTGTGTGTGGTGATAGTGATGATGGTTTTTGTGTATTGATTTGTGGATGGGATAAGGAAAAAATTCGTTAGATAAAATAAAATAAAATAAGTAGATGAGGATAGAAAAATTTACTTGTGGACGCCGAAGGTGGAGCCGCGTCGTGCGGCTTCTGTTGTGGCTTCGAGGAGATGGTGGTCTCCGAAGCTTGGCAGCGAGTTTGGAGAAGCTGCTGCTACGTGGGCAGTGCTCCACGGATCTCACCTAAGCCTTGTCGTCGCTCGACCTACTGCGCCAAAGCTGTAACCAATGACACATCGAAGGGGGCTCGGGGCTCTCTTTCTCTCAAGAACGGTGGATGAAGAACAATGGAGGAGGGGATGGGATTATAAAGGAAGAGGAGATGGATGTTGGAGAGAATGGAGTGGTGGAGAGAGTGGAGAAAATGGTTGCTTGGAGTGGGGAATAAGAAAGGAAGGAGTAAAAGGGAGATAAATAATAATAAAATAATAATAAAATAAGTAGGCTACTAAAAATATCAATAATTAAAATAATATTAATTAAAATAATAAAATCTGAAAATAATAAAATAAATTCGAAAATAATAAAATAACGGGGTGACATGTGGCGGCTCCCGAAACTGCCACATGTCGCTCCTAGAAAATTCAAAAATTAAATGTAAAGAAAATTCAAAAAGAAATAACAAAAGGGATTAAATCAAAAAGTGGTCAACACGAAAATTACTCGTCTCGATGAGATCTACAACTTTCGTAAAGGTCCGAAAATCAAAGAAAATCATCTATACAAAAATGTATTTTTGGGTGGTACCTTATAGATATAAAATACCGCATTTTATCTTTTGTAATTTTTTTGTCATTTTTTTAAAAGAGAAAAATCAAAATAAAGTTAGAAAAAATATGAGAGGAATATTTACAACTTAATCTAATTTTTTTGGATTTTTAATAATGAAGAAAATAAAATGATAAAATACAGGGGTAAAACATTCAATATGTACAATATACAAAAGGGCCCAAAACCCAAGTTTTGCATACGAGCTCCGATTTTAATGAAATTGGTATGTTTCGAAGGTCTTTGAATGTATAATACTTTAAAGGTGAGAGACCTAATTCGGAGGTTGTATGAGAGAGATATGCGCATTTTAAGGCTCCTAGTTTCAAACTTAGATTGGGGTTTTATTGGTCAATTTTACATGTTAGTAATTTTTTGATATTTTTCTTTAATTAGTATTAGTAATATATACACTATAGAGTTAATTTTATTGGATTTGGAGTTAGTATAAAGTACATACAAATAAGGTATTTTCGCTAATATACAGGTGAATATTTACAAGTGAAATTGGCTTCTTATTTAATGCAAATATGAGTGCTAAAATGCAGATATTATCAATGCATGCATGAATGCTAATTATGCAATATAAGTGGAAATATGCATCTAATTACTCGGCAACAAAGCTCTATTTTCAACTTTTAGAGTGATGAATCACAGATTCATCAAAGAACAACCCCTGAGCGAACTTCAAGAGAGCACTGGATGACATCCACTACTCTGATGAGCCCACCAACGGTCCTGTGCTATCGTGAGAGTGCTCCACTTCTGCTGGACAGCTTCAATGGAGGTGGCAACGATCAGATGAGTGTGATGGTCAAGCTCCTCCTAGAGTTGCTCCGCCCGAGCAGCCGCATGGCCAAAGATGCAGTACTGTGTGAGCCACCACCTGCGAAGGATAGAGGAGACTCGGGGCATGGCTCCGGTCTAGGTTATTGAAGTTGGAAGTGAAAGAAGCGAGGGTGAATGGAAGTCAATCTCCGAGAAGGAGGTAGGAGGAGATCCCGACCTTGCACTCGACCTTAGGGTCGAGTCCAAGGATGATCAGATCGTGGTGCAAGGAGGAGCATTCGTAGAGGGCTCGATCGATAAGGACGAGATGGGGTTATGTGGCTCAGACCAGGAGGTCGGAGCAGATGAACTGCAATGTAGGGTGAGTGAAAGATTCGATGGAAATGGGAAAATGAAGTCGAAGGAAGTGTTACCTGAGGGTACTGATGAACTCAGCAAAGTCAGGTAGAGCGAATAGGTGGGGTCGTGTCCTCGACCGTGCTAGGACAGGCAGGGAGATGGACACAACGGAGGACTCTGGCCACGTAGCTGAGCTGCCTGATTACGCTGCCAAACTTAAATTCAAAGATGCCCTCCAGCAGTTGTCACTCAACCGAAGATATCTAGGAGTGAAAAAAGGGGTAAGGCATGAGCTACTGAGCTGCGGAGGCAGAGGTGATACTTTATAGGATTCCCAGGGAGCTGGAATGTTCGAGCGAGAGCGCACAACCCTAGGAAGATCCACACATTCCTAGGGATTCGCGAGGATCACGGATCCTAGAAGGAGCGAAGAGCGAGAAATTTGGGCGAGAGGCGACTGGAGTCGTCCCAGAAAAAAGGGAGAAGTAGGTCCGATGAGAGGTATCATGGTCTGACCCGGCTAGGAGAAGCCGTTGACCGGCAATCGACAAAATGTCCGGACCAATCAGAAAATTGGAATTATAAAATATTTATAAATTCAATGAAAAATAGTAAATGAATTCAAAATAAAAAGTATATAAAATGACAAATGTTTATCATTTTCAAACTATTTTCTATGATCTTTAATTATTTTTATGAAAAATAAATTAGGGTATATACAATATATTGTATTATATACCGGTATAATATACCTATGTATTATGTATAAATGTTTTTATTTTGTTATTTTTACAAAATACCCCCATTTTAAATTTTATTTATTTTCAACATAATTTTAGGCGTACAAAGTAGTTTTTATTTTATTTTTGTGAGTTGTTTATAGGTTTAAAATAAATTGGGGATGTAATTTTCATATATATATATATATTGTACAATGAAAGAGGAATTTTTATTTTTATTTTTATTTTATTTTTGTGATTTTTATTTTATTTTTATTTTATTTTTAGAATATATACAAGGAGGTGAAAATAATGATTTAAGTTCATTTTGATCAAAAATAATTATTTACAAATATAGTTCATATGTACAATACAAAGTGGGCCCTATCTCTCTCTACTTATTTTATTTGGCGATCAGGTTAAGGCTTGACCTTCTCTTGGGGTTCGGGTCACTCTGTATTCATGAGAATGAGATTAATGACAGGAATCCACCTTCCCAATTGAGGAAGTATGCTATCTCTTTTCCTCGTTCTTGGAAGGTGACTCTCTTCTTTCTCTTTATTCATGAGAATGAGATTGGTTTTAATTGTATTAAATTTTTGAAGAATTTCTTCAATTTATTTTTTATTTTAAAATTCATTATAATGTTGTATATTATTGCAACAAAAATCTTGAAATTGATTTCAATTAGGAGTGCATCTTCATCATCCAATTTCTTATAAAAGAAAGGCCAAACCTATCCTTTTCTATTACACAATTAAGTTGAAGTAAAAATTTCAACAACTCTTTCTCTCTCCCTCTCTCTACACGTGCTCCATCTCTCTCTCTCTCTCACATAACTCTTGGTGGTCATCCACCTAAGGTTTTGTTGAGAGCCATGTCGTCGTTGCGTTGTTGGAATGATTGCTCTTGGAACTCCGTCCTCTTCGATGCTTTGTGTTCTTGAAGAAGGTGGTGGATTTCATATGACGAAAATAGGAGGTTCTTCACACGGATTATCACCTTGGATTGTGGGAATCATTTGTTGCATCCACACTCCCTCAAGTGCTCTGTCATTGGATAAGACTTAAGACATGATGTCTCTTCCTTTTAAGGCTTTGAGACCGAGGTCATGATTTAAGAGTTAATCCTTATACTTGTGTAATCATGATGAAAGGATACGAGAATTGTTCCCATGTCATGTGATTTCATCAAATTTTTTTAATTTCCGCTGCCCTATTAATTAATACGACTAGTCAACCTAGTTCATATGCGTACGATCTCCATACTTACGTGTTGTACGAGTCTTTCAAGACCCCCTTCAAGTGGTATAAAATCCTTCTCTAAAGGTATTTAGATATGATCCAAACCCTAAGGGAAAAGGGTATTTCATATCGGATGTGTGAGAACTTGTTTTTTGTGTAGATGCAATTTCAAATTGATTTTTGTGCATATATGATATGTCTACTATTTGTACTATTATGAATGAATTTTGAGGTGCTTAATCGTTTGCCAAAGGTTGGTGATGGTCAGACATTGATTCAGAGACGAAAAGTTCCAATAGTTTGTTATTTTTACATGAAATTCAGATCTGTAACTTGAGAAATTTTAGTTACTATTTTCCTGTCATGAAATATGTTAAAAGCTTTAATTATTTTAAGAATCAAACCAACAAATCGTTCAAAATGTTCTTAGTGATTCTGACTCCATTTGACTTAGATATGTGATATTTAGTGGGCATGGGTCAGAAGATGATTGGATCATCTTGTTGACATCTTTTAATGTATCTATCATTCAAATAAATCAGGGAAATTATAAATTTACCATGATTAGATGATGATACATATATTTATAGAACTATTTTAAAACTATAAACTTTCGTTTAATGACTTCTTATGACAAATCCTAGTAGAAACCTACAATAGTTGTTGTTCAACTATTACATGCAAAACCAACTTTGGTTGATATGACAAGAAATTTAGGAAAATTAATAATATTTTAAGATATCTAAATTTCTAAGAAATTATTATATAATTCATGCATGATCAAAAGATATATAAAATTCCTTAATATAATTTGTACCAATTATATTGTTTCAAATTGGAACGGTGATGTCATCTAGGCATGGATATATTAATGTATTACTTAATTGGCGTTCTTGCATTACATTTGCAGTGGAAGTGCTCCCTGTTAGCATAATCTATACGATCTAGCTGGATTGATTTCGAGGAAGGACATCATGAGAAGTCTACGCATACTTTAATAAACTAATTGAAATAAATAAAATTGAACAATGTGAGGGAGTATATTATATAATAATATCAAGCAAATGAAATGTTTGTTTGTGGAATCGGACTAATGTTGATTTAATACAAAAATTAATATAATCCAAATAAAATAGAAAATCTATAATTAATAAGATTGTATGTCCATTGGAAGGGTCGATCATAATAATATTCAATTGATCAATCAAAATTTGACAAAGATACTAGGAATCATAAGATGACATCCATGGTCTCCTGCCAAGGTGAATTGTTCCCTCGTCAAGGATTGTACGACGAAGATGCCAATGCGAAGTCACAACTATGACATACAAGAGAAAATGGATCGAGCTTTTTTATGCTCGAAAGAGTAAGACCATATACTCAGTGAACACAATATTGTTCCCTTATAATTGAGGTGACACTGAATTGCACATAGAGAGTTCTATTCCTATTGATGGTTGATTCAATTTACAATGAGTCAACATCACATTAGGGATGGTGGGATCGGATGTCAAATATCGAATTGGGAAATGCGAGTTGGACATGCAAAGCAGAAAGAGATCCCACCTCCTCCACCTGAGTTTCATTTTCTCATATTATTTGAGAGTGACAAAGTGGAAGGGAGATCCCAGATCTCGCTTGAGGTACTTTGGTTAGCATACCTAATGCTTTGAAAATTTAAAAATGAATGGACTTTCAAGGTAATAAAAAGCGAGACAACTTTGAATTAAAATAAAAATAACCTTAATCAAAATAAGTATAATTGTATCAATATTTTATTTCAAATGATCTTCATTAAACCCACTCAAATCTATAATCAATCATAACCATTATCATGGATTGAATCCATAATCAATATGTAGAACTTGTTGTCGGATACATAATATATGTGGTTGCAATGTGCAAGTTTCCTCATGATAATGATAATTGACAATTAAATAGACAATAGGACAACAACCTAGGATTTGTGTGTCTCTATAGTCTTGACCTCTCATTGAGTGTGCCTTGAAAGTAACATGCCAGTGATGATCATAATTGTCAAGATCCTTTTAAAATCGAAGGAGATGTTTTGGAAAACATATGCGCTCTCAAACTTTAATTACGAATGACATGGTGCACTGCATTATGCAGAATGGTGCCTCCAAAGGATATTATGTACTGAAAATGTTTAAGTATCTACTTAACCAAAAGTCTTTAAGAGTTAACATGGATGTAGTTATGATGAGAGTTATCATTATACTATTTCTATTGATGCCTTTCATGAAGTTTCAAATATTCAAATAATATAAATGGGATGAAGCAAGTATAAATGTTGAAATACTCTTATATTGAAGCCCCTTGAGGACGTGTTCAATTTAAGATATCTTTTATCTTAAGAAATGATTGTTTATAGATTAAGGATGTGCAATGGAAGTATAGGTCTGACCTATGTAAGAAGGAGAGTTAAAGAGTTTACTTTACTTAAGTGACTTCCACACCTATGACATCCAAAGAACTGGATGAATGCAAATACTACAACTAGCCGATATACTGATAGTACGACTATCCTAACATTTGGAATCCTTAGAGAAGGACTCATATAGTACATTGTCTTATCCTACATCCACATCTCATAATTGAAATCGACTCACCTATTAGATAAGATTAAAGTCTTATAATGTATCTCCTTCTTCTAATAATACTTTCACTCGTTTGCATGTATTTTAGAAGACTAGAAAACTTGTTCTTAAGGCTAATAGTCATCAACATGGGAGTTGATGCAATTATTGCAACATTCTCCATTCGATAGATAGACTACTTCTTTCTAGTGGGAGAGCCCTTAGTCTGAGATAATGTCTCTATGACCTAGATAGTAGAATAGATTCATTATTTTTTCTCTAAACTTGTTTGAAATAGTCATGCATTCCGAGATAAACCTATCATAAAGAGTTATGATGGATATATTTTTGATAGTAATCTAACATCTAGAGGGCTCTACGAATTTGAATATTAATGAATGGTTTGTTAACATTTCTAATACTAGAAATCAAACCTTAAAGATCAAATGGAGGATGAAGATTATTTAACAATGATATGACATTAAGACTAGGACATAAGTCTGTTGATGAGATCAATAGAGTAGTAGGAGATAAAACTTTAGATTTTCTGAAATTTCAAAGCTGACATATATGTGAATACTGTATTCAACGTAAAATGTCTAATGCACCCTTCTCTGGAAATGATGTAAGATGCCAATTTATTCAAGAGCTCATAAATATTGATGTATGTGGACCTTTGTACCATAATGAACATTAACTATATGTGATATCCATTGATGATTATTTATGATATGGGATTTCTTCTTTGGACATTAAAACCTTTCAAATTTTCAAATATTTCATAAAAGGAAGATGAAAAGAATTTGATCTGATCAAGGTAGCCAGTATCTATTCGATGAGTTCAAGGGATACCTTATAGAGAATGGAATATTGTTCCTATCTCACTCCTCCTAATACACCTCTTTTCATGTGTAACATTATTTGATCAATGGCAACTCTTAGCATATGTACCTCTTGGTTTCAGGGTATATGCAGTAGAAACTTCTATATATATCCTTATTAAGATTCCAAGCAAATCTGAACCCAAAACACCTCATGTATTTGATTATATTAAGTTCAGTTCAATCTTCCATGTTGTTCATAGTATAATCTCCCTTCCTTAGGTCTAATCTCAGGGTCGAATCCGGTTAGTTAACAGTACGTTCCACGAACTCACTCATCGAAGAGAGAGGCTTTTTGTCAATAGAACAAAGAGATATTGTCTGAACCAAGGACGAAGTCCAATGGCGTAGGGTATTAAGGGGATGAAGTCCGTTTTAGTCTAATGCCAAAAGATTGAGCTGCCTATACAGTATAACGTCTTGCTCGATAATGTGGTCAGTATGTGTTAAAAGAAAAAGGCGATGCGGAGTCTTTAGTTGAGTTGTGAGCGGAAGAGAACTTTGGTCAAGAAGGCACCTAGTAGAGTAGCAGGGTCTAATAACTCAGATTCAGATGTGATCGAAAAGTTGGCTGATTTTTAGTAAACAGAGCGGGGACAACAACTCTCTTCCAAACTTTCTTGTGCTACGGACTTTTCTAGTTTCTGATCTGGCTTTCCCATGTTTCTATGATTTGGAACCAACACCATTGATAAACACTTGAGGATTTAGGTTTACTTGGTCTGTGACAGAAACATGGATACAAGTAAGTTGGAATCTAACACTAGAGAGTCTACTTCATTAGATATATAAAGGATGGCAGCGGATATATTCTTTATGACCATGATATTCTGTTCAGCCTCCCGGAACCCTAAGGACTACCATGTGGCCCACGTACGGCAGGACCACTAAGTTGTTTTGATGATATCCTAAGAAGTCCAAGTGACAAAGCAACAATCAACCCGCAATAAAAATATAAAGCAATAAAGTAAACTAGATATAGATCAAAATTTATTATAACACAGAAATAAATGTGTATAGTGGATAAGTAGTCTAGATATCAAACACATGGAAACGTCGGTATAGCAGTTATATTAATTATAAATAAATAATGAATAATTATATTGGCGTATTTGTTCAATATTCACTCAATTAAATAATTAATGTTTTGTGGTTTTTAATATTTATTTTTAATATTTTTATATATTTTTTATTTGTAATTTACTAATAATATTTTTATTTTCTTTTTACAATTTCATGATTTTTTATTTCTTTTTCTTCTTAATATATAATATATATACTATATATGTAATATGTATACTATAAGATATATATAATAATAAAAGTAATTAATATACAAAAAATAGAAAATACATAAAGATTAGTCCTTTTTATTTTTTAAAAGTTTTATAAAATATTTATACATTATTTAAAATAATTAGTTATAATGGTCGATTAGGTCAAGTCTTGACCTTCTCTCGAGGTTCGGGTCAGCCTGTATACAGTCTTCCCTTTTTTATTTTCTTTTCTTTATTTTCCCTTTCTTTCTTTATTTATTTATTTTAGGTTAAAATTAGTAAGAAGGGTACAATATTTACATAGATGCAAGTTAGTAAGAATATGGAGTTAGTGTTATATGCAGGTATTTTGTAAGCGATTTTAAGCTAAAATAAATGAATAAAGATGATGAATCGCAGATTCATCAAGGAGTCACTAAAATTCAGACCTATTTCTTCACTCCCTCGGAATGGAAGCATCATAGTTATACAATCGTTTATGATCACATTACCCTAAAATATTCCTAATACATATACATCCTACATACTGGAAGATCTAAATCACATTGAGATCAATGTCCAACATTTGGACCAAGACCAGATTACTTCTCTAATGAGAGGAGTCACTAAAATCTAGGTTTATTTCATCACTCCCTCGAAATGGAAACATCATGGTTATACAATCGTTTATGATCACATCACCCTAAAATATTCCTAATACATACACATCAAGAATAATGTGCTTTCTCCGCAAATACTTGGAGATAAGGCTAAGGCGATTATACGTTCCACGTATAGTGACTTGAATATTGAGATCACATCTCAAATCCATATCTCATAAATCTCTCATAGATGCTTGATTAAATCAAGGATGTAAATCTACTCTTCTTATTGCATCTGAATCACATTGAGATCAATGTCCAACATTTGAACCAAGACCAAATTACTTCTCTAATGAGAGGAGTCACTAAAATCCAGAGCTATTTCATCACTCCCTCGAAATGGAAGCATCATGATTATACAATCATTTATGATCACATCACCCTAAAATATTCCTAATACATATACATCCTACATAATGGAAGATCTATAATAAACCTGAAGATATAGATCAATTTCATTGTCATCATCAGGGCTTCATTATCAATTTTCTCATTTGAGAGTTAACATCGATCATATGATTTCCAAAAGCATATATCACACCTTCAAATTCTTGTCATGCTTCCAAAGCACGATGACCACCTATGGAATGTGATTGGTCCCTATAACTCATGAGTTGGCTCATGTCTTCCGATTCACAAGTAAACATGGATGATCCCTTTGAGAGATTATATCACTCATATGCCCTCATATGCATACCATCTCGTCGGTGTATAGACCTTGATTAGTCCATCCTATTGGAGTACCAAATGTATATACTTGACATGTAGTAACACATTTTCCTCCGGTCAGAGGATGTGTACCTATATCGTGATAGTATATGACACAGGGCTTGGTTATCTCAATCTTGTTAAGTCAACTCTTTAACCTAAGTAATCTGATACCTTTGAATCTTCATTTCCATGTTAAGGACCTACATCAAGAGGTCGATAAGATATCAGCCTAATGAGAAAGGATTGACATTTCTTACTCAGGATGGATATCATCGCTTAACAATTATTTGACGATGCTTGATGAGTCCTCAATCTAACTCCTTCGATATTCATCCAAGAACCATCATATATGATTCAACTATTGAATCAATAGTTGTATGATCATTAAAATGGTCATGGTACATAACCCTAATTGTACAGAGGGGCCTTATTGTGCACTCATTCATTTAATCTCATAAAGGGAGTGAAATAACCAATGACTTTTATTGATAAATCAAACATTAAAAATAACATTTTTATTGTATGAATGGTTCATCTCGGGCTCGCATGGATAACAATCTCCCACTAGCCCTCAGAACCATTCAGGTACAATCCTTTGACCTATACTCATTACATGCTGATCGAAAACATTTTGCGTCAAAGGTTTGGTAAGAGGATCAGCAACGTTGTTGGTAGAGGACACAGTGGTGATGATGACGTCACCATGCTTTTGAATCTCTCGAATGATGTGATATTTTCTTTACACGTGCTTGACCTTTTGATGACATCTGAGTTCCTTCACATGGGCTATGGCTCCCATTTTATCGCAGAGTAGCGGGATGGGAATATCAAAGGAAACTATTCCAAGTTCCAGGATGAACTTGCGCAACCACACTGCCTCCTTTGCAGCATCCGATGCAGCAATGTATTCGGCTTCTGTTGTTGAATCTGATGTAGTGTCCTGCTTCTTTCTTCTCCAGTTCATAGCACCACCGTTCAACAGGAAAACAAGCCATGATGTCGACTTTCGATCATCAATATCGGACTGGAAGTCTGAATCTATGTATCCCAAGACTTGGAGATCACCATCTCTATGGACCAAGATATAATGTTGTGTCCATCTTAGATACTTGACAATGTTCTTCATTGCATTCTAGTATTGTTCTCCATGGTAGGATTGGTAATGGCTTACCACTCCCTCTGCTTGATAGATACCTGGCCTTATACACATCATGGCGTACATTAAGTTTCCTACAGTTGATGCGTAGGGACATCCAGTCATGGCTTTCTTTTCGTCAACACTTTGAGGAGCCATCCCTTTATATAGGTGGATAACATGTCTTAAGGGAAGGAAACCTTTCTTGAAATTCTCCATATAGAAATGTTCCAATTCTTAATGTACCCATGTGGTAATAATCCCAATATCCTCTTTTCTCGGTTTCTAAACAGCTTCAGACCCAAGATGTAAGAGGCTTTTCCAAGATCTTTCATCTCGAAGGTATGAGATAGTAAAAAGTTAACAACATCATCATCCTTGTATCATTATCAATGATAAGGATGTCATCTACGTAAAGCACGATGAACATAAAGGCACTCCCACTAAGCTTCTTGTATACACATAGTTCATAAGGATTATGTACAAAATCATAATTCTTTATGGTTTCGTCAAATATGATGTTCCAGCTACAGGATGCTTGTTTAAGCCCATAGATGGATTTCTTCATCTTGCATACTTTACCTTCCTCCGTTATGAAGCCCTATGGCTGCTCCATATAGATATCCTCCTCGATGTATCCATTGAGGAAAGCTATCTTGATGTCTATCTGCCAGATGTCGTAGTCAAGAGATGCAGTTATAGATAGTAGTGCCCTAATAGACTTAAGCATAGCCATAGGAGAGAATGTATCATTGTAGTTGATGCCTTCTCTCTGTGTGTAGCGCTTGCCTACGAGCCGTGCTTTGAAAGTCTCTACTTTCCCATCAGATCCCCTTTTTCTCTTGAAGATCCATTTACACCCAATGGGTTCTACCCCTTTAGGTGGATCCTCTAGGATCCATATACTATTCTTATGCATGGAGTCAATCTCTTACTTCATTGCTAGCATCCATCTACCCATGTCATGATCTGCGAGTGCTTCATCAAATAAAGTAGGATTATTAGCAGTTTCACCTGACACATGAAATATGTACCTTTGAAGTGGTGCAACCACCCTCGAACTCCTTAGACGAGGTGAGTGTTTCATCTTTATTTATCTCTTTAGTTTTTGGTTCAGGAAGCTCAAAATCCTCAGGGGACTCAATGAGTTCCTCTACTTCATTTTGTCTTGACTTTTAAGGAAATCATCCTCCATAAATTTCACATCTCTAGAGACCAAAATCTTCTAACATACCCAATGAAGTAGCACTCACGAGTGCGAGATTCCAGCTTACTTGCATCCACGTTCTTCGCATGGACCAAACAGCCTCAAACTCTCAAGTTTTTAACACTGGGTTTGGTTCCATACTGAATCTCGTGAGGATTTTTAGGTATGGATTTGCTAGGAATTTCATTAAGGATATATATATTGCAGTCTCTACCGCATATCCCCAGAAACTAAGTGGTAAACCTGCTTTACTCGTCAATGAACGGACCATATCCATGATAGTCCAATTGTGTTGGAGGGTTCTAGGATGAGAGATATTGGAGACAATTCCATTCTCTTTAAGGTATTCCTTGAATTCATCTGAGAGGTACTCGCCATCTCGGTCAGATCGAATCCATTTAATCTTCCTATCGATTTGGTTCTCAACCAAATATTTGAACTCTTTGAACTTTTAAAAGGTTTTAGATTTATGACTTAGTAGGAAGATAAACTTGTATCGTGAATGATCATCAACGAACGTCAAATATTGTCGATATCCATCTTTAGGGTTGCGGAACTGAAGGTACAACATATATCGGTATGTACTAGGTCAAGAATACCCTCGCATCTTGTCATTTTACCTCGAATACAATGTTCGCATGTTGGCAAAGATTGAACTTGTAGAAAATCTAAGTGTTCATCTTTTATCAATCTATTGATCCTTTCAACAGATAAATGGCCAAGCCTTTAATGCCAAATCATATTTAAATGATTTCCATCCTCCCTGGATCTTTTAGGTTTTTTATCAGTGGTAGTAACATTCATGATATTTTCATCAATGCACAATTGATAGAGTCCACCAGAAGTCAAAACACCGTCTGCAATATGTTTATCATACGACATATGTTGCTTTATTACAGAATAGAAACGAATATTTATTTCTAACAAGCTCAGATATAGATATAAGGTTCCTCCTGACTTCCGATACATAAATATGCTCTCTAAATATTAGGACTCTTCCACTAAGTAATGATAGTCGGTAGGTCCTGATAGCGATTGTTGCAACACTTACATCAAATCCCATCCGGATGACTATCTCCCCTTCATCAAGATTCTTAGTTTCCTGAAATAGATGTAACAAATTGCATACATGAACAGAAGCACCAGAATCGATGGCGAACTACCTTTTCATCCAACGAAAAAATTGGTTTCAATAATGAAAATAGATTCATACATGTTGGGGCTTTACCTTTGTCGACAGACTTTAGGTAATTCAGGTAATTATGACTCCAATGCCCCAACTTCTTGTAGTGACGACAGACATCGGTTTTCTTTGATGCTATCATAGTAGATCCATTAGAAGATGAGCCAACACCTTGACTCTTCTTCTTTCTCTTCTAGGTCGGACCCTTCCGAGAATAATGCTTCCGACCGTGTTTTCCGTTGACTTGTGCAATCATTTTGCTATCAGAAGGGCTATCTTTCTTCGTCATGTCTTCTGCAAACTTTAATGCAGCAAATAGCCCATCATTAGTATAGTCAACTTTGCTCATGTGGTATATGATCACAAAGCTATTGAAAGACTTAGGGAGTGACAGCGGAATGAAGTTAGCATGCATATCTGCATCCATGTCAGCTTTGAGGGTTTCCGTCTCATAAAGGTACCCTAACATTTTGAGTACATGTTCTCTGACAGAAGTCTCTTGCATCTTGCAGCGAATAAGCTCTTTCATGATATTACAACAATGTGTCCGGTTTACATCATCGAATATTTCTCTCAGATTCACCATGATATCTTGTCAAGTGTTCATGTCCATTCGTTTCTTCTAAAGCACATTGGACAAAGAACCCAGAATGTAACACCTTTCCAAAATATGATCTTCATCATATTTTTCATTGAATTTAATTTCTTTTAGAATCTGTGGGTCTATGTACTTATCTTTGGATGGCACATAAGAGATGCACTCCGTGGATAAAACAAGATTCAAATTACGGATCCAATCTGAGTAATTTGGTCCGGTCACCTAATTGTCCTCTAGGAGCCTTCTAAGTGGGTTCATGGACTTCATTTTCTGAAATTAAGAATGCGCTACATTAGAATATATAATTAATTATATATTCAATTGAAATTCTTTGATTAAGGAATTTTTAATCAAATTAGTCTTGCTTTTTCAACTTTGAAGGTTCATTCCCTTAATCACTTTCAAAGCAAGAGATATACTTACCTCCATATCTCTAGCAAGAATCGGGATCTCTTCTTTACCTTTGTTACATCCCAATAATATAAAAACTTACAACTCGGACAAAAAGAAGTGAGAACACATTCTGCCTTGCAAGTCCAACTTGCATTTATGTGACTTATGTGAGTGGATTCACATATGTGATCCTCCACCTCATATTCAAATCCTAATTAATTATCATGAATCATATTCACATAATTAATTATTCCAAGGGAAATACACCTCTATTCATAATAGAGTTTATTAATTAGATATAATTCATTTAGTAATATTAAATCAATTATCAATCCAATTTAATCAACCAACAAACTTGATTGTTACTTGAAGGATGGTATTATCTCGAAAGTACGTATTATTCGAACTTTAATAATTAGAAAAATACATCATAACTGCTTCAAACAGTATCCCTTCCTTGCCCTATTGGGACAGACCGCTCATGGAGCAACCTGCTACCCCAATGTTCCCCTACAAGACACCATATCCACCTCGGGTCGGGATAATGTGATTTGATCATTTTGTATTTGATATGATAATCGGTATTTCAACCGAATTTATGCCATATAATAATAAAAATCATTTTGATCAATATTATATGAAGATTTTCTAAACAAATCCTCGATCCTATTCAAGTAACAAAGTTTTGCATGTAGAGATTGTCCTACAACAATTATAGTATAAACTAGGATTTTCATGAAACATTCATTCAATGATGATTGATGTTTAATAAATTTATATAAATAAATATTAATCATAAATTAATAATGGCAAATTCTCAATTTTCTTGATTGATATTGAATGATAAACAAATTAAGAAAGAGATCTTTATTATTCGATCATCATCCTACCCATCTCTACTAAATATGGAATATCTAAGGCAAATGGAGTCAGAATCGTGCGAAATAAAATCATGCATTTTTTTGGTTTGATCATATTCTTAATTCAATTGTTTATTTCATATTTTATCATAAGAAAACAGTAGTCAAAAATAGTTTTGTTACAAATTCGTGAATACGTGCAGAATAATGTTCATAGTCGGAACTATTCGAATCAATTTCATGCACTTTTAGAACCAATTAAAAGTTATTGTTTTGGAGACATATTTAAACATTCTAAATGTATTTTATAAACCAAAAAATGCTTCCAAACATTGCAAAAAAGTAGATTTTTATTTCATCAAAAATTGATTCGAATCTTGTATCCAATGCAAAAATAATGATTTCCGCGCAACCAAAACATGAACCATGATCGCCTAGGGTTTTGAATCACATCCAAGACTTGACCAAGGCTCTAGTATCACTTAAAAGATATAGAAGAATCCTTATACGCATCACGGAAGCGTGAGGATCGTATCATATAGGATTTAAAAGACTAGTTACGCTAGTTGCTTGATACAGCAGAATTTAAAAATGTAATCGATGAAACCACATGATTCAGGAACATTTCTCATATCATTTCATCTAAATCACATACTAGATAAAGGAATACCTCTTATGGCATGGTTGTGATCAAGTTTCTCAACAAAGAGACCTCTTGTCTCAAGTTCGATCTGTCAGTGGAGACGCTTGCGAACGCAAAGATGAATCACGTGATTTTCGCAATCCAAGTATTTTATCTAAGGGATGGATCTCCTGGTATTGTATCTCGAGAAAAAATATCTTATTCACGAGCGAGGCACACCAAAGAAGATTGAGATCCAAGAGTAGTCAAGGTGGCAGCACAATGACGATGCGACGACGACGACCTTCTCTCAAGGGTTAGAGTGGATGGCCACTTAAGAGAGAGAGAGAGAGAGGTGGCGTAAGAATGAGGGAGAGAGAGAGCTGATGATGTTGTAACTTGAAGAGCAAGAGGTATCTCTTCTTATATAGTATTTTGAGCGTCCATAGATCTCAATCCATGGACAACACAAATCAAAGGATGAGATTGATTTGTGTTTCTTTTAATGAATCATGATTTTGTTGTAAAAATGGAATAACAATTCATTTAATTTAATTTAAATATATGTTGAATAATCAATATAAATTAATTTCAAATTAAATTGATCAACATTGAAGATAATTAGGAAGGAGATTGCACTCATCCCATAGGGGGGGCGACCACCCATTCCTTTTAGGACTTGGTAGTCGTCCATATCCTTTGAATTGGAAGAAGGCAATCTTCTTCCAATTCATGAGATTAAATTACCTTATGAAATCTTCAATATTTACAACAATACTTGTTGTAAATTATCTCATAAAAATAATTCATAATTATATTGTGAATATTGCGATCATGCCATTGGAAATTTGTGAATCACATTCAAAACCCAAAATAAATGTAAATTATATTTTCAATTAATTATCCGATGCGAATCCAATTCACATCAATGATAAATTAACAAATATAAATTAAAATAGTATCTCTCTAATACATTATAAATTAAATTTATAATATATACATGAATAATTGGATGGTGCTATCCATATTATTCTTATCCATAATAATTAAATCACAATTAATTATATTGGATCTTTATTCTCATGCATCTAAATAATATGAATCAAACTCATATTATTAATACTTAAATCACATTTAATTATATATTTCTCAATGCTTGGATATAATTTAACAATGGAATTATTATCGAACTCTTTCAAGAATAATGTGCTTTCTCCGTAGATACTTGGAGACAAGGACAGGATGATTGTACTTTCCATGTATAGTGACTTGGATATTGAGATCACATCTCAAATCCAGATCTCATGAACCTCTCATAGATGCTTAATTAAATCAAGATTGTAAATCTAATCTTTTCATTGCATCTGAATCACATTCAGACCAATGTCCAGCATTTGGACCAAGATCAGATTACTTCTCTACTGAGAGGAGTCACTAAAATCCAAACTTGTTTCATCACTCCCTCAGAATGGAAGCGTCATGGTTATATAATCGTTTATGATCACATCACCCTCAAATATTCCTAATAGAACAAATCTTGCATACTGGAAGACTTATAATAAACCTGAAGATATATATCAATTTTCAATGTCATTCATTATCAAGTTTCTCATTTAGGAGTTGGCATCGATCATTTGGGAGTTCGAATTCGTGCGACTGCAGAGTTTGCAGTACCGCAGACGATCCGGATCCCCGCCAAGAATCTGATCCATGTTATTTTATGTGGATGGTAGTCAAGAAAGAGATTAGAAGTGCACACCTTGACAAGTGGCAGCGTATAACTTCCATTTGATCGATTCCACGGTCAAATTAAACATATGCCTGCAGTCAATGGTAGGAGTACCGGGCGAGGATGAGATTGCGTTGGGTTGGGACGAACTTGCAGTCCGGTCTTACTCTTATCCAACGGATTGGTCTTTCAGTCACTAAAACATACTCGGGCCTAATAAAGAATAGATATTTCGTAGGCAGTCATCTGTGGGTGTAAGGACCTAACTTCAGAACCCGATAATCATAATACTCCAATATGGTAATGACTCTCTGTTGTACGTCAAAATGGTTCAGATACTGTTAATGAATGCTAGCTATATGGTAATGACTCTCTGTTGTACGTCAAAATGGTTCAGATACTGTTAATGAATGCTAGCTGGTGAAGTGAGGATAGAGTTAGGTTTGTACCAGGCGGTCTCCATGTTGGAACGTCAATAGAGTGCCACCTGTCTTGACATGTCCGACTAATTTTTTTGCCCTTGGATTTTTTTGGAAAACAAGATATATCCTTACATGTCCCCCTTGCTTTTTTTAGGGGAAAAATAGTAATAGTTTTGTCTTTATATAATTGCCAGGGACATCCATAGTATTACCTATTTATATAATTTCTTTCAACATTAAATGCTTACCGTAACAATAGTATATTCTGACTTTAATTAAACGCTCTGTCCGAATTATCTTATTGGATATCTATTTAATTTGAATTAAACTATTTGAAAGATATTAGTCCATTCAATCCAATTACCGCTTATACATAAACAATATATACTTTCCGATCTTGAATTTAATTATTTTTTCTTAAAAAAAAATTTTATTGTCCGTATGGATTATGGTTGCCCGAGACCAGATCCACGAACTAGTCGGATGATTCATATGACTAAATCCCTCCACGATAGACTTAGTCATATCGCTGACCTAGTGAGGGATCAAATAGTATAGTTAATTTGTTGATTAGTTTGGAAGTTACTTTAAAAGCGATTGTTTTTGCATTAATTGCAATCTCATCAATCTACTGATTAGTGTATTCAGTGTATTTTGCTTCTTCTTCTTCTTATGCTTGGTTTGCATATGCATAAAACCCAAAAGAATTGGAAGGGGACCACAAAATCGTGGAATATGGTATTCTTTCTGATCTCTACAAATTTCACTGCTCCAGTGGAAATACGTTTTGCTCCTACCGTACTCCAGCTTGGTAGTGTCTATCGCATGCCCAAGATTAAGCCCTGTGATTTGACAGTGAACTTAAAAAGTCACTTACATACGCTTTACGTCGATGCACGAATAGAAGGGGGCTTGTAAGGGTCATGGTATGCCTCCTAAATTTGAAATTTTGATCTAAGTGGTCCCCCGCTCTGTCAAGAAAATGTCCCTTTTACCTTTCAAACACACAAGAAGTTATGACCCTGAAATTTCAGACTTATTTTTTATAATGGTAAATTACATATTGGGTCTTCATCTATAGGCTCAATACCAATATAGGTTCCAATCTTTCAAATGTAACAAAATAGAATCTGACTTGGTTTCTATTAACGGCACCGTTAGAAAAAAGATAGAGATGGATTAAAGTGCCCATTCCAGAAGTGGTTCTTCGAAGTGCTCATTCTCGGAAATGGGCAATTTAGTCTATCTCTCTCTTTTTCTGACAGTGTTGTTTTATATAAACAAAGTCAAGACCCATTTTGTTATATTTAAAAGATTGGGACTATATTGAGATTGAACCCATAGGTGGGTGAGTATCCAATATGTAATTTACCCTTTTTATTATTATGCTTTCCCATGTGTAATTCCTTATTTATTGGAATTTGATTATTGCATTTTGTGGATTGCAGCAACAACGACGGCTCCTCTGAACTGCGAGAAGTCCCCTCCCCACATGGACAAACCCTTCCCCACTAACCTCTAGAAATAAGAATAGACCCTTTTAATCGGAACGAGATCCTCTTCTTACACTTTCTAAATAGAGCTTTTCAACTCCATCCAAACAAAGCACAAGGTTGTTGCGCATTTCGTTGGAGGTAAGATATTTCTATAAGTTTTTTTTGTGTTAGCTCAAGAGAAATTTGAATGATACATAGATCCATAGCTTAGATGGGTGTAAAATAATAAATATTAAATCATCTTTTATATACATATGCAAATTAGATTTGGTTATTTACATCATATAATGTAAATAGAGGATTGATAATCACTAAATGAACAATAAACTCCTACTACAAGAAACCAAGAGTTGGTGGTCGCGATAAAAATGTGATACAATCTTCTATAAGTTGACCATCTATTTTAACTGATGATATAGTTTCTGTCGTTGATCTATCTTTTAACAATATACATGTCAGAAAATGTCCATGGAAGAGAAAATTGAACATCTTAATCGGTGTTCAATTGTTCATGATTCGGGTTTGCCATATCAAATTTAGAAATAGCCAATTGATGAGGGATATGATTTGACGTACATACATTAAAAGTTGATCATATCAACATTATCTTTCAAATGGTTGGAGGTTTTCTAAATTGAGAAGACACTGGCGCATTTTTTTGCATGTTTACATCATATTGGGAATTATTCATGTTAGTCTGACAATATAGTTGAACAATCTTGCAAAGATTTAATGATTCAAACAAGACATATGGATAATATAATAAATTGGAAAACAACATATGCTAAATGTTTCATATAAATCAAAGAGACGATGAAGTTGCCTCCCCCGTTTCTAATTAAGGTGGCATTCCTTTGTTATTTTTTTGAACATAAATATCAACTATTTAACCTACATCAATGGTCAATTGGTAGTACAGTTTGCCTACCACTCAAAAGACCATAGTTCAAATCTTTTCTTGTGGAGGTTGTGTTAGGTAACAGACATCCAACATAAAAAACAGTCGGATCTTTTAACATGGATTTGAGCAAGAATCCATTTAGACGACCCTATTATAAATCCTGGATTTATCTTCTTTATTTATAATTATTATCCTTCTTATTTAAATATTTCATCAATAATAATTATCCTTTAATTTAACAAATAACTTTGCCTAAATAATTGACACTAATTATTGTACATAAATAAATATATTATTCTACCCATTATTTTATGTGTTTTTTATTATTAAAAATCAAATAAAAATAATTTAATATTATATATATTTAATATAATATTTTTCATAAATCAAAATATAGAAAATAACAAAAAATAAAATACGTATTTTTAATACCTTAAAATACTCGTGTATATATATGTATATGTATATATAATGTGTTTTGACTTTGGTTTCTACATGAAAATGTAAATCTTAAAAAGATCTACAGTTTTCTTATCGAACACTTTATAATTCGAGAACCCTTATTATTTATTTTCATTTTATTTGATTTAATTCACTTTCTTTAATTCTAATTGGGTCACATGGCTACACCTACACTTGCCACACGGCCTAGCCCTTTAAACCCAGTCACCTCCATTTTAGGTTGTCTGGTCATTTTTTGATCAAACGACCAAGAGAACTTCAAGCCTGCCTTTGCTTAAGGTCGTATGATCTCATCCCATCAGGCGATCTGAGCCATCACTCTACGGCCAAATGTGGACTGTCTGATCGCATGATCAGACAATTCAGGTCTATGATGAACCTCATTTTCACCACTTTAATGGTCGTATTTTATTGCAATATAGGCGGTGAAAATTATTCATGCAAAGACCACACCTTCAAATATGTGGCAATTATTTTACTTTTTAATTGTACCAAGGTGGAACACAAGGACACAAGCCTCTTCATCTATTCATCGAAAATTATTGATTAAAAATTGAGCGATTAAATTCTAAATATATGTCTTCATATGCATGCAAACGGTGCACAAAATACAAGTACAATGATATGCATGGAAGCGATGTAGTTTTTAGTTGATTTTATGTAACTTAAATGTGGTGGAATATGCAAGATAATGCCATGCAATGCAAGCAATGAAATATGCATGAATATGCCTCAATTAATCGAATCATTGAGCAATAAAATAAGGGTTGATTTTAGTGACAAATTAAGCATTAAAAATAAAATAATTATCTATTAATGGCAAATAATTAGAGAGCAAAATACATTATATATCCTCAAAAATTAGCACATTCAATTAAGTGTCAAAACATGAAATAAAGTAAGCCATTATAGAACATAAAATTTGCAACAAAACGAGACCAACATCAACTAAATTAGAGTCTGCATGCTCAAGATATGATCAGAACAGTGCAAGGGTATAAATGTAGGGAAAATATCAAAATAAGTGGATGAATAATTACAAATAGGCCCCTAGAGGGACTTATTTGCGATTTGTAAAAGCTGGAGGGGCCTCCCTATAAAATACACCTAGTGCGCACGTGCATGTACTTGTATGCAATTTTGAGGCATCATTGGGTGTATCTGCAAATAACCCAGCTCGCATGCACCTCAAGTGCACTGGCTAGGCTCAGGGGCGGGCAGAGGCTCGGGCCACCATGGCAGTTTATAGTGCGTCAGTGGGTGGCTCGTTCCTTGCTCTGGTCTATCGAGCCTCCTGGTACGAGTTGGGCGACGTAGTGTCATATGGATCATTGCATGAATGCCGGAAGGGCATCATCCAATGATGCTTGTAGATTCTGGTGCTTCCCCCCCACCTCTTCGATGGTGGTGTGATGAATCCACATTTCATCATCTTTATTCTATCATTTTGGCACCTAAAACCCTAGCAAATGCCTGTAAATAGCCTTAAATCAAGCATCTTAGCATTCATACATGTGCATCTCAACAGTGTGTAAATTACTGTAATTAAGGCCAAAATTATAGAATAAATAAAGAAAAGAAAAAGAATAAAATATTGTAAATATTTTATAATCCAAAACCCCCGAGACCTAGGCATCTGGATGAATAGGTCGACAAGGAATAAAGTAGGGGGAGATAAGGTCAGAAATACAGTGTAAATACCTATACAATCTATTCATTCTTTATTCATTTTGGGACCTATTTTTGGTTCCACTTTTTGTACATCAAATAAAGAAACTTTGTACATGAAAGTTGTAGATAGTTTTATAAAGAAAAATACAAAATTGATTTCACAGAAAAATAATGTACAGACAAAAAGATATGGTCTGAATAAGAATCCAAAATCCCAACTTTCCAGACCCGTATCTCACAAACGACAACTCCAAATGCAGTGTACTCACCTTTAATTGTATATAGAATAAAATAATCTACCCAATGGTGGTGGTTTCGCATTTGGCGGAGCTACGGTCTGAAAGTTGAGTTTTGGACCCACATTGTACCTTGTACAGATTAAAATATTCAACTTATTCGTTATTCATTATTTTTATAATTTTATATTTTTATAATACTGTAAATATTACTTCTAATAAATATACACATTAAAATCAGAATAAAAGTAAAAAGAAAACTCAAAATAAAATACACACATATACAGGGTATACAGGTATTATACCTATACTTTTTATACTTTGATTTTATTTAATGTATAAAACATATTAGAAAGATAAAATAAAAATACACTTGTGTTTATAAAAGTATTTTATCAATTTTAGAAAATAATAAACAAAAATAAATAAATTAAAAATACAAAAATAAAAATAAAATACTCAATATGTAGACAATATACCTATATAAGGGTATAAAAGCAACCTGTAAAAACATAATTCATAAAAATAAATAAAAATCAGAATAAAATACTACATAAAAAATTAAACATTTTTTATTTTATAACCATAATTTAATTCAGCCTATTTCTATTTTTTTATGAATTAATAAAGATTTCGTTTTATCTTTTCCCTGGTTGGTCCACGTGGACCAACCAGGAGCCCCCGACTGTTGACCAGGCGGGTCAACAGTCCGTCCTTCGGGTACTGTAGCTCGGGCGCCTGGTTTTTTGGCCCACCTTGGTGGACTTTCCTAGGTCGCGCCGCTCATCCTCTGCCACCGCTTCCTTCATGGAAGTTGTGCCCCTTCGATCCATCTCCATCGCCGCTCCATCAGATCCACCCAGATCTTCTTCCTCCACCCGTGACACCTCCTCGAAGTCACGTCCTCGCTTCTCTTCAAATATGACCCCCTCACTTCCTACCCTCGGTTGAGTCCCCTTGGTCCACCCCTCTCCGCCTCTCTTGCGCTCCAGGCCTCGCCGGAGGTGACAGCTTCGCCGCGAGCCTCTCAGCCAGGGCGTCCGAGGTCGAGGACGACTCCAGCACCTCCGCCAACCGCCGGCGTCGAGGTAAACTTCTTCCTCTGGCTCAGGCCATCGAGGGCATCATCCCGCTTATTTCTTTCTCGCATCTTATTCCTGTTAGCTTAATCTTCGAAAACCCCCAAAAAAATAGAAGCTCCATCGACTAAATCGCTCGATCAAGCACCTCGGCCGGAGTGCACCTCCGGCCGTGCATCCCCATCTCGTTCCACGCCTTCCCGCTACCATCCAAGGGTCCAGGCAGTTTACCCTGGACCCTTTGACCATTTTTGCAGGTCAACGCTGAAGCACAACGTCTGGAGCTCGAGTTTTGAGCTCGCCGGAGCCCAACGAAGCTGTACAGCTCCGCCCGGACCCCGCGAGCACCACGGCCTCCGCCGTGGTCTTTTGACGACTCCAGAGCCTAGAGGAGGGCCTGAGGAGGCCGCAGCCCGAGTTTGAAGCTCAAACGCCACCGGAGTCGGCCGGAGGAGCTCGAGGAATCTCGCCCAGCCGGGGCTCCGCCGCGTTCTTCCAGTCGCCGTCGCCGCCGTTCGATCGAGGAGGCCCCTCCAGATATAACGTGGACCGTCAGATCATCGCGCCCATCCACCGTCAGATCGTAGCTGAGATCTGATCTCAGACGTCCGCACGTGAAGCGTCATCGGCCGTCCAGATCGTGCCACGTGTCAAGTGGCCTCTTCATCGCCGTTGGATCGCGCGCCGAGGGTATTTTACATCCTCACCCTCGCGCATTTTTGTATTTAATATTTAGTCTATAAACTTTCGTCTGTAGTTTAAAATATTTTGTAATATTTGCAAGACAAACCCTAGGCTTTGTTTATTTGCGTTTGGGTCCCTCGCCACGTCACCTCACGTGACCTGTACACGTGAGGGGGTGGGCATTTTGCAAGGGTACCCTCGGTTGTTTGTTTATTTCGTTTAAGTCTATGAACATGTATGTCAAGTTGTAATCTTTTGGAGAATTTGCATCGAACCCCCTGAGCTTTGTAATATTGCAAAAATACCCCTCCCAGGCGCGTGCAAGTCACGCGTCCTGTGGGTAAATTGCACATCTACCCTTGCGGGTTTGGATATTTGTGTTTAATCCTTGAAATG